>VZRS01005077.1:55155-298744 GCA_013398055.1 Ifrita kowaldi | reverse complement strand
TTTTTTTTTTTTTTTGTTCTACAGATGCAAACTCTCAAGAAACATCTTTCTGTCAAAACTGAAACAGATTGTGGTGTCCTGCAGCACATTTCTCTGCTAGGGAAACATTCTTGGTACAGTATTTTTGCTCTTTGTCTGATGTTTTTTCCAAGGATTTTCTGATTAAACATGGTGATGATGGATGATAGCAGTCATGTTACGGTTGCTACTAACACACACACAAGTCTTACCAGAGGTGAAGTAGATGTAATTTGCTTTTGTTTAAAAGCTTTTGCTCAGTAATACTTTAATGGCTTGATCTGGGACTTGTAGTCAAGCAACATTCCCAGTCCCATCAGCCCTTAAGATCCTGGTCTGATTTTATATGAAAAAAAAGGGGCAGATCTTTGGCATGATGGTTTTCTGGGATCTCTGCAACAGTTTGGAGAGCAACATATTCCTCTACCTGGTGGTTTTGGTATGTATAGGAAAGGGAACAAATCTTCAGATGACTTGCTGCTGGAGAAATGAAATATCATGAAATGTACTAAGAAATCATAAAAATATGAATCCTGATTAGAAGGCTTGCTTCTTTGAAGGTAGAGTGAAATGATTTTTATATGCTGATAGTAAAATATACAGCAAAGGTATACTATACTAACTTTAATGGAAAAATTTGTATTTTAAAAGGAAAACTTGATAAAACTCTGAGTAAGAGATGTAAAACATGCATATCAAGTGATGCTCATACAACATGATACAAACAAAATAAAATAGTTCTTCAAAATAAAAGCCACTAATCAAGTTCCTTTTAAATTTATGTTTCTAGAACAGAAAAAGGAGAAGATATTGTATTCTTCATGCATCTGGACTTGAATTCTGCAATATATGTAAGAGTGAATCTGGATGCTGTCGTATGAGCCAACATACTAAGCAACCATAATTTCTAACCCATTCAGCAAAATAAGTAAGTTTTTCATATTGAAATAATTATAATATTTTAGAATGATAAAATCTAACAGAATTTTAAGCATAACTTAAAAAGTGGATGTTCCCTCTGTACATGGAAGGATTTGAACTAAAATCACAATTCTGGTGAATTACTCCAGACTTTTGATGATTTTAATGGAGAGTGTAACAGAGTCTATGGTACCTTAAATCACCTGTGTACATTTCATAGTTTGACCCCATTAAACTTTCTCTGTTACAAAACATAGTGACTTGTCTATTTTTGGTCTAGAATGGGAAGCTAATAAATAAAACCACAGATTTAAAAATCCCTCAAAAAACAAAACCCCCACATATTCTTCCAGATGCAGTAATCACATATTTGGGTTTTTGTTTGTGTTACTGGCCTGTTTTTCTCTCTAACCTCGTGTAATTGTGGAAAAAAAGAAGTACGTAGCTACAATGTATTAAAAGACAGAAAAAACCCCTTCTTATATTTTGATAATACTTCTTTCTTAGCTGTCTTGTGTGGCTTGTGTTTTGCATACTGGGACAGATTTATTTAGCTATATTTCATTTACTCATGTATGTATATGCCCTTATTGAAAATTATGTTCTGTAAGAAATACCAGCAATTTTCTCACTGGGAATTCTTCTAGGTAAAGTTCCCCAATGAACCATGCGGACATTCATGTACAGAGTCATGTTCAAGTTTTAATATGTTTCTATTTATCCTGTTTAAAACCAAATATTTCCAGACAAAAGAGACTGACAGACACATTAAAGATCCAATCAATGCAGATATGTGAAGTGTTGTATAAACTGGAGCATGCTTAACTCACGCTGCAGAAAGCCTTAGAAAGGTGCTTTCCAAAATACTCTTGGATAGGAGAACATGCGTTATAAATTACTTTATAAGAGAAGGATAATGAAAAATTATTTTATCTCTGTACCTGATATTGGAAACAACTAACAGCTTAGCTGGGTGAAAGCTGATTGCTGATATGCCTAAAAGCTCTGTTAGATATGGCACTTACAAGGCAAACCCAAGCAAAACATGCCTCTCTCTTAAGCTAATAAGAAATGCATATGACTATAAACCTTGTGAAGTTATACATATCTATTTTCTATTTGGAAAGTGAGTCCCTGATTAAAGACAGGGGCCAGGACCTGTAAGGATCCAGATTCATGACTGGAGCAAGTGGAAACCCCAAATAATCCAGAATTTTTAAGAGCTGTTATCATCACTACACACACCCGCATCTGCACACGCTGACTTATACTAACTTTGTTGGGATTCTTTATTGGTAATTGAAAATAAAATAAGAGTCTTTTAAAAGGAAAAAATTAAGTCTTACTGAAAGCTGTTAACGTTTCCATCTTGAAAATATTATCCTCCTTTTTTTCTTCTTAGTCATGATTTCTCCTTCCTCAGACTTGTCTCAGCCATTTTCTCCCTCCTGCTTTCTTTCTGTCTTGGAGATGAATGGATTTCAGGAGTGAAGTTCAGAGGAGTCTGAAAGAAAAAATCTCTTCCAGATTGGCTATTTTTGATTAAATCCAGCAAATGCATAGCGCAGGCAATTCACAAAACTGGCCATAAAATACACAGTCTTTCATCTCTGTGCTACCTTTTCAGCTGCAGTTCCAGTCAGACCAGAAGCAGTTGGTAGACTTCACTTTTTTGAGGATCCAGGACTTTTTGCAACACAAGTTCACGTTTGTTAAAAGAAGATGTTCTTACAAACATGCCACTTTTCCCCATTCTTCCATCACTTATTTGTTTCTGCTGGTGTTTTGTTTTCTTCCTTAAGAGTATATTAATTTTTTTTCTTGTTTCAAATCTTCTCTTAAACAGAGCAGAGTCAACAACCCTCTGGTTTCATAGTCAGTGGTGGGTCCAGCATCTTTTCTCTCTGCATCACTCATGTAACAGTACTTTTTGTCTCCCATAGCACGCTCCTTTGAAGACCCCAACTCGGTCTGCAGTAATGCTTCACCTTAAAAAAACCCCCCCTTCCTTCTTATCCATTCCCCACCCGTTCCTCCCTTCCACCCAATCAGGAGAGTAACTCCAGTATTAAAAGCAACCATTTTTTCTCAAACCGACTCGGCGTTTCTGCCCAAGTTAGGTAAAGAATATAGGTTTTCTGTTCCCATTTTAAAGTTTTCCCTTTAAACTACTATTTCAGAACTTTTTGCTTTGCCTGTTCTAGGGATACAATTTCTCTTATGTTTAATTATTTTCTGTCCTGAAGTTCAGTATAAGATCAAATATTCAAAGGTACCGTGTAGCTCCCAGTTATCCTGGATTTACATCACAGTAACAGAGAAAAATCTGAACTTAAAGCCCCAGAGAGATGTCTATGCCACAGCTGTCATTGTTATTTGCATGTACTATAGTGTCCCCGATATAAAACACACGTCTCTGATTTACGCAGTAACTTCAGAGTTAGCTTTTTCTTTCCCAGACATATAAAATGCACATACGGAGAAAATAAGGGCATGGCAAGCTGAATGGCAGCAGCTTTAGGCTCAGCAGTTTCTGTTTGTTCCACTTTTGTAGGAGATCAGTGGCCAAGTGAAAGACGGAACACACCAACTGCACCACAGCCCAGCCAGGAGCTCAGGAGTGCCAGACTGTCATGCAGATTTTTGCTTGTTTGTTTTGAAATTAAACCCAACACAGCAATAAATACTCAGCTTGATACACCTCAGATCAAATACTTCATTGATCTCCATATATATCATGTACAGGACTGATCCCACCACACCACTTCACCTTTAGAAGAGCAACTTGTGTAACGATTACGGCAAGGAATGAGGAGCTGAGAGCCTTAGGTTATGGAGAGTTTGCTGGCAGGGTACTCCATTGGCTCCTGCAGCAGGCTGTGATTTACACTAGCTAGTGTTGTGACCAAGGCTCCACTTCTCCTGTTTCACAAGCCCTGTTTTGTTTACTTTCTGTGCTTCTTTGCTTAAACTTGCTAGTTTGAGAAAAAGCACAAGCTGGCCACTCTCCTGGAGGAATGAGACCACAAACTCCTGTGAGATAGAGGGGTCAGTCTGTGCTTCTAGCTCACGCCTGCAGTATTTGTCAGGATGAAGAACAGGATGATACATCCTGCAGAGAGATTCCTTTTAATCATGGAACTTGAGCATAGTGACAGAATTCTTTTGAGTGAGACCTTTACACAGGTACTCAAAACTAACCATTAATAATGGACTAAATTGAATTGAACATTGACTGGTGTACTGCTACTAGTTTCACACTCCCAACATTTTCCAAAAGCTAGAGTTTCTATAAATCCTCTTTATCTGACTCATGATGGCTACAGATTGATCCCAACAGCCTTTACAATATTTGGATGCTGTCTAAATTAATTAGTCTGGCTTTTTTCATAGATGTTTTTGCTGTGTTCTGATGATATGAGAGTAAATCATGCAACATTACACTGGCTTTTTGATGATGACCATCCAGCAAGTAAAACAACAGCAAAAAAGGAAAAAGCATAAGGTAACAGACCATGGTTGCTGCTTTTAAAAGTTTTTTTATATACAGGATGTCAGCTGCGTAACTTCTACCCATTTTAATGGCCTTACATAACTAAAGCCCTTTTCACTTGTTTGGGCTAGTACTTATAGCACCGTAATGTATTTGTGGGACTGTTTGTCCACACAACAAATATTTCATAAAACATGCTTAGGGGTCTGACTGACAAAAGGAAATGATTTATTTTGTGATCCTTTTTTGTGGCTGCTGTCTCCAGTTATCCTTTGAACATCTCTGCAGAGCTGCCTCAGATAGTCACCAATTTGCAATGAAAGAAATCTAGACTTGGTACAACTTTACCTCAATGCAAACTCCAGACTGTGAGCAGCTGCCACATGGAGAGATGAGACAACACCATAGCAAGTGTGGGAAGAAGGGCAGCATGGACCTCTGCCTGAGAAATCACTATTCATCATAGATTGAGTCATCTGTGTTTATCAGCCACAGCCCTTTGGGTCTAAGTTGTCGTTTAACATGCTTTTGCACAGGTCCAGAGGTCTTTGGGTAACTATAAATAGGATTTGTAGCTATGGTAAAGCCCCTTTACTTTGCTAAAGAAGTGAAATGAGGTTTATTGTAAATAAACATTCAGGTGAAATCTTTTGAAACAGTACAGTCTTCAGGATTTTTGACAAGAGATATAATTTAAATAAAGTGAGTATTTTCAAATCACATTATTTTGTTCTCTGTGTAAAGGGCATGCAGAACATGAGTAGGTCACTGTATAATGGTAGATTTGGTGGAATTTGCTTTTTTTGGATGGGTGCCCAAGTAGTCTAAATCATGTGTACACATACTGACATCACTGGATGTGAGATTACAGAAATGGAGACTTAGATCTGCCTTTTTAGTAATTAAAATTTCTATTGTATTAGGTGTCCTTATTAGGAGTCCCTGATCCCTTTTAATTCCCATTGTTAGAGTCCCTGTTGCCTGTTTTTAATATTCTTGCAATGTAAATACATTTTCATGTTGCTTTAAGGACCTTATGTGAATAATACCCAAATAAACAGAAAATAGTTAATCATATAATTTCTGGATATTCCACATGCAAGTAGTATGAATTCAGGTCATGGAGCACAGTGAATTTATGGGGATGCTACACTGGCTTGTAAGACCAATTAAACAAAAAGGCAGAGTGGATTGCCTTAGCTGGTTTGCAAAGAAAATTTTGAATATTTCATTTGCATTTTGTTTACCGGGAGCTCCAAGTGAGTTTCAGGCAGACATGTGTCCTCATGAGCTAGGCTGTCTCATTTGCATTTTGGCACTGCCATGTTGCTGTGGCTGGGACAAGCAGGAGGGAGAGACCATTCATGTAAAAAAGGCAAAATACAGTATTGTGCAGAGATGACAATGGGCTGACCCTGTCACCTGCTCCACTGCAAAGTGGTACCTGCAACCTCTGAGGGCTGGGTACGGGCATTATCAAATGGCTAACTGACTAGGTGAATAATGTACCATGGTTCTTACAACATCTTACCTTGCTAAGCTGTCAATGTACCAATCTGTCCATGCAATCCAAGAGCAAGACTGCACTGTGGCTTGGCTCCTACTTCTGCGATTGAACAATGCCCTGAACAAGAGCCTTGATGTTCCTGGCTTGATGGTAACTACGCTGGATGCCATATTTAATATAATTTTTATATTTCAAACTGACATAAATCAGAAGTCTCACGATATTACCAAAAGTAGGATTTTGGATAGGCAAGAAAGGAGGAGGAGCAAGAACTTTGTATATACTGCAGTTGCGTATCCAGCTATACGTAATACTAAGTTCAAATTAAATATCACTGTTAACTAACATAAACGAAGTGTTTTACTGATATTTTGTATTTAAGTTCCACTCCTCTCACATTTTGCTTGGCAGATATCTGAAATGTCTATCAGACTAACTTGTCTTTTGCCCTGGACCACTCATTATTGTGTTTTCACCAACAAAAGACCAGTAGTTGCCACAATAAATAAACCTGGTACTATCTCTGGAAAAGGTTAGTCCTAGTTATTAAGCATTGACATGTTTCTATTTTACCTTGCAAAACTGAGAGGTGTCATGAGAGGTGAGGTGAGTACTGAAACGTTTTGCCTTGTAGCTTTAGGAGCAGATGCTCTTCTAGGTCTTTGCCTGCAATTCCCAATAAGGTGGGGCAGGCTCAATGCTTCTTCTTGGCTTCAAGACAGTACAAGTGTTTTGTCGCAATGAGCAGGACATACCTACCAACAAAGATGTGATATCGTATATCATTCTTTCAGAAAAGCTCCATTCTCTATGTTCAACAATAACTCCTGGAATCTGACATATTCCTGTGAAAAGAAATTGTCTTCCCTGGTTTATAGATTCCCCTAAATATGCTGTATATACGCCTCAACAATGAGTACAAAATTTCAGTTACCGACAAAACAATTCAGAATACTGGATGAAAGCAAAGACATTGAGATTTCCCAAAGAAACAATCCTGTGATATTCTCTTGTTTTGATCAAAGCAAAAGTATTTTGAGGAACACTATTTTAAATAATATGGGGGGGAAAATATATTACTAAAATCTCCAATATGCAAAAGGTTTTTCTGCCCCTGAACAGTTGTATTTCTTTTGGCATTGGGTTACTTTCCCAAAGAGTTGGAAGCAATACCAAACAATGTGAGTGCATGCTGATCATATTTTTTCCAGGTGTCTACAGACACAACACCATCTTGCAAAGTGTTTTTCTGGGAAGGTTTCAACACTGCATGTTTCTGCAACAATTTCAAGCATCTGGCAACAGACCATATGGCCAGCTTCCTCAACCTCCTGATAAAGGCTGGGTGACATTCCTGGTTAGAACTTCTGTTGGTGAAAACTGCAGAGGTGTGTTCCCACAAAGCTTGCAGATGACCCTCACTTTTGTCAGATTTTTCATCCAAGTTCAAAAGAAACTATTCCAGGGTCAGGGAATTTTATTTGTACAGGCTTTAGAAAGCTCAAAATAAAAATGAAAATTTTCTTGTTGAGAGAAATATTTTTTCATTATGAAACATATTAATTATGAACTTTGCTGCCCTTCAATTTTTTTTCTTTTTTTCTTTTTTTTTTTTTTTTGGTAGGTGAGCCAGCAACTCTAGAATCAACCTCCTTAAGGTAAAAGTTGCCCTTTCCGAGGGGACTTGAGAAGCAGAGAAGCAAATCAAGTGTTCCCAGATTGTTGAAGTGACTTAGCAGCAGTATTCTTTTTCTTTACCTCAGGCAAAAGTACAAACCAAAACACCTGCATATATGCCTTTGCATACCATGCAAATACTTTGGGGTCAGATGAGGGCTCTCCAGAGAGACAACAAAGTATTTTCCCTAAGTCCTTCTCTTTGATGCAATTTGTCTTCCTGCCTCGCCCGTACCTCTCTGGTCCCCTCAGCATAAATGACTGTGAGAGGTGCTGCTGGAGTCCTCTTGAGCAATCTATGTTCTGATTAAATTTATGAGATACATTGCCATGCTCCTTGAATATGCAAGAATAAGGGGAGAAATTAGCTTCTTATTACAGAGATTTTTATATAATAGAAGACTGTCTGGCTTTAGTCACTCATTGCTCTTTAGCATGACAGTTCACCATGGAAATGAGAATTCCTCAGGACATGTGGCATCCGTTCCTACCTCACAAGATTAAGCTGCCCACACACAGGTGGAGTCCCTGCTCATCACACAGCACCAGGAGAAACACAGGAAAAAGCAGAGTCAAGAATAGTGCTGGCACAGAGCTATTAAAGAAGAAAAAAGAAACATGCTGACCCAAGTCATTAGATGACTAGGCCATTTAAGATGAATGGAAATAAGTGTATTGCTTACACCACCTGCTCACTAAGGTTCAGCACTGGCTTCCCATGCTGTAACCAAACTGGAAGTGTCAGAGCTCGATGAAACATCTCCCAAATTGTGGTAAAGGAGAAAGACAGTGCTGCAATTTCAAAGCAACAGCACATTTACCTCCCTCCATCTCCTTTACTCTATTCGACTTCTGTATTTCCTCACAAATTGGAAGCAAGGTTATGCATTAAGCAAATTCGCTTCCTTTGGATGTTGTGTACGCAGACTTCCACTTTTTCGGATATTACACCAAAGTACTCCCTTATTATTCGCCAGCAGGTCTAGGGAAGTCATTCTTCCCCTGTACTTGGCACTGGTAAGGCCACACCTTTAGTGCTGTGTCCAGTTCTGGGCCCCCGAATTTAGGAAGGATGTTGAGATGCTGGAGCATGTCCAGAGAAGGGCAAAAAGGCTGGTGAAGGGTCTGGAACACAAGCCCTGTGAAGAATGGCTGAGGGAGCTGGGGTTGTTTAGCCTAGAGGAAAGGAGGCTCAGGGGTGGCCTTATCACTCTCTTCAACTCCCTGAAAGGAGGTTGTAGCCAGGTGGGGGTCGGTCTCTTCTCCCAGACAACTAGCAACAGGGTGAGAGGACACAGCGTTAAGCTGCACCAGGGCAGGTTTAGGTTGGACATTAGGAAGAATTTCTTCACAGAAAGAGTGATTGGGCACTGGAATGGGCTTCCCAGAGAGGTGGTAGAGTCACCGTGCCTGGAGGTGTTTAAGAAAAGACTGGATGTGGCACCCAGTGCCGTGATCTAGTTGACAAGGTGGTGTTTGGTCATAGGGTGGACTTGATCTTAAGGGTCTTTTCCAACCTAGTTAATTCTGTGATTCTGTGATTTTCAGATTTGTGTCCCTTACCTATTGCCATGACATCCAGTGGGCAAACTTGATCAAAGCTCAGGTTTTTCCCTTCCCCCAACACAGGGGCAGAAGCAAATATAACTGCTTCCAACTCATTTAACAACAAAAAAGCCAAACATTTTACATGTAGGATCTGGAACAATAATTTTCTAAGGTCAACGTTCACATGAAATACCTCTTATATTGTCTCAGCCTATTTCCTGGCATAGAGTTGTAATCTCCGAGAACACATAAATGTTTCAGTATTAGTACTAAGAAGCCACATGAGGGAGCATTTGGAGAATTGAAATGCTTTCCTTGTATCATTGTAAATAAGAGAGGGAATCAAACTTGATCCCTCCGGGATATATGGAATTCAGACAAATCTAGATGTTATTATTCATTTCTCCACTCATACTGGGATGCGGAAATTGTGATTCCCAGTGAAGACAGAGGGTTTTTTTCTTGAAAAGCCCATTAGTGGTCTGAAACTGACAATTTCTTACTCTGGCCAAGGTAGGCTGTGACTGGTATACCTGAAAGGGAGCGCAGATAAATGGGTTTGCATTTCAGCTAAATGAAATTATAAGACACTGTATAGGTTATTCCAGGCTGAGTGTGACAGTAGTGCCAGCTTTCCCAGATTATCAGCAGCCTCAGCTGACAGTGGCAGGCAGTGGTAAGGTCCCAGTTCCTGCAGTATTTTGACTGAGCAAATATCTCAGCCTACATGCTTCTAAATTACTTTTACACTTAATACTTTTATATCTTAGAGCTTACTAAAAAATGAAATCCACAGGTATACAAAGTTAAATTAATCCCACTATTCTTATAAACTGACACAATTTTTTGAATATTTGGGGTTGGCAGTAGTGAATCAAAATGGGAAATAAAAACAATGTCCACATGAACTGTAATGGGAAATGTGTACACATTTGTGCTCTGTACTCTTATCTCAGAAAAAAATCGTCAGCTGCAACTTGGGCTGTCCTCATTGACAGTCAGCTCAGTCAAATAAGATCATATGACTTTACCAAAAACATTTTTGCCAGTAGTGCTAAACAGGTGTTCAATAAATAAAACATTTAGCACTCTACATCAAAAGTCAACATTCATAGGACTTGTTGTCAATCAAAGATACTCATATTAAAGGTAATTTTGAAATCAGTAGAAAAGGACTCCACCCAGATCCCATTTTTTCCCTCATTATTTTTACCTAGAATTGGCTAAAGAGCAAGTAATTAATGAATTGCATAAAAATCAGGTTGCAGCTATGATGTTATGATCACACATTGTTGTGAATGTTTGACTGTAAAATTTGCAACTCCTTTTAAGGGGCAGAAGTTCCATTAGTCTCTTTGTTCCTTCTGCCTAAATTATATCATCAACTCCAGGCTTGGCAGAAGAGTGGAAGAGTAAGAGAAAAAAGAAAGATAAACACAAGCTTTTAATCAAATATATTTGCTTGGACCTTATGGAGGAGGTTGGGAGCCTCCTCACTGCAGTTTTGGTGGAAGGAGTGGTGGATGCCAGTTCAGCCATGCCAGGTCCAGGGAGCCTGATGGCTATCTCCAAAATGCCATGGGGCTTGGCTGCCTGTCTGCGGGGTGGCCCTGCAAAT
Organism: Ifrita kowaldi; assembly: GCA_013398055.1. NCBI lineage: Eukaryota > Metazoa > Chordata > Aves > Passeriformes > Cinclosomatidae > Ifrita > Ifrita kowaldi. Next base: position 287,962 of record VZRS01005077.1, on the reverse strand, counting down.
CACAGTGCAAAACTGATCCACACTTGAAATAATCCCTGTTTTTCCAAGGATTAAACTTAACCCAGATCACTCCAGTGAGCGGTTTACAGCTCAGTCCCCTGCCAAGTCTTTTTGTCACAGCCAAGGGGGGAGCAATCTCTTGCACAGGAGCATACATCTGAGGGCAGGATCTCTGCAAGTCTCCTCTGCTGCCAAACCCAACAACCTGGACATGCACAGCCTGATGATGGAGGAGAGGCTGGCATCATCTCCTCTAATTTTTACCTCTCTCATTGCTTACTGATTTTCTTTGCATGAAATCATCTGACCATTTTTATTAAACCAAAGAAGCTCTGAAAGCCTGGTGCTTGCCGATATCCTCATCTCCAGAGAACAATTCTTTCCAGCTCCAGTAAATAGGACTTTAAAGGTAAATGGTATTATAGTGTTAATTTCAAAGTGAATTATTCAAAAAGTGCTCCATATGTCAACAAGCATCATTTTGTGGAACTATATTAATGTCTTAAATACAGTTCTCCCTTTCTAAAAGCTGTTTTATAGATCCAGGAAATATGTCTGGTATGAAGAAGTGCTTATTGTAAAGGATGTTTCAGCAGTTGTGTCCAATTAATGAGGAAGGCAGGATGTAGTCCTATATAAGAAATAGCACAACAGAAATAATTCCTTGGGGCTTGAGAATCTTCACACTTTCAGATACTGCACTGTTATCCATTCATTCAAGATACCAGATCAGTTTTGTTTCATAGCCTTATTTNAAAAAAAAAAAAAAAGGTAAGCCCTCCTTTCAACAAAGGCTCCCTGTAAAGAATTGAGAAGCTGACAATAAGAAACTGTTGCTTCTCAGCAGAGATGCCTGAAAGTAAATCACTCTGAAGGGACCTCAAAGTTTCCAGGATCAGCTGAAACAAGCAGAAAACTCCCAATGCTGACAGCAGTGGCCATTCAATAAAGAAAGGACCAGACTGAAAAATTCCATTTTATCCCTGTGATTCAACCATCAGCTCCCTTACTTCAAGTTCTCAAATTCAAAAGATGGAAAGAAGACATATGAGCTGCGGAAGGCCCCTCCTAGATTTCTCCATATTGACATGTTATTGAACACTGCTCAGCAAACAAACTATAGCCTTACTTTAAGGGAGAATGTATGTTCTTTGAAATTGTATAGCAATAGGGAAGTGCTAGGAATCTGAGCAGAAATCTTGGTTTTCCGGATTTCTCCCATTCAGATAAAAGGGCCAAAACTTCCCGTCTTTTATGTCCCACATCCATTACATGAATTCTATGGCACTGAGGATTAAAAATGAATAAATGCAAATATTAAGAGGATTTAAAATGTCTGTGAGGTGGCTGTGCCCCTGTTATCTTTAGTAAATAATGGCTGAATCTATCTTTATTTGTGTTACCAAATTGCTTAGAGGCTCAGCCAGGCTTGGAATCCTACAGTGAGAGCCAGTACAGACTGAGACATGAAGGTGACAGCAGGCAAGGATTGTTGTCATCCCTATTGTACTGACAATAATTGCGGCGTGGGGAGATTACACCCAACTGAGCACCAGAAGCAGTTGCTACCAGTGGTAGTTCAAGGGGCATGGCAGAAAACTGGAACTGTTACCTCTGTGTCTAAACAGTGTCGATAGCTATAATTGTAAAAATCAGTAGTAAGATCCAAGGTTTGGTCTTGGCTTTCCATTTCTTACTATGCAGGTGAAAAATCTAGTCAGAGTTTATTTATATTTTATATGTGGTTATATTTATATCAAATACTGTCTGGATTATTGCATTGTATTACTGGACGAGTGCTATAATTCCAGTCTGTTTCTGCTCCTCACTCTCAAATTTTCCTCTCCTGAGGTGTTGAGTTGATCTACACTGTTCATACTTAAAATATAGAGGAGAGAACATTTGTGGGGACACTTTTCAAATCAATTAAAGCTCTGTAATATTTGGCTGTCTTGCAAACTGCACACACCTGCCACTTCCTGTAACCACAAACTCCTGCAAATCACACTGGCTGTTTGTGATGGAAAAGAAGGAATGAGATATTTTCTATTCAGTGGCTTTCAGGCCTTTTTTTTTATAGTGAGTTTGACATCTTATGCATTGGAGCTGACCACAGTGTTGTCTTTTTACATTGCCAGTTAATATAAATAAGATATTAGCGCAATATTTTGTTATTGGCGATGACTTGACTTTAAATCCTCAGGTTTATAAAAAAAATTAATACATCTCAAAACTCATGGTAAAGACAATAAATCTTAAACTGCTTTTCTTTGTGAAAAACACCCTTTGGCATATTTGGCTACTTTATGAAAATCACCTGCATAGCAAGCAGCCAGAAAGAAACAAAATCTTAAGACATTTTCTTATGGGCAATTAAAGGATGAAAGCTTAAAATCCAAAATTCATCTTGTTGGCTAGCAAGTCAAACTGGTTCAGACAAGGACTTGTGCCACATTCACCCCTGGGTTATGTTAGCATTATGGTCTCCTGACCATAATTTTACTGCTATACTGTCAAAGCCTAAGTACTACCACGACTACTACCACTACTACTACCACCACCACCACTACTACTACTACTACTACTACTACTACTACTACTAGTGCTGCTCCTGCTGCTGCTGCTGCTGCTGCTGCTACTACTACTACTACTGCTACTACTAATTCTGAAAATTCAATAGGAGAACTTGATGGGGGAAAACTGGAGGACAGCTCATCACAACCCTGTCTGCCCAGCACTAGAGGTGCTGTGGAGAATGTCACCACTGCTCACACATGCTGCTGAGCACAAGCAAACAGAATTTTTTCCCTGGGATTTACAAGCTGGCCAAGTTTCAGCAGATTTTCATGAGGCTGGCTAAAAGAGCATCATCAACATGAGGCTGACAGACCTGCTTACTTACCAAATAACACTTAGCCAATTTTTGAATTCCTGTTCTCAAGCAGGAAGACACCATAAATGAAACAAGTTCTCCTAGAACAAAAAGAAAGTCCTAAACCAAAATATTTCTTACTATCTTTACTCCACAGGTTATTCTGATGTCTTTCTCACAAATGTACAAGTCATCTTTACATGATCTTCAGCAGAGAAAATACTATTCCCAGTAACAAAACTCTACCAAAGTTAAAAAACAGATAAAGATGGTCCTTACTGGGCCCTGTCAGGCAACTTTCATCATGGTGCTCCAAGCTGAGCCAAAAAATTTGTGTGTTTAAACAGTGTAAGGGAGACAACTAGCAGGAGAAATGTATCTGAGACATATCTGGAGGCGAGATTTGAACAAGACAAGATTGCAAAGAGCTTTGGCTCTAAAAGCAATGTGTGGGGTGAATGATGTTTGCTATAATCATACCTTTCTTTACTTTTTTTTTTTAATCCACACATGCCTCTTCTTATGAGCTAACTTCTCTGGAATGAGCATAGTTCAAAACATAATTCTTACAGTTTTTAGTGATACAGGTATTTATAAGTGGCTACCATGCCCATGCTGTCCGACTGAAAAGAGGTGACTGCTTTGTAGGCCGACTATTTATACAGCTCACCAAAACAGGTCAAAGTGCCAAACATAATTGTACAAAACCAGTCAGAAGTCCAACTCTTGCTGTCCCTCCAACCATGTCCTGGCACATCTGGGGAGGGTACAATAAGGGCTGCTGGAAGGTGTATTTATGAGTGCCAGGGTTCATTGCTGTGCCTCATTCCATCTGGTTTGCTGGCATAGTGGAGGCCCACAGCCCGTGATGGCCTGCAGAAGGCTGTGTGTGGCACAAATTGTAGGTGAGCTAACTGGTGCAGGGAGGGACTCGGCTGCATGCTTTCACAAGTGCATCCACTTTACTCAGGAGTAATTTGCTCAGGGGGCACTCTCTGTGCACTGCAACTGCACAGGCTGGCTTTGAAATTCCATAGAGAGACTATGGTATTTTCTTCTTTCTTTGTGTCTCCTTTCATGGGAGCATTAGAAAGGGTCTGAGGAAAGATTTCCTGAGTCCTTTTCCTCAGCTTTCGTGGCCCCTCCTGCAATCAGAGGTGTCGGGAGCCTGTTTTTTATCTCCTGAATGCCCTCCCCCAGAATGTTTGCTCCCACACGTGCTTTTATTCTCCCCGCTCTCTACCTCTGCCCTTCTAGGAGTAAGAGTGACTGGCACAGCAGCCAACCTGGGTTTTTTCACAGCTCTTGGCTGGTGAGTTACATAGTCAGACTGGCCCAACTGCTCTTGCTCACCAAAGGCCTGCTCCCTCCCCACTAAATGCAGTAATTTCCATGAAACTTCTTCTAGAGGGAAAATATGTTTTTCATGGTATTACTTGCAATCTCCCCACCAAAGCAGTAACACATGAACTTAGCATCAGCCCTTCAACCATCACTGAAGAAAGCTGTACTGACCTGGTTAACCTGTGTCAGAGGCTCTGTCCCTTACTCCCACAACAAACTCTTTTGGACTACAGGAGAAAATGGAAAAAAGCAAAGCAGAAAGAAGGAAAACATATGCTGCAGTCTTTAGTTTTCATGATCTCTCTCTTCCTCCCCTCAAAATAAATGAGTTATTGCATTGTCTGTTCAGCAGATGGGTCAGCAGAGGCACTCTCTGCCCTGGACATTCTACGTGAAACAGGGTATGAGTTTACATTTACTGCATGTGAATCTACATTTTGAAGTGAATTCACAAACTAGTGCACTTACAGTACCAAAACCAACCGCATTAAGTAAACTTCTGTCCCAACAGTCTGAATACCAGTGTTGGAATCGTAATTGTGGTTGTATTTTCAGTTGCCAAAACCCAGCAGATTGAGAGTTTTATAGATCCTGAAATTGTCATGCATGTACCAAACCAACGGCAGGTCTTCAGCAATTTTCTATCATGCATAGCTTGCTCACAGGATAGCATGTTTAACTGGAATCTGTCTAGTAGCTGCTTAAGGGATGTAAAAAAATGACTGAAGAGCACAATGACAGCTGATCAAAAAAGTGCCAGCTGATAACATCATTCTCCACTTTATTATAATTATATAAACCCGCATGGGCTCACTGGGATTAATATCTTAAAACCCATACACTGTTTTTTCAAAGATAGTGCAGATGGAGTCTGTTCTATTTGTCTGTGCTCTATTTATCTGTCAATAGCTATATTCTGGAAGGTCACATTTCCTTTCATTTTTTTCTCTAGATTTTCAGCTTCTAGTTAATGAAAAATTGGTAAGAATTTTGTTACGCTTTTTTTTTTTTTGCTAACTGTCTCTTCTTCTCTTCCGACCTCAGAATTGCATACCACCAAGACAGCCCAGTTGCCATTCTACATGCACTGTAAAGTACTGAAAGATGTTGCTATGTCAGTTCTAAATTAATTTGTTTCTGTCTGAAAGTCCATAATTTTCCTCTTTCATATCTAAATCACTTCTACTTCAGCTGTCTCTTTTTTCATGTTTGGTGTGGTGACAAGAAATAAAAATGGCACTTTAAAAAAAAAAAAGGGAACCAACTGATTTCTTAAATAGAATCATATATTTATACTTTTCCCCCACATGATTTATATTGCCTGTTTTTCTCATTCCCTTTTGGGCACAGCTTGCCAGGTTTAGATTTAGAGCAGCTTCTAATTTTTGGCCACTAACCTCTTTCAACTAAACAGTACTTTACGTCTCATTTAATGCTTTCTCTACTTCCTTAACAGTCATTTGTGAATATAGAAAATCAAGATATTAAAGAGACACATCCTTCCTCCAGGAAGAGGCTGGTTTTCCTTTCAGTTCATGTTCCCTGCTAAGTGTTTTGAACATCCACATGATTGATTTTACAGGTTTTCCTAGAAGTAACAAACAGCAACTTGTACTTCATTGGGGTGATAATTCCTTTTACAGGACACTGGAAAACACCACTTTAATTGTCATTATAAATGTATCTACTACATGTAGATACATGTAGTACCATATATGTACAATATGCATCCAATACATATTGGTACCTTACATGGTAATGTTTTAAGGCTTTAAACCTAGGCTTCTCTGGAGTCAAAGCCCAAGTCCTCAGGTATTTCACTGTCTAGCTGTGGCGTTTTGTTATCCCACAGCTGATCTATTTTTTTTCAAAATGTATGAAGCAGCACCTCAGTCCCAGAATGTGTCATCTTTGTTGCCTGAGGAAAATTGGTGCCTCTCTGGAGCCTCCCCAGAGAAGGCTGACAGAAGTACATTTGTGAGGTCTTTAGCAATATTGTTTAATTACCTCTCACCTTTATTTCCTGGTAACCTACTTGTCATGATATAATCTTTATTTTTCTCCTCCAAAGAATTCCTTGTTTGTTTTCACAGTTTGACCTCCTATTTTCCACATCTGCCCTTATCAGTCAGAATTTGGACTCTTTATTGGCTCCACGGTCTGCCCAAAGTACTTTTGTGCTTTAACCACGAGAAAGTTTTTGTTTTGTTTTGTTTGCTTGTTTTTTGTTTTATGTGCCCAAATGCATTTGAGGGCCAATTAGAGGCTAAACATTTGTGTTGATAACTCTGCTTTACTCTCCCATCTTCTCTGATTGTTGTTCATCTTTCCCATTCTTTGTGGCTTTCTTTCTGATGTTTGCAGCTTATTTGTAGACTGGAATTCCTGGTTCACACTCGAAAATAAAAATATTGACCTATTTTTGCCTGCCCCAATACTCTCTTTCTTCTCTGACCAATCACTCCCCTCCTGTTTTCTGAAGATACTCAACATCCAACCTATACTGTAGAGTTCAAACACTTCCACACCTGCTGTCTTAGATATTCAAGTTTCACATCCACAGATAAAAATCTTTAGAAGTAGATTACCACCTAATAACAAACTCTGAGGAATGGACCAAGTCCCAGCCTTTGATGTCTTCCTCCCTCCATAGTAATGAAATCTTTAAAATTATGCTAACCTTACACATTTGGAGTTACAAATGAGACAAAGATAACATTGTGCACAGCTTGATTGAGTGGATTTCTGAATAAACAATAAAGTTATGGGATATATTACACAAAGATCAAAATCACTGAAGTTTTCTCATTTATCTTCAAGACCCAGAAGCAAATACTAAGCTCATCCAGGATTCGTTCAAGGTGAAGTAAAAATTTCTCTGCTTCTGAAAATAAGGAGCTAATCAAGACTGATATAAATCTATATGATTTCCAAAGAGTTAGGGAGTTCTCAAAATATGTTCCAGGCATAATGGATATCCAATTCTATTCAATGTACATCATAAACAAAATAAATTAATGTCTCTAGTTACATATAGACTGAAGTGCTGTTGATGTCCTAGATGTTTTTACCACATAAGATTTATAGGAAGTGTTCATATTTGACGGAGTAAGAGAGGCCCTGGTACTTAACATATATTTCTAGGTTGAAAGACAGTACAGAATCTGAAAATTTGATTTGTCTTCAGGCCAACCAGAAACCAATGGAATTGTTTTAATGCTTTAGTAATTTCTGGTGACATAATTGATCCATAGGAAGTTTTGCAGAGTAAATTGCATGCGAAGAAGAGTAAATGATCATGTTAATTAAGAGGGATGGGGACATGGATTATGTTGGCTGTTGTGTGTATACCACTGTGCCATGTACATTAGCTCAAGCACCTACAGTTACCAATAGGTGGCAGAATATTAAAAAATAAAAAAAAATGAACTCACCTTTAAGCAGAGATTCAAATGTAAGCACATTTTCTACATCTATCCCACATCTGCATGGAATTAGATGCAAAGAGAAAAATATTTGTGAAGGTGACAGATTACTTGCAAGGATTTCCCATATTTTTAAATAATCTCAGCAATTTCCCTGGAGCGTGTGAAAGCCCCCAGAGCAAATTATTTGATCCTTGTCACTGTTTATGTAATAAGCCATAAATTCCTCTGAACTTTTGGAGGATTTAGCTCACTCTGAGTTCTGAGAACACTATTCTTCTGCCATGTGATCCCAAACAATACCCTTTCATACTTACAGAGGTGAACAAATCTTGTAAACTGTGAGATGTTAATTGAAGAAAATTACTCCAATATAGGATACTCAGAAGACCAGCTGAATTTTCAAAGAAATAGATTCCTAATGTTTCTGAAGAAGGAAAATTTATAGAATTTTAAAATTTCATGTGTAAAATAATTCATGGAGGCATCAGCAAAATAAAGTCATGGTAGTCTGTTATGAAGTTTGAAATACTGATTATATCATCAGTTAGTATATCTTACGGGGGGATATCTGTATGACATAGCATAGTACAGTGGCTCTACAGCTTTCTACCTTGTTACATCAACCAAGAGATCAAGAAAATTTTTTAGAAAGGAGGAATATGAAGTTAATCAAACTTAAGTCCATCAGTATTTATGATTTATTTGTTTCCAAAAAATGTAATTACAATCACCATGTTCTTCATTTCATTAGTGGCAGCTGTTAGATTTGGACAAAAGAAACAGAGCCAGAGGTACTGATGAGAGAGGTCTAGGCTATCTGGTTGCAGGTAAAATTGCTAATGCAACATTTTTAGCACTAGAATGCATTTATTAAAATTCTTTTCACATCTCCTATCTGTTCCCATCACAGTCAAATGGACAAAAAAAGAGATTGGGCTAATAGGATTTAACATTCAAATCATCAGGAACATTACCATCAACTATAAAAGTAAATGAAAATATTTCTACCCACAAATGCAGGCTAAATTTTCTTTTTTTCCCGAAGAAAACAAGACTGTTCGGAAATTTCCAGTACTTTATATTTCTGAGCAGAAATTGGCTATGTGTCTGCGTCAGCTGTTGGAAATCAAAATACAGATCCATAAACTATGACTGGAATGAGAACTGCTCTGAAGATAATATTTAGTACCCTGTGCACTTTGTGTCCAGGATATGAATGAGACTTTATATGCACTTAGAGCTAATTTGAAGAACTTCTACTTTAAGGCATGTTGGGCCAAATAGATGTTTCCCAGGAGAGCTCAGTCTCAAGTATCTCAAAACATTTGTAATGTGCACATCCAGTTACGTCCACAGAAACTTCCCATTGACACATTTCAAACCCCACTGTCTTCACTACAGGCCTCCTCTAACACAGCAGGTCAAGGAATGGCTTTATTGCATCAATGTAGTGAATTCTTGTACATCTTATGGATTAGCTGCAAATGGAAAAATGTGATGCACCCAGCCATCTGAGAGGAAGTAAAAGAAAAAATGTAATGTTACAGAATTTAAAATATTTTTTTTTCATTCTCAAAACAGTTGAAGAACGACCTGGTTTTTCTATCGGCTTCCATTTCTAATGGGGGATTATTTCTGTTTCCTACCTATTTGCTTAACAGCTAACACAAGAAACATGAAAAAGTAAAGGAAAAACATATTTAACTCTGCTTCTAAAGTTGGGGTTCTCTGATGGTGGTTTTTGTGTTTTGGGGGTGTTTGTTTTTTGCTTCGTTTCTGTTTTGTTCTGTTTTAATTTAAAAAAAACTAATATAAAGAGAATTTTCTCACCAGGACCGTTTTTCTAAACTCTTGCTGCTCTGTTACTCACAAAAAAGAAAATAAATAGGGTAATTAATAACATTATAATGTCTAGAAGGAAATAAGGCCAGAAGATTTTTCCCTGCATGGCTTCATGCTCATTCAAAGATCTAAAGTCAAATAAATGTCACACAGTTAGGACTAAATAACCCCTTAGGATCTGAGGGGATGATAGATATGCATGCACCATCCAAAAGCCTCCAGTAAGCATGGAAAGAAGGAAGATAAGAAGAGCACTTTTCAGCTCCAAAAATCTTCTTGTAAGCCCAAGCACAGAGAGGTTTAATGATCTTGAAGTAGAGCATAGTCACCCTCCACCCAACACTCATGCATGAACACTCAGCCAGAGGCCACCCCTTCTCTTTTCCACCAAAGCCATAGGATGCCAAGGGGTGATCTGAGCCCTGAGCAGTGTTTTAGGATTCATACTTGATTTTTGAAGATTGATTACAAAGCTGAGCCAAAAATTGGTGGTACTGTTGGTGTCCTGTACGCAGGTTTCCTTTTTTTCTTCTGAGTTGTTTTGAGTAACAGTGTGAAGTTGGGATGAACAGTTGTAAGTGACCAATGCCAACACAGAAGACACACACTAAAATGGAGAAGTAGGTGATACTCTGTTACTCTGATTCTGACATTCTTATTTCTCAAATTTTTCCCTTAGGATCAGTAGGTTAATGTAGTACTCGTTTCTGAATGAGTAGGTCAATAGTTTACTCTAGGATCTAAAGTTTCCCCCCATCTACAGTTTTCCAAGCCATTAAGAGTTATTGTGCTACATTTAATTTCTTTGGATATGCTCAATTGTTTAATCTGATTTACCAGATTGGAGCATTAGACATTTATTCTTCATTATTGTCTGGTTAGAGCAGTCTGGAAGTTGCTCTCGACTGGGGGGAAACAGAAACTGCAATCTGCTGCTCTAGTAATAGCAATATTCCCAGGCAGACACTGAGAGAAAGTGCAGATGGAGAACAGGGTTCTGAGGGGAATAAGAGATGAAGGGTGCCACAAGTCAGACAATAATGGCTCTCCACATGCTTACAATATTAAATTGCAGGAACAAAATGCTATCATTTTGAGACATTGTTTTAACTGACAAATCTTCAAATGTAAGAAAATGGGCTAGAAACCATGCAGTGTAGGTTTTTAGCCACATTAGCAGGCAGTTTGATTTTAGCACAGTATCATTTTATAGAATAAGGTTAAAGCTGCCACAGGTGACAACAAGAGGCTGTGAATAGCTAATAGGTGTGCTTTATAAAACAATAGCATACCTGGAGGAAGGACATTAATATACTGCTAGCAACTTTTTTTTCAAGTGCCTACAGTTCTCCCCCCAGCTCCTGATGTTCTCATCTAATTTCCAAGTCATGCTTCTGAGGCCTCAGCATCCTTTTGCAAATGTCAGTGTCAGATTTTCCTCCTTGCAGAGGAGAAAGGCACTAAATTTGAGGGTAATGCAATGTGTTTGGATAGCACCATTGAAGCATAGACTTTACCTGTCATAGAAAATAAAATAATAATGTTAATTTCTAAAATCAATAATGTCAATCTATGTTACCTGTAGCACCAAATATCCAAGTATATGTGTAGCTTATAATGCCTAGGGTAGGTTTTACATCTTTTCGGAAAAATTTGTACAAATCCCAAGGCGAAAGAAGGTATGAAGGCAAGAGGTCTCAAATCAGGATTTTAAACTAGTATTCATCAGAATCAGCGTTATTATTATGTGGGTGTGGCATATGCAGCCTCTTGTGTCTAAAAAAAAATTCCAAGATTCTTATCACCAACTGAAATTATTGTGCCAAGAGAAGTTTCTATCTTATGTGTAGCTGTGACGAAGACACTCATGGCACATAGCTAGTTACAGTAAGGCAATAACAAAGTGTATCTTCACCTCTATTTAATCACAACATTAAGAAGCCAAGTCTGCTCAGAGGATAATTTTCCCTATATTAGTCAAAAGCAATAAAGAGTAACAAGCATTTAATTTCTTTACAAGGCATAGACAATCTCTGAGCCAGCCTCTGTCTCTGTTTCTGCAAGCTTACACAACAGTGTCCCAGATAGATAATAAAAATAAACATTTTAGGGATAAATTCCTGCAGGTAAATTAATTTCCCAATGAATCAAAGAAAGTATACCCAAATGTTATCTCACTTTATCACTGATTAACACAAAGACATTTCCTGCAATGCCTCCTTCCATTTTGCCTGCTTGAATTCCAAATGATGATTTTACCTACATTGCAATGTTGGGCTCCTTCCTTGTCATCCTCCATCTCCACTTGACTTACCATTAAGCATTTAAATTTAAGGGAAAAAAGGTAAAATTATCTAGAATTGAATTGGACTTTCCCCCTTGAATATAGTCTCATTGGGTTGGACAAAGCAATAGCTATAGGCTTTTTGGTTTGGTTTGGTTTTTGGGTTTTGGGTTTTATACTTAACACTTTTTGTTTTCTGATTTCTACAGTTTGTTTTGGAGTTCGGCAGTTTGATTCAAAGGGCAAAGCTGAGGAGTGGGCCTCTTTCCTGCTGTTCTGGTGCAATAGAAAGAAAAAGGGTTCCTTTAGTGATCACCACCATGTTGGGGGTTTTCTTCCATTGATGGATCAGAAGGTTGAGAGACAAGACCAAGACGTTTCACCCCCTCCTTTTACCAGGTCATTATGTTTTCTAAAAGCAGTTTTATTTCACCTTTACTTCTAGGAAAGATGAATAGTGACACATCTACAGGAGCAAGAAGCAAACCCAATGCAAAGCCATAGCCTCATTTTCAGGATAAAACAACTTTGAATATTTAAGTCAATTTTTTTTTGTCGGTTAAATTAATAACATCCAAACCAAAATAATTTATGCCTGGCTCTTTTAAGGTCCTTGAGAAATCAAGAAAATTACTTATGTTGTATGTTGAACTGTCAATTTAATCTTCAAGTAGGCTAAAGAAAAACTAAAAGGGAAGTAATGAAATACTATTTTTTCATGCTGTATAAGTCGCCTTTCCACAAAATCACAGCCCTCTGTTCAAAGTTGTTTAGCAGGTATAATTTATTATTTATATTATGTTACCTGCTCATTAGCTCACTTCAACCAAACCCAACTTTTACTGTGCAGAGCACTGCACAAATATATATAAATGACATTTCCTGGAGCTATGTGTAACAGAGACCATCAGTCACACTGTACATATGGAAGTGGAATTACATCCAACTGAAAGCACAGGGGCTGTGTCATTGATTTCAGTAGAGGTGGAATTTCACTCACATAAATTAAGCTGCAAAAATTAGTTGACTTATTTCCTTGAGGTGAAATAGAAAGAGTCTCAAAGTGTAGTGTGGAGCATTTTGTTTTCATTGTTTAAGTGGAATTCAATGAACCATGGATCATACCAAACATTTAGTTTTATATATTCCCATTTATTGATCAAAGCCTGAGATTATCCATGTAGTATGATTTTCCAATCAGAAACATAGGACTGTATTACACCACCTAGTAATTGAAAACATTTTGTGTGTTCACTTACATTCCACACATAAATAAAAATGTACGAAATGTAGTTAGGAAATTGAAAAAATTATTTTTGGTGATGAATATATTTTATTTGGTATTTGATGCTTGCTAATTAATATATTCATGTTGCCTCTTTGTGTAGTAATATGTATTTAAACCCTGATGGTGTGCACTAGCCAAGCTCTCACTCAGGACCAGACTCAACACCTGAACTCAATTGTTATTCAAATAGAGTTCAGGCCACCTCAACCTAAAGTGCTCATTAACCTCCTACAAACAGCTGTAGCTGCAGGGCGGGCACAAGCCCTATAAATCTAGCTCTGGGAGGAGCCAAGGGGGAGGTGGTTGTTCCTGGTTGCTGTGTGTTGCTGGAGCTCTGCTCTGAGAAATCATAATCCAAGAATGAGAAGACTGCGAGCTCTGGCACGTCTTTGGGATAGCTTAGAAATTCTGACCATTTGTTGCTTGCATATAATATGTGTGTCACACATTGTATACTGAGTAACAATCCAATAAACCACTTAGTCTAATACTACATGAGACTAATAAACAATCTTCTATTTTAATACTTAGAATAGAATAAAATATAATATATTATTATATAATAATAAATATTTTTATGTGTTCTATTATTTTTTTAAACAGTGAGAATATAACTTGTATCTCTTTGCTAATAAGCCTGCGTTCCAACCCTGTACCTTTGTTTCAGTATCTTGCATTTGAAGAAAACAAGATTAAGGTAGGAATTCCAGTGTTGTAGGCTTACTTGCTGTTTTGCCAGGCTGCAGCACCTAGAAGATGTGCTGTGTAGGACACCCATAAACTCTACATAATAATTATATGAAGTTAATAAAATGATTAATGCACATGACAAAAAAATCCAGGCTTTACAAAAAAGATCCCAAATCCACAACTTCAAATGCTTTTAAAGCTTTTTGTTGTGGTGTAATGGTATGAAAAGCTGAGATTTATTTTTGATTAGCTTGTTTTGTGCTGGGCTCAAAAGAAACTTGTTTTTCTCTTCCAGTTGCCTTTGCAAAGCAATGCTAAACCAAATGGACAAATAAAAATTAAATAGAAGTCAGCTGGACCTAGTCATCTAACTTTGCAGGGCAATTGTCTTTTAAATCAGGCCTCGCTGGGTCACTACAAAAATACAGCGAGAGCAGCACGCACTGTTAGCTCTCCACACCACTCAGTGGCGCCTGGAAAAGCCCAGCCTGTGTTCTCAATAGATGAAGGCACACATGGGCTAAAGAGCTGTGGCTGGGATCTCGTCCAGGGCATGTTCCTGGAAAATTGGGCCTATGGCAGAAAGACGTTTGCGTGTCACTCTGAGTCACAAAATCCAAAAAGCGCACGTGTAGGAGTTTGTAGGCACGTGGATGGTTGACCACTTTTTACATCCAGGGCTGAGATGAATAATCCTGACAGGAGGGATATTGCCAGGGTCCCCTTTCGAGAGATCACAGAAGTTCCGCCTGAAATTCACGTGCGATTGTCATGGGGGGGAAAGTCTTATGCTATGAATATTTCATTATCAAAGTGAGAAAGCGTTTTCCCCTCAAGCAGATTTTGTTAGTTAGCACTTTTCATCTCTAGCCTTTGCAGCAAAATCCCAGGTTGAATTACATGCTCCCTGAAATATGTTGAAGGAATTCCCCTCTGCTCACCACAAAGTCATTTTCTGTGGTAGAGCATGGAAAGAAGGATAGAGAAAGAAAAAATCAAAGATAATTAGAAGGGGAAAAATGAATAAAATATCACTAAGAAAAATCCTGCTGTGGTGCATCAGGGAAATCAAGGAGAAAATCAGTACCTCAAAGACCTCTTTTTCAGCCTAGATTCTTCCTTATGAAGAAAATATATAGCCAGTAACCCATGGATTAGAAGCTAATGATTTTGAATATAACATGTAAATATAAAAATATTACTTCACCATTAATACCTGAAGAATTCAAAACACTTCCTAACATTTTTTCTCTCTCTTCTGCTTTCACAAATGCAATATGTAATATTAAAAATGTCTATGGACCATTGTCAGAAGATGGACTGAAAGCAATATTTGGCCAGTTGCACACTTGCCTGCCTATTTTACACACAATTGTATGAGCACTGTCACTGCACATATGTCCCAAAGCATTTTACAGACTGCAGTGTGCAGAATTTTAAAGGGAATTTTTTAAATGGACCAACTTAAATTTTCCATATAGTTTGCTCTTTGAGGCAGTCTTGGATACAGCAGATTTGCTCTAACCACTAAAGGGCAGAGCAATTTTTTCATTTAGACATCAGAACTAATAACTCATATCAACCTTTTTTTTCCACTAGACAGAGGCTTTTTCAATAATCATAAGCCAATACTTTCTTTTACGTTTGATTTGGCTTCTTATATGTAGACTTAAGTAAATGTTTGTATAAGTTTGAAATGTAAAGTTACTGTATGAGATGTGGAGGGAACAATCCTAATTAAATTAGAGGATTTTTTATCTACAAGGTATGTGCTCTGAGATAAAACTTACAGTGCGTAAGTAATGTAATCATCTACTGTTTTGTAATTATCTGTTTATTTTGTAATCTACAGTTCAGTGCTCATCATTCAGGTTTGTTTTTATTTCATTTAAAAACCCTTTTAAGTCTTAACATTAAACATTAACAATGGGGTCAAACTGAGCACAGAAGGTGCACTTGAAAATATAAAAATTAGGGTGGCTGTTACCATGAAAGAAATTTTGAGGAAAAAAACATTCAGGAAGTGTAGCCTCCTCTGGAAATGTCCCCCATAGATTTCTGTATGCAACACACATGGGAGAAACGGGAACTCACAGTGCTTCCTTCTCTAATTTGCAAGTCCTCATAAGGCTATGGGGAGCTGCTGGTTTTTGGAACATCCCTGGTATAATTACATTAACCTCTCTGGCGAAATCTGAATGTAAATTACTTCTTCACTTAATAAGAGGATTTAATTGAAGTTGTTCTCAGTCATTGTGTCAGATTTCTTAGGGAAGGTTTGATATTACATACATTTTAAATGATTCTTGGGTTTTAAAAAAAGTCTTTTGAAAAGGAATTTTACATCTCAGTGATTTTTAAGAATGAACTTCAAAGAAGGCAGGAAATATAAGTATTCTTGTCCTAACTGCAGCTATAAATGGTTGGGATCTTTAGTCATGGTAAATGAGAACAGGCACGGGGATTTATGAATTAAAGTATCAGCCAGCCAATTAGCTGTAGAAATAACATCCTTCCCCTCAGGATGGAGTCATCTCTTCCCAGTTATAGCAGCTCAAATGTCAAATACGTAGTAAATGTTGTGAATGAGAAAATCTCAACACCTCTTTGCCTTATTTTAAAACAGTTTGGTGTTGCTTTTTGGGGTTTTTTTAGTAATTATGTTATTTGATCACCCAGCACAATTTTCTTCCTCCTCTGACATTGTCAGAGGTGGCAACAGGGGAGGGGGCCAAAGCACTTTTCAAAATGGTTAAAGAACACTATAATGATTGGCTACTAATTTTCTTCTCCCATCATTGAATCTTTAGATGCCTTTGTATAATACTTTATTACTGAATACATTTAGTGGTATTTATTTCCCCTTAATAGGCCTCAAGATGATGAAAGACAAGAGAAAAAACTATAACGGAATTTTCTCTAGCTCAACACTTTTAGCCTTACAGAAGGCTTTTTATTAATTTATTGTTATTTCTTTTAATTTTATTTATTTCTGAGCTGAAAAAAACTGTTAATAACTTCTTCCACATATTATTTTTGTCAGAAGAACTTTCTTTTTGCTAGAAAATACTTAAATATTCTTTATATAGAATTTTCCACCCCTGTTTTGTGAAATATTGCAATGAAAGGAAGACATGTAAGAAGTAATTTCTTATTAAACTGACTACTTAATCGTTGGTCACAAAAACCTCTTGGCATCTCAGGGAAGGCTTATGTGTTCAGTTTTTTATTCCATATCTCCACCCACTTCCTCCCCAGTCTGTATCAGTTGGTCTAATAAAACATATGACCATACCCTATGATCCTTATGTCTCTTATGCCTTTGGATTATCAAAGACAAATCATTACTACTCTTTTAAAAAATACAATCATTTTAAAATGTTTTAATAATTCCAAAATTCCTTCTTTATTGTAAAAAGAAACATGCTAAATGGAAAAAAAAGTGCTCTGCTGAAAAGATTGGTGATGTTATCACTAGAATCTTACTGAAAAAAACAAATGTTTAATTACAAAACCTCCAAAGTAAAAACAGCTTGCTGAAAAACAACACAAAAGATAATAAACTATAACTGGAATATGACACTAGACAATTTTCAGCTAGAAATAAGATGCAAATGTTTAACAGTAAGAGTAATTAACTATTGGAATAAGTGACATTAAAATGAAGACAGGATGTTTCCTAAGAGGTATCATTTACTTTAGCCGTATTTATGGAACTGGAAGCAGGAATTAATTCAGGGAACTGCATCCATTAGATGCCATGGATGAGTCAGCAACATCTCAGAAACAGCAGCATCAATCTTCCCATGAAACTATCATGTAGCACTTTGTCTATTACAAGCAGATCGTTGACCACAGGCATTAATATCTCCCTTGCTCTGTATTGTAAAATGTCCTGAAACTAAGCTGCTAATGATCTATGAAATTCAGATGGACTCTGAATCAGACCATCTTCACCATAATTTTTCCTAGCTAGGAACACTCACAAAAAACAGGTTCCTGTTGGGCTTGTTAGCATCAGGTGATGGCTGTATTAACAAATCTCTCTTATTTAAGGGTAGCTCGCTGCCCCAGAATGAGGCATTAGTAACGCCATAGCAAAAAAACCCGAAATGAAACAAGGAAAAGAAATTTAAAAAGGAGAAATGGAGAAAAAGTAATCCTCCTCACACCCTGTTATACTGTCACAAGCATAGACCAAAAGTTTGTGCCAATACTATTTAATATAATATTTTTGGGCACCATTAATTTTATTTTTTAGTTTTTTAGTTTTATTTTCCCTTTGTGTACCAGATCTGATGCAGGTCTTAAGTGCAGCAACAAGGAGTTTTCTAGATGGTCAGTTGTGGGATATGCCGTTATTTCCCTTCTGAGCTCTCCCTGTAAATTCAGCCTGTCAGATGTTTGAGGCCAACGCATATACTGTGACTCTTTATTGCTGCACAGTGACAGCTAACAGGTTTTTAAAAACAAAAGAAACAGTATTGCAGATGCAACTGGTGAGAGTTGAAGCCAGTGAGACACAATGTTTGCAAATAGACACACACCTCTGTTTTTCATCCTCCCTGTCACTCCTGGAAGTTTCCTATGACATATTGCATTGTCTCGTTTACTGCAAAGAAATCACAAACATCTTCAAAATACAGTCATACAGCAAATGATATAATAAATTAATATGCTAATCTCTGTCTAACCAGATTCCTTTAAAATAATCTGTTCAGAGTGAGACCTTCCTATCTCAGTCACGGAAGCCTGGTTCCATGGATGAGCTTAAATAAGTTATTTTTTTGTAAATCAGGATGAAGAAGTTTAGTTAAAATGGAATTTGCTTAAACTACTAGTCAACAAAATCTTGCAAAGCATATGAGTAATGGCTTTACTTTTTTTCCCCCAATGTAAACTTCTACATATATATGCAGAAACACAGAATCAAATGCCAGTCAAAACGAATAATACAAAACAGATTGTGCCCCTTTTCCAGACACCTTTGTCCAAGACCAGTGGCTCCCCTGTAAAATGAGAATTTAATGTGCTGACAAAAGCATGATGCAAGCTGGTATTTTCAGCCCTGAAACCAAGAGGTCAGCTGAGTCAGGAGCTGCCCTTTCATTCACCATCAGTGGAAATAATCCTGCAGAACATGCCACTGCTTTTACTGGCCACTGTCATGGGAGTCCGTAAAGCAAGGCCCCATTTTCTTCAAATGAGAAACTGTGAAACCATCTGTCTAATAAGAGCATTCTACTTACTATTATTTTTATTTTTTTGGCAATGTAAAAGGCATTTAGATACAAAAAGTCTGAAGCAGCACCTTCAAATTCCTTCTGTTCACTGCAGAGGGATTCTTTTATATTCAGGTACATTATCAATGTTGTTAATTTGGGAATAAAATGACTGAAAGTCTTGAGTAGCAATATTGATGCTTCCTTTTTTTCTTTTTGAAATCAGACAACTGAATTCCAGCTACAGCAATATGTGCAACTAAACAAGATTATGTTTGTAATTTCTGAAATTATTGATAAGTCTGAGCTCCATTTAGTATGATACTTACAACTTTTATTCACATTATTTCATTAGCTGTAGTGGAGGATAACCAGAAACAAGAAAAAATAGTAGATTTCTATTCTCCTTTTTTTAAAAAAACCAAGACTTTATCATGACAATCACTATATTTTAACATCATCTTCTGACATGAGGTCATTGTCCTGAACATTACAGAGAAGTGCCTGGTGAAGGAGCAATTACCCTGACTAAATGGATTTCTAAGCAGATTCAGAGAAAGATATCAACGAGGAACAATATGTACATTAGTGAAATAAAGCTAAATCAAATAAGGTTTTGAAGACACTAAATGATCCTCAAATAATGCAGTATTCTAACTGCTTAATTAAAAAATGGTTTTCATGTTCAAGAGACTGTGTTACATTGTAGTTCAGCCATAGGATGCGCGGAATCGGCTGATGGGGTTCCTCTATGCCTGGCTTCTCCAGTTGTAACAATCAAAGGAGAGGCCATTGTAACAGAAAAAGAGTTTGAGTTATGGCCCATGTGCTATCACCCTGAGGATAAATCTAGAGATAAATGGGGACCCTTGTCTCACAGCACCCCTTGGAGGGATATGGCTGCCCATGGACGTGGCTTTGTGCTGACTCAATGGCAGCAAGGGTGGTCAATTGTGTGGAGCAGCACGGACCAAATCTCAATGCACTTCAGCAAGCAAGGTCTGCGATGGCATGTAAGACCTACTGAGTTACACAACATCATATAGTGATTTGGGTTGGAAGGGACCTTAAAGACCATCTTGTTCTAGCACCCCTGACGTGGGCAAGGACATCTTTCACTGGATCAGGCTGCTCAGAGTCCCATCCAGCCTGGCCTTGAACACTTCAGGGATGGGGCATCCACAGCTTCTCTGGGCAGCCTGTGCCAGTGTCTCACCACCTTCACAGTGAAGAATTTCTTCTTAATATCTATTCTAAAGCTACCCTCTGTCATTTCAAAAACATTCCCTCTTGTCCTATCATTACTTGCCCTTGTAAACAGCTCCTCTCCAGATTTTTTGTAGGCCCCCTTTGGGTACTGAAAGACCACAATAAGGTCACCCTGGAACCCCCTCTTCTCCAGCTGATGCTTAGTTCTTTCTCCTGATGAAATGAAATGTTCAACATTATCAACTTTAATGTAACACGCAAGTTTCAAAGCTTTGAAACTTGATTGCATGTATTGTAATATTTAGCAAGTATTTGTAAAAGTGTCATACTGCTGAAGAAAGGCCGGCAAAGTTTCTTTCAAGTGTTCTAACTGCACAAGCCATTTCACTTGTTTCTCCAGAAATTTGTCTTTTTACTGATGGAGAAAACTTTACATTTGACACTATCATATTTTTCAGTATATCTATTAACATAATATTTATTTCTTTAAAGAGGTAAAAGAAAATAATTGCTTGTTAGGAGCTTCTATATCAATTTTATAGATTTTCATCAGACTAGCCCAAGGTGCACAATCCACCTGTATTGATCATAGACTCAACACCAAATCCTACTTCCCTGCATCATTTGAGAAGCCCCATTGTCCAATATGAGACAAACTTGGGCTCTACACATACCAGCTTAGGTTGATGAGGGAATGATGCTTTTGCAGGTTAGTGGCTGAAATGTTGAGAGGATAAAATACTGATATTAAAGCTCATTTCAGGAGTGTTGTACTGCCCTGTTTCCCTCAGGCCTGCCATTCTCCAAAACAGAAAGGGAGAGATGTAACTTCCATTTTAGTGAAAAGGAGGGCTGGGTGGCCAGCCTGAGAAAGATTTGCATAGAAATTGGGTCTAATAGCATATAGCATAGTAACACTTTAGGCAGCAGAGGAAGTAGAGTTTGGGACACCATCCTGCTCAGTTTTATAATTCCTTTTGTTCTGAGACTTTGGGCCGTCTAGCACATAGTCCAGACTGTAAACATAAGTATAGTCACATCAGGCTTGTGCCTAGAGCTGCTAAGCCTCCTGAAACAAAATGTCCAGGTGACAAATAAGGAATTGGGAATTTAAGCTCCAAGACCAAGTAATGAATATCATTCTGATTTATCTGATCTTGTTTTGACTCACCAGCTACTGTAAGAGAGGAAGGCTACTGACTCCACAGCCAACTCTGTCATGAGATTATTTGTTGGAGATTTTCTTGAAAGACTGCTGGATTTCACTGAGGCTGCAAGAAATTGGCAGACCACGTAACATCTGTGTGACCTTGGTCCAGATTTAGCAGAGAAGAAAATGTCAAGAGACCCTCCATAGCCACCAACCTCGCTGCAAGTTTAAAACCCAATTTGTTATTAGAATTGATAGAAATGAAAGTCATGCTGTACCCTGAAGGAGAGGCAAGAAATTCTCAAACTGAAGTAACACAAGAGATTTATGCAGCTGACTTAAAGCAAGGCTAAGCTTTTACACATGCTGTTAATTTACACAAAACAGCTGTTCTATAGTCATGATCAGGAAGTGTTAGGATGCATTTATAAAATTAGACTTTGGAATACATTGCAAAACCTCAGAAGTGAACACTTGAAACACCAATTATTCAATCACTATGAGACTGTGTTCATTTCAAGAGAGAACATTTTGTTTGACATGCCAGCTCAAGGCTTCTGGGTACTTGACTATGTTGATCCTTGAGAAATTACATACATTGGAGGTTTGAATAGCATACAACAGATTAGTTAGAAATTGGAAAGCATTGTTTGAAAATGAATTTCAGACTACAAAAGGCTGAGCTGCTTTGGCAGGCATCCTTGAATTTGACAACTGATGCACAGAGGGCAGGAACAAAACACTTTTTTTTTTTTCTGGGGGGAAATTCTCTAAGGGAGTTCTCTAAGAAAGTGTTACAGAAAGTACAATAGTGACAAAGTAGTTACTACATCTTGTTATCAGTGTGAAAGCCAGAAGAGAATTAATTAGAGTCTGTTCTCATTGTTGTTTATGTCACAGTGGCTTATAGACTCTCTTATCAATTCACATCCACAGTGTATATGGCACTGCACAGACACAGCACTGTGTGTAGCTGTGGGAAGGAAGGAGGGAGGGAGTTTGCTCACGACCTCCTCAGCAGCACTCAGCATCTTGCAAGATTTGACTCAAGATTTTTACCTGAAGTGCCATGTTTAAAACAGTGTGATGGTCTTTGCATATCTGAGCATTAATACCAAAATTTGATTCTAAAATATTTTCATTTGTCCATTCAAAATTAATTTTGAATATTGAAACCACATTTTTGCAGTTGTCACGTGAGCTTAAAGGGGTTTGGTGAGAGAGAAGAAAGAAAAGATGATGGAGGAAAGGGATTGATTTTTGTTTACTACATGCCAAAATTATTACAAACTTCTTCCTCTGCAAACCTTATTCCTTCACTTAACCCTCCCCTATTAGCAACCAATTGCCTGAGATGGGATGACTTCTGTAGCATATTTTAAAAGATAGCTTTGAAATCTACAGAACCATTTTCTGTCCCAAATTCCATGAAAGACCACTGATCTCCTGAAAGATATTTTCCTGCCTTATTAATCTTCTCAGGTTTTAGTGGAATCATAGAATGAATATGAGTTTAAACTCTAATTTAAATTTGGCAAATTGTTGAGTCTACAAAGGTAGTGTTCTAAATTTTTAGCTACTTAAACTCCATACTGTAAACTCCTTTCTTCCAGCCTGTTTCAGGGGACCTTCCCAAACTAACACCCGCATTGCTTGACATCATTCCATTCAATTTCTTTTGTGAAATGTTAACTCCTAATCAAATGGCACTCACATGGATGGGCAGTAAATAATCTTCCCACCTCATTCCACTACAAAATATATTCAACCACTATATAAGAATTCTTAAACAGATTAATTGAATAATCTGCTTCTTAATAGCTGTATGAAAAGGTTTCAATAAATTCAAGGAGAAACATTTGCTGAAGACCAGAGGATAAAATAAATTAATATTTTAACATTAATAATAAGGCATTGCTAGGTGTTTGCTATTTTGAAATATTTTACATATGCATATATATTAGAAGAACTGGTAATCTATGTGAGTTTTGGTATCCAAGGAAAATTAGTTACCATGATAATTCATTGCCCTATGCTTAACCCATATACAGAGTAAGTTCAGTAATAATGCCAAGGGGTGATAATGAAATTAAAAAGGAAAAGTTGTTGGCTTGGACATCTTAGTCCTACTTAAGTGTTGTTGCTGAACCTAAGATGACAATTCTCAAAAGTTTCATTTTATCCTGTCAGTCCTTGCCCTATTAAGCTTTTGTCCTTTCAACTCATTTGTGACCCAATTCTTCCTTTCACTAGACCTTTTCTCTGGAGATGAGCAGCACCAGATGAGGAGGAGATGGGTGGAACATCCCAGAGCAGGGTGGAATTTCCAGAGCAATCACTGGATGGGGTGAGATGTGTGTGAGAGATTCAACCTATAAATTCCACCCTTTGGGCACCATGTATTAGCCTACAGTCTCCTTCAGAAACAGACATCCACCCTCCAGTCCTTTTGCTGAAGCTTTCTCTTAAATAATGAAGAACTGGGAAACAAAGAGTGCAGGAACAGTGTAGAGCAAAACCCCGTAACTCCAGACCCATCAGACGGAGCAGTTTCTGGCTTTCTTTCCAAAACCCAAGTGTTGTCTATTATGAGGGACCCTCAAGTGAATCCCCACTGTGCCCAGGCACATAGCCACAGGGCTGAAATCTGCATGTCCTTTTCTCAAAGCTCAGATTTTCAAGGACACCAAAATAGATCTGATATTGCCATTTTTTATAATGCAAATCATCAGCAGTGGTATTTCTTTTTAAGTATCCAGTCGCTGTCATTCCTTTTGGAAGTGGTGACTAATAGGCAATAGACATCAACGGGAATTAACTTTATATTAAAGCAGCTCTCAAGTGGGACTCCAGAAGTGTTCGTTACAGATAGAGCAGTATTAAGACATTAAGGCAAGTCATCCATTGTTTTAAAGCAATGTGACGTCCCATTCACTCTGCTTATTACATCACCTCATGTTGTTTCAACATGGAACTTAACAGAACCTTAAAAAAAAAAAGAAAAATAAAGAAAAGTTATTTTTAATAGTAATTTCTCTGGTTGTCAGAATTTATCTTGGAGATATTTTTCACATAATGAGATATTCATTCACTGTATCAAGATCACTTATACAGTCAGACAGCAAACTGGGGAAAAGATCCTTTTCTCTGAATAGACATCATTCCAGCAGCTTGGACAGTAGGAATTACATTTCCAAGGTTCTGTGTATGTTCTCACATTACACTCTGGTATGTTTTACAGTGACACTGGGATGGATTTGATTACCTTTTTGGGTGAAGTATCACTTGCTTAAGTCTTTCTAGAATTTAAACAGAACTACTTGAGAGAAATTTACATTTACATGGTATATTGCAACCAAATAAGATTTTATGGTACAATAATATTTTATATCACATAAAAAATAGCTATATTGTCAGAAGCACAGCATGTCAAAAGACTAATAGTTGGGGTTAAATTCTCAAAAGAACTCAATTGTCCCTTCGGGTACACAGATTACTCTTTCTTTTTTACTCTCTCTCCTTTTTCAGACAGGTTTTAAAATCCTGGTCCTTGGTACTGTGGTTTTGGTATATATTTGGTATATTGAATAGTTAAGAGCATAATACTCAGTAACAAATACATTTGAACCTGACTGTTGTGAAAAAGATGAACTTGGGGCAGCAGCAGAGTTATGTTTAGCTATTTATTTTTGAGTAGGAAATAATACAAATTCTAAGACTGAAGTTGAAGGTGTGAAAATGGGGCAGGACATAAGATAGGACAGAATGAGTTAAGTTATGAAAAATCCTTTTTTTTTTCCCTAGATAAAATGACATTTCAAAATCAGTTACATGTCTAAATCACATCATTTATTTCATATGAATTAAGCAAAGAATCTAAGTGAAAGTAGTCATGAAAACTGCTCTGTAATTACCATGGAAAGATACAGCCTGCCTATTTGCATTAAAGGGCCAAAAATCTTTTGCATATCTGATACATTAACTTCATTGTTAAATCTAGCTTTGAGGGGGTTCCTGTTTTCCCTTTATATTTTATATTAATATAAATTACACTTCAGTGGATCTCTTTCAACTACTTTTGGTATTGGCAAATGGCCATCTGAAATCAGAGGAGATGGAAAGAGATTGGCATCCCTTCACAGGCAGGTCCAATCTTCTAGAAATACAAACACTTAGAATTCAGAATAAAATATGAAATGCCAGTGTCTCCCATAGGATAAGTTTCACGGAATGTTTTAACATACTTTAGAAATATTTCATATAGATGCCCAAAGGAAAAGATTAGAGATACACATTTGTCCAGTATATAAATAGGGGATATTAAAGTTAATAAGTTTTAAAATCATGCTTGTCATAATGGAATTAATGAACAGAATTACCTTAAAGTCTGTATCAGTTTTTTAAATAAATTTTTTTTAACACTTATTCTAGGACATAATCATGAAAAATAAGTATGCTTTTTTTCTCAAAAAAAAGGAAGCACTGTGAGTCAGAAGATCTGGCTCTGGCCCCAGATACATCCTGTGATTAATTGCTCTGAATGCATTCTCTGTGTATCAAGGTTCTTCTTCTCTAAAATGGGAATGGTTACCTAACTCTGAATAGTTCAGGTTTTGAACAGCAGTTCAAATTGTTAGTGAGTAGAAGCTGAGGGAATACCTTTGCACATTCTCTGAGCATTGTTTGTGATGCGCAGTGATAAATCTAAATTAATGCATTTTTAAAATAGTGTGAAATGATTGTTGTAAAAATAGTTGTCTCATTCAGATTTACTCTTTAGGCACTTTATTATACATTAGGAGAGAAAAGGTTTTCAGTTCCCTGCAAACAGAAACGTTAATTTCCTGAGCATGCCTTGCAAATGCATATATTTTACATTCAGGTCATGGTTCAGAGCACACTTTTCTGAAAGATTTTCTTTAACAGCGTTTAATCTGCTCAAGCCATCACTACCCATCAGCCACCCTTGGACCTCCTCCTCTCACACATACCCCATGGAGGAGTGCAGCATGCAGGTGGCTGCACACTAAACCCCAGCCAGGAGGGGATTTGTCTGAAAAGAGATGTTTTGCTGGGTTCTATTTCACACAGCTTCCTGATCCAATGGGAATTCCACCTATTGTGCCCATACATTTTGGAAGGTGGCATGGAGCAGGAATGAGCACCTCTGTGTGCTGGAATATACAATACTTCCACAACATGCATAGCCCTAGCGAATGCTATGTTTGTGAAACATATTCAACCACTGGCACTTATGAAGCAAGGCAGACAAAAATGCTAAGGTAAAACCTTACCTAGGGGCTGTGCAGCCTGGGGCAAGTGGCATGCAAGGAGAAGTACTGAAACGGGCTTATGAAAAAGAGGGAGAATGATTTTTTCACAGGCCAACAGTGACAGGGCAAGGGGGAAAAGTTTTAAACTAAAAGAGGTGAGGTTTAGATTAGATGTAGGAAGAAGTTCTTTACTCAGAGGGTGATGAGGTGCTGGAGCGGGTTGCCCAGAGAAGGCATGGAGGCCACATCCCTGGAAGTATTCAAGGCCAGGCTGGATGGGGGTTTGAGCAACCTGGTCTAGCAAAAGGTGTGGCTGCACATGGCAGGGGGATTGGAACTAGATGGGCTTTAAGGTCGCTTCCAACCCATTCTATATTCTATGAAGGAGAAGGAACCTGTGGAAGAGCAAAAGGGCAATCACATCTTCCTGCATCTGCACGGTGTCCTGTCAGCTTTATGGGAGTTGTGCATGCAGCAGGTACTTTTCAAGCATTAATACTGCAGCCATGGGATTAGGATCACGGGGCACAGAAACTTGTACATTTTATCATGTCTTAAATGCTGTGGCATAAACTGATGACTTCTGGAGTAGTATATTTCTTCTCATGTCCAATGTTGGTTGACTGGCAGCAAAAAATATAGGATCTGGTATTAGCTATTATTTGGAGACAAGACTTTTTTTTGGTGGATGTTGAAATAAGTTTCAAGTGAGAATTAGAGCTTTTTGTAACTAAGAGAGAATTTGATTTAAAGTACAGGATGTGTATAAAGGTCATAAGAGAAAAATGAGGCAACTGTAGATTATGTATTATTTATGGATATAGAGAGGAATAAATATTCATAATTCAAGGAAAACAGATAACATGGGACTAAGTTATTGAGTGTTGTCTACTAAGAAAAAGAGAAAGTCCTTTTAAATGAAGAGAGATTATTCCTTCCCGTATGTGTAAAGACAGTTAGAAAAGTGTGATTTGTTTGACTGTGACTCATCCTTTCAACATTTGACGGATATGAATCAGATGACCTTCCCCTGGGAGCATATGCTGAAAACAAACTGAAGTTTCTGATTGTTTAGAACTCTTCAAAGATAGTTCTTGCAGTCAACAGGATCATCTTCATTTAGTGCTCATTTTTGTGGCTTTTTCCTTTTTCTATCAGCCACAGTCAAAGAGCATTATTCCCTGATAATGACTTGTTTCTCCAGTACAGAGTGAACAAGGTACTTAAACGGATTCATACTGGACCAGAGGATGGGAGACATGGAAGGGGAAGGACTCCAGCTGAGCGTGTTGATGGTTGATTTGACACCACTGTGCCACAAGAGGAACATCTGGGGCCACCAAGTCTGAGTGAGAACACTTGAGCAAACCAGTAAATTGTCCTGTGAAGAGGTCTGATCTTCAATTCTTGGACAAGTCACTTACTGAGAAGGTCTCCCTGGAAACCTATTTTAATTTTTATGAAATGTTCTCCATCCACCTAATGGACAATGACAAAGTTGATTTGTAACCACTCCAGTTTCTCTGAGGCATTTAACTGACCTTGGGAAGAGGTCGAAGAGTCAAAGCAAGGATGCTGCCAGTAATGAAGAAAAATATTCCTTTTTATTTCCACAGTTACTGTTTTGGCTATCACACTTTCTGAAAGTCAGCCTACCATAGTTGATAAATCTAATTAAAAATCAACCACAGAAAATTTGATACTCAGGCTGGGATCTCCCACAGCAGTGAAGAATGCAGCTGTGGGACTGAAGAAGTCCAGGACAAGAACAATTTACATTCAAGAGGTAGACATTCCCAAGCACTTCCATAGGGTTACTCACATCCATGTGGCTCTGGATATATATACCTTGCACTGGAGGAACTAAATCCCAACTCTCCTATGAAAGGCAAAAGGCTTTCCAGCTCCGTCGGTGACATTTTATATTCTCTTGGTCATAAAAGACAAAGTGCTCTTCTGCCTTCGTTATCTTAATTTAAAAATGAAGATGTCCAGAAACTGAAGCAGAGCCTAAATAGATTTTATTACTATGAATGAATCCAAAACAGTAAAGTACTGACATTTTTCTCAGAAGGTGGGGAAGTGGGGGGGAAATTTGAAAGCAGTAATCCTGAACCAAACCTAAGAGAAATATGGAGAGCTAATGGAATGACAGTTTACAGTGAAATGTGGCCAGGGAAATGAAGAAACCCTGTTCGTACTCACCCCTGCCAAGGCACACCATGGAGGACCATGGGCTCCACATAGCATTTGGATATGCTGCAGTTCCCATGGAGGTTTGCTCAGCCTGTGCTTGCAGATGTGGATGCTGCACAATCTAATCTTGGGTGCAGTTTGGCAAAATTACAGGTGCCAAATAACAATCTCTCTTGTCTGAGTGTGTGAAAGGAGAAATACAGTCGAGGGAGAAAAATTAAGATGTATACATCCCTATCTGGAATAGGATGTAAAGAAGAGAGGACTATTTTGGCTAATTTCATGGGGAAAATATACCTAATAGTGTGATGTTCTGAACTGTATTGTCAGCTCTGAAAGATACAGAAGTATCTCTCTTACTTGAGATATTTTAAATTGAATGGAACAAAATGCCACCAAAGATGCTCCGGGAAGTAGATTTCTTCAAGCAGGAAGATGTACAAATGCAAGAGTTCTTCACTAAGTTTGATGAAAAAAAGGAGAGATATGTAAGATTTAACAACAAAGGGCAAGAATGCTGGTTAATGAATTATTCTAACAAAATTACCAGGGATTTTCCACAGCTTTTCAGAAGTGAGAAAACACATCATTAGTTATTCATCTTTGACAATTCATGCTAGCATAAATCCCAGAACATCACTTTGTTAGCCCTATCTCCCTTCCTTTTTGACAGATTACAGCAGTGCCTCAGCATGTTGCTAGAAGGTGATGAGATCTTGCAGGAACCCCAGAAACAGAGTACCATAAAGGATGGGGAAACATATAAATAATTTACAGCCAAAATAATGCTGAAGAGATTTCTTAAATTAAGATTCAGGAAATTCAAAAGCAACAATTTAAAACATAAAGATAAAATATTAAATGACTGGTTTCCTCTGCCTTTCAGATCCTTTTGTCCTTTCTACATTGCCTTTTGCGCCCTCCCACTGAAATAGTATCTTGCTCTCTGTCAGCCACCTGAATTAGGATGAGGGAATCAAATTTATTTCTGCTTTATGAATAAGAAACTGATTAATCTCTCATTTTAGTGGTTGTAAAAGTTGGCATCTCTACTGCCAAGCAGTACTGGACAAGCACAACAGCTTTATTGCTTACGTACCAAATAAGTCTCAGCTCACAGGTAGTCTCTGTTGATGTTAGGTTGAAATGCTAAATTAGTTTCCATTACTTCAGGACATCAATAACCACTGTTTACATGTGAGAACCATCTGAACAATTAAATCTAGCTCTCTTCTATAGGCTTTAGCTTAGTCTTTTTGTTGCAGCCTGGTCTAGTGAAAGGTATCCCTGTCCAAGGCAGGAGGTTAGAACTGGATAGTCTTTAAGGTCTCTTTCAACCCAACTCTTTCTATGATTCTTGCTTTATTTTGGATTATAGGAGCACAAATAATTAAATATGAGCATGGCTGATGAAAAGTGAAGCAAGTCCAATGTAAAAGAGAGGAAACCTACATTGTTCCTCTTCAGTCCCCTTGGAAAGTAAGAAAATTCCTGCACCTCTGCTACCACTTCCTTTGCTAACCAAGCCAAGCAAAATAGTTTCTAAAGGGTCTTTCTCAAGGCAATGGGTAGGTTTGCTGTAGAGTAGAAGGTTGTGTTCAAAAAGATTTTGGCAGATAGCACAGTTAAGAGAGTGCAGCAGGAGAACCCATACAACTACTGACACTCTGGAATATGGTGTCAAGCACCATAAGTGTAATGGTTATATTCAACAATGCAATTCAAAAGATGTACCAATAGACTGCAATTTCAGCCCCTGCCATGAAAGGTTAGGGAGCACACGCTGATTTCAGAGCCAGATGGAGACACAGTATTGAAGATGGAAATGATACTGGATTAAGATTATATTGGATTTGTTTAGAAGGAGGTTAGAGCAAGAGTTGTGAAGTGTATAAAAAATTAATGTTTAATAAAGTAAACCCATAACTTTTGAGGGCATGCAATCACAAGCAGCTTCCAGGGGTCAAGAAGTTAGTTTACACAACTCAAGCCATGTCTACACTGCCCAGAAAAGGTGAACTCTTAACTGGAGTCAGTTGAGTAAATATCCTGGCAAAGACAAGGCAGTTTATAATTTCCCTGTGAATCATCGAGCAGAAGTGAAGTTTCTTGTGCTGTGAGCTTTTGACTCAACCTGGTAAATCACACAAAAATTACATCATGCTTCATTGTCCATACGTTGTCTATCTGACATTAAAACCCATAACTTTTCACAAAGTGGAAATAGAGCTCCATGTGGAAGACAAAGAAGTAGCTTCTGCAGGGATCTAGATAAGTATTAATCAGTCTCATTTTTAAAATCTGGAGATTAAACCATAAATTCTTAAGCATATGTGAGTGCCCACACAAATAGGTAAGTTTTGTATAAGCCTAGCTTTGGAAAAACCTAGGCTTTCCTTTCAGTTTTGCTGTCAGTTCAGTGTGGAATTAATAAACAGATTAATGAGACCAGCAGGTAATTTACAGTTTGATGGTTCATTAGAGGTTAAGGTGTCCCTGATCTACTAAATTCCTAAAGCCATTTTTTTCAGGAGTAAAGTAGCAAAAATATATGGGGAAACAACATACATTTGTTAAGTATAGAGACAAAAGGTGTTCCTACTATGAAGGGCTTTGAGGGGGAAGCCCTATGAGGAGTGGCTGATGGCACTTGGTCTGTCCAGCCTGGAGAAGAGGAGACTGAGGGGAGACCTCATGGCAGTCTACTGCTTTGTCATGATGGGAAGAGGAAGGGCAGGCAATGATCTCTGCTCTCTGGTGCCCAGTGACAGGACCAGAGGAAAGAGCATGAAGCTGAGTCAAGAGAGGTTTAGGTTGGATATCAGGAAAAGGTTTTTCACCCAGAGGGTGGTTGGGCACTGGAACAGGCTCCTCAGGAAAGTGGTCGCAGCACCAGCCTGACAGAGCTCAAGAAGTGTTTGGACAATGCTCTCGGGCACATGATGGGATTCTTGGGGTGTCCTGTGAAGGGCCAGGAGCTGGACTTGATGATCCTGACGGGTCCCTTCCAACTCAGCATGTTCAGAAATTCTATGATTCCATCTGTAGCTATCTAGCACAGTATGAAGATGCCAAACATTCTTTTAGGAATTTGTATCTACAAAAAATAGTATAAAGTAATATTAGAATGCTTGGCTGAAAGGCGCTGATATTCATATGCTGACCTGTGTAAAACTAAAACTGGCATTGCAACAACACATGTCAGGAAATAACAGGGCTATATAAACAAATATGTACAATGAGAAACTAGTCTCAAGTATTCAGAAATCTCTAAACAGATGACAAAAGAAGTCACAGAAGTAATTTAAAAATTCAAGAGTTTTATCAAGGAATAAATGCCCAGTTCTAAAATTCACTTCTAATTTGCTGCACAATTCAGCAGTGTTTCTCAGCTTTAGTGAAATCCTGAGTGCCAGAACTTCTACAAAAATTATAGCTGATATTCATATGAAGTTTCTTGTTTCTGGCATCTCATTTGAAAGCTTAGACAGCAGTATTCTGAGTTTTGCCATAAAACTGACTCTTGTGAAACCAGCATGTTTATTCCAAACCAGTATGAGAATACAGTGGAATCGTGCTTTTTCAGCCTGAGGCTAGAAAACAGAATGAACTAATTAAGAAATACTAAAAAAAAATAAATCTAAAAAAGAGGTTAATTGTCCCCCCTGACAAAGGAAAGGAAGTCTCATTCTAATTTTTGATGTCCAGTTTATGTCATAATATCTCTCATTTCTTTCTGTACAAGACCCTTGAAACTGGAGTTTGTTCAAACAGACAGAGCTTTTATCCAAACTCTTTTATTTATCTCAAATATTGCAACCTCCTACCTTGACAAATGCATCCTTACCCCACTGATCTCCACCCTGAATGATCCACCAAGAGAATTTTTCTGACTCATCTCCCCATGCTGCTTCACCTTTGCATAGTTTATGCTAGACACTCCTCTTACCTCCAGTGCATCAAGCCTAAACTACTCACTCCAACTGCTAAGGACACTTTTTTTGCCTACCAGCCTTCATTTGTTGAAGACTATTTGCTGCCATTCACCAGCAGGTACATTCTTTTACATGATGCCTACAAAAACAGAATGTGGGCTACTGATGGGTCTAATTCCAGCCTGCTGTGCTGACCAGTACTGTCTTCTTTCTTGGTATACGAATCATAGAACTATTAAGGTTGGAAGAGACCTCTGAGACCATCCTGTGTCATGCCATCTCATCTTTCAAGCATTTTGAGGCAGGGGCTTTCTCTCTTTTGTGTATTATAGTGGTTTTGGGTCCTGTTCCATGTTAAAACTCCTGAGCACTACCACCACAGAAAAACATATTTAATAGCAATAGTTAACCATTTAGTAACAGAGGACTTCCAGAATACAGAGTGATGCAATAATGTGATAATAGGCAATGTTCTATCCTTTACTGGAGACCAGTGCAGAATGCGCTGTACCTATACCATCACTTTAACTCAGAGTGAGCATAAGCAGCTTTATGCAGTAATGCCTGTAAACCTTTTTAAATCCTTGCAGAGGGTTCTGTAAGAGCACAAAATTCTTGGTGATTTTAAGAACAGGTAGCAGTAGAAAGTTTTTCATTTTATGCCTTTCGTTTTCTGTCTAGAAATACCCATCCATTCAGAGTGCAAGGCCAGGCAGAATGTTCTGGGTCTCCGTGAGAAAGGCATGCACCTGAAACAGAGCCAAACTCTGCACAGCTGTTGTTTCTGTTCAGCAAATCCTAATTTTCCAAAATGCATAAATATAGTATTTTAAAAATCATAATAGTGGCTACAAATCCATAACGAGATTTTGATGTTAAATTATTATCTAAATGTGTATTTGGTGCTTATCCTCTAAAGCATGAAGTGTGTCTGTTGCATCTGATACTTTTTCCTCAGAGGATTTTTCATAAACATTAACAGAAAAACAAATACAAAAAATCCTTTACACTGATAAAGAAACATGTTTTTGTGATGAGACCAAAGCTAGCAGGCACCAAAGCATTGAATGTTTTAATTGCAGCAAAATCCTTTGTTCTTAAATTTACTTATCTTTCCAGGAGATGAAAATAACCTTGTATTGCTTTAACACTTTACCCTTTTTTGATACTCTGAAGCTTATATAATCGACTCCACTACTTTGACTAAAAAAAAAGCAAACCATACAACAAAGCTACAGAAAGCAGAAGCTGAAGCTGCAAAGCTCTTAAGACTGAGAACTCACGCTCATCTTTAACTTCTTAACTTACATTTAGGTTTTAAACTTCCATCATATGTCTGAGATGTTTGAACTCTGGGATTACAGTGTGATTTAAGATTCAGGGTCTAAGGCTGAAAATTATTTCCCCTGGAAACACATTTACCTCAAAGTGTAATTTCTCCTAGGTTGGAACCTCTTGTTGAGCTTCTTTCTTCTGCTGTGCCACATTGGAACTTGAGCAATGCTGTGATGATGATATTGAGATGAAGCTTTACTTAATCTAGTTAGGGTAAACGAAATTTGAAAGGAGAGAGGTGTAGGATGCTGTGCCAAGTAATTTGGTCAAGGTACTGAGCAGATAAATGAAACACCTGTTAAAAATGTGTGTGTGTAATCTTTGAATGGATGTGCAGAGTATTCATGGATGTGCTGTTGTATCCTCCCCTGTCTCAGATAAAGCAGTGTCATGGTTTAGGAATGGTATTCCCCAATTTAGTACTCCCAGTAAAAAGATCAGTAAAAAACTCTCCTCTCCACCGCTCTCCAATGGGAGGCACAGAAGGCAGGAATCTTGGGTTGACATAAGAACAATTACTGGAAACAGCAATGAAATAAGAAAAAGAACAGTAACAGCAACAATATTAATAACAAAAGTATACAAAAGAGAGGGTGATTTGCATGAAAAAATGCACACTGAGCATCACTGAGAACTCTGGGTGACAATGAACAAATGGCAGATGGCTTCCCCTGCCACACTTTGTTGACTGGAAACCCTGCCCTTCTTATCAGAAGCAAGAGAGTCCCTTGTCCCCAGCAATGATGTGGGGTGTTATCGAATAATATTAGGGTCTGGACCCCTTGGCCACTGCAAAAAATTTACACTGTCCTTGGTGGAAACCAGGACATTCAGCATGCTGTGTTAGGATTAAGGTGAGCAAACCACAGCCTTTTCTCACTGCATGGAGTAGAATTGTCACTACGCATACCTGTCTGCATTAAATCACTTGTACTTATTAGTGCCCATGTCAGAGAATATTTTGTATAAGATTATTTGTATCATATAAGATTGGAGTGTTGGAGCCTGTACCTGCAGGCAAGGTGACAGAAACATGAAGTATCTGGGCTTGTGGAAATGCTGAATGCTTGAGATGGAGAGGATGTGGACATCCCAAGTGTGCGATGTGAGGATACCCTGCAAACAAGTTACAGAGTGTGCTAGTGCCTGCCTGTTGTCCAGCAGACAAAACACAGCTCTTCCCTAGGTGGCTTCAAGCTCCATCAGGTATGTACATGTTAGGCAGAAAGCCAGAGGAAGACCACAGCTCCTGACAAAGAAGAGGCATTCATATTTACTACAAAGGCAGCCAATATGTAGTCACACTGCCCTATAAATGAGGAAAAAAAAATCCTGTGCTCGGAAATAAAATAGACAAGTTTCTCATGAAGAGACATCATATAGATCCCTTCCAGAGGAATCTGGATAGACTGGAACATTGGAGAAAGATCAGTGTGATGGAATTTAACAAGTCCAAATGCTGGATTCTGCATCTGGGATGGAGTAACAGCAGACAGAGGTGTAAACTGGGAGAGGAGAGTCTGGAGAGCAGCCCTGCAGACAGGGGTCTGGGGGTGCCTGTCAGCAGCAGCCCACCAGAAGCCAGCAGTGTGCCCTGGCAGCCTGGAGGGCAAACTCCGTCCTGGGGGACATCAAACACAGCTCAGCCAGCCGAGCACAAGGGCTGATTATCCTGCTGAGTCCAGCCTTGCTGAGGCCTCGCCTCCAGTGCTGTGTGCGGTTCTGGGCCCCACAGTTTGGGTGTGAAAGTCCTTGAATGCATCCAGAGAAGAGCAACAAAGCTGGTGAAAGGGTTGGAAAGGATGTCCTATGAGGAGCCACAGGGATTTTGGGCTGGTCTAGTTTGGAGAAAAGGAGGCTGAGGGGTGACCTCATTGCTCTCCACAGTTTCCTGGGGAGAGTAAGAGGAGAGGATGGCAATCTCTTCTCCTTGGGACCCAGTGATGAGTAGAAATGGTTCAAAGCTGTGCTGGGGTAAGTTCAGATTGGATATTAGGAGGCATTTCTTTATGAAGAGGTGGTCAAATGCTGGAATGGCTTCCTAGGGAGGTAGGTAATGCCTCAGGCTTGTCATGGTTTAGAGGCATTTGGACAAAGCCCTTCATTATATGCTTTATCTTTTGGTCAGCCCAGAAGTGGTATGGGAGTTGCACTAGAGGAACATTGTAGGTCTCTTCCAAATGAAATATTATAATCTGTTCTATCAAACTTATAAATAATAGAATAACAGATACATAGCATTGCATATCTACAACTCTTGTCTACAACTGCCATTAACTGCAAGTATTTCTTGAAATGAATACTCTGTGTAACGCAGCCTTCAGTTATTGATCAGAAATAGAAATAAAGGTTAGCAGTCATTTTAGTTCCTCATGTCTTTTATTTACACTCCTTTATTTCCCTATATGCAGATACAAGTACACATATGCAGATACTCAACCCCTACACCTATATGGAATTATGTTCCCACTCCCATCTAGTCTACAGCATTGCACCTCTAAATGGCAAAAGTAAGACAACATTTCAATCAAACCACATCATTTATCTCCATTTCCAGAGAGATTTTGTTGGCACTATTGAAGGTGTTTGACCACAACCGTTTCTCATGTCATATTCTCTTTCCTTACAATAGCTTCACTTCTGCTCACACAGAGACCTTTCCTTCCATGCACACAAGATTTGCAAAGATACTCTACTTCCCTAGGCTAAGTGTTGGTGAAGTCATATTGCCTCATTTCCCATATGATGGGTTTAAGTATTTGTCGGAGGATAAAATATTTTGCAAACAATTTACTCAGTGCTACTGAGCACATGTCCAATCATGGCCCAGACCACTGAAATAGTTATGACACTTCTGACAGCAAACCCCAAATCTGAAACACATTTGTGTCTGCTCAATTTGCCCTAGACAATCACCTAATGACTGAGCTGTACAAGGAATCTTGTCTTGTTCTGCTGCTTTCATGTTATACTACCTAATGCGTTCAATTATTAGTTTACCAGATCAGGTTTCTCTCACTTTCATTATTTATAAAGGCTCAGCCTACAAGGGAAAAAACCCCAACATAAAATTTGAGGAATTCAAAGCCTGAACCTGAAAGAGAACAAAGCAGCACCTAATCTGAGGCTGTCCCAGCATCCCTTCAGACTCATCCACAAAGTACTCTAGGAGACAGACAGAGAGATGCTGGCAGATAATATTTCATTGTTCCTATGATGTTCTACATTTAAGTAAACCATGGCAAATGGTCCAATGGCAGCAGGACTGCAGCCCATGACACTGTCGGCAGAATTTTTCTTGCTAACACAGGGAAGGGCAACACATAGTAGGTTAATACAGTGGAATGCTGCCTCAGTATCAGTCCAGCAAGGAGAGCAGCAGGTGCAGTATAAACACATACCTCCTGTCTCATGGATTGATTGTCTCATGATATGGTACAAAGAAAAAGAATCACAGGAGCATTTGGAGCACTTTTGTCACCAAGCTGCACTGTGCCTGAGAGCAGCAAAAAGCATTTGCTGTTTTGAAACAGGACACCAAGAAGCAGGTGTGCCTGCCATTGCATGGATAACCAGACCCCCTTCCCAGTCATGGGGATCTTGGGTCACTTTCCTCACGTTGGGCAAGAGTGACATCTGAAAGCTGGTGAGGAAAGTTATTGCACAACCAAACATGCAGCTTTCACCCACTGCCAAGGCCAACACAGCCTGAAAACACTTGTGTCCTTGTGACTCCAGGCTCCAATTACAGACCCATCTGAGCTCAGGAACAGGAGGAGAGGAAGTGTGAAGCAGATGGACAAGTTATAGGTCACCTGAAAGTATTTAATGAACTGAATGTCTCATATAAACAAGAGTCTAATGCTGAGAAGTATTTCTGCCCTCTGCTTTTGCTCTGCCATCAGACTCCTACATGATGATGCTCTGATGTTATGGATCAGTGCTGAAAGCAAAATCCTTGCCATAAAGTCCGGTATGGCATCAGGAAAACAAGACAAACACAATTTTAAAGTGCATTCTTGCACAGCAGTTACTTAGTGTCAGTGGCTGAAGTTCCCTGATATTTCTCCATGAGCTATCATGGACCCTATGCATGCTTCCTAGATGCACAGAAGCTCCTGCTTCTCCCTCACCCACACACACTGAATCAAGCCCATCCGAGTGCTGTTTTTCATTGTTTTCCTTCAGGAGAATAGGGATAACTTGGGCAGAAACCTTGCACTTCATGAAAATTAAGAATAGACGTCTTCCTTTAGGCCAACAGGAAGATCATTTTTCTGAGGCCAATCAAGCATGCAGAAGGTACCATCAGGCACTGCTCTGATACCAGCAGAGCCCATCTGTTGACACTGAGAAACTGGTCTTCACAGGAAAGGGTGTCTATAGTGGGGAAAGGTAGTCACCCAGTGTTTATCTGAGAGATTAAATGCACAAACTTTCACATTAACATTATTTCAGTATTATTTTGACCATTACCTTCTAAAGATTCCTTTCTGGCTCTAGTATCTTGCTAGTTAGCACACCTTCACCTTGTCTGCATTAAAATAGAAAGTAAATTTGCTGTTGAATACTAACCCTAAAAGAATGGAGATAATGCCTCTTTAGCCATGTTAAGAATATCAGATGCTAAGCTGTTGAAACTTTCAACCAATACCTGTTATTTGATAAGAGGGAAGCTAAATCCACGTTCCTAAATCTGATCAATTATTTTTCAGTACAAATTAACAAAAAGCAAACTCTAAACACTCTGAACAGCATTTAGATTTCAACAATTGCTCTTAGCATAATGGTTTTATAAAATAGGTATGTTTGCAAAGTAAGGCAAAATCTTGAATGACTTCTGAGAGATATGAACTCCCACATATATATATATATATATGTATATATACACATACATACACACTGTTCATTAGTTCTTGCAAGCCTGTCCAAACAACCCCCATCTTCAAGGATCACATTTTCATTATCCATGTTAAAGCACCAGAAAAGAGTGAGAAGGATGACATGGTGTTAGAAACAAGGTCTTGCGTTTTCAGCATAAAATACTTTAACTTGTATTTTGGATGTTGCCAGATCTTCTCTGAGACTTTAGCCAAGGCATCTGATACTCCAGCTTGTCACTGTGCATGACTTTTTCCACCTTCAAAAGAGAAATAATACATCCCTACCTTATGATGTGTTTCTTTCTCATTCCATAGGGGAAAGCTTTGAGTTCCATAGCAAATTCCAACTGACAGACGGAAAAATATTTTCAATGAAAGTAAAGACCATCAAACTCTCCAGAGACACTATTTTCCCCTTACAAACAGTCAAGCAAAACCAAAGTGAGACAGAGAATTTCTGTGCAGAATAAACCCCACTAAATCTTACTCTGTCTTGGATGTCCTAAAGCTCTTCTCAGAAGTCTAGTTATTGGGTCCTCAGCAGAAACCTTTTGCCTCTCTTGCATCTTCATGTCTTTCTGAAAAAAGTGGCCTTGTAAGCTAGAATTCCTGTTCACAGCTGAAGTGTTAGTACATTCACTTGGAATCACCATGAAGCAGGTGGGGTTTAGTTTGGGTGTCAGTTCAGATCCATAGCTATGCTGTTGTCTGCCAACTCAGCAATCACAAGTTTTTTCTTTACTCTCTTCCTTCTTCTCTGGATAACAGCAGAATCAGTCAACTATCCTGGCAAGGGAGGAAGGGACAAGTCTGTTGGCCACTGAGTCACTGAAAGATGCTAGGTAAAGACCAGAAAGTCTTTTCACATATGTCATATCACTGCCATCATTTAGTCATAGTACTATGCCCTCTAACAATAATAAGCTGTCACCTACGGATGGATCAGACTTCTACCCTTAGACTTAATAGTACTAAAAAACCACTGAAATGGTTAATGTCTACACAAATAATATGGCCAGATATTCAGGTGTATATAGTGACCTGATACACCTTTCATGTAACATTAGAAATCCAAACTTGTGACTAAGTTTAAATTACAAAGTGTGTTAGACATCACCCAGACAAGCGATGATCATCTGCACTCCTTCTGAAGCAATGAGAAAAGCCTGTCCTCAGGCCTTAGGAAAGGTCAGCCCTTGAAAATAAGTACCAGTTATTTCTGCAATAGCACATGGCCAGTCTAAGCATTAAAAATGCAAAATAACAACAATAAAAAATAATCTTTAGTTAGGCCTGTTCACTACAGAATAACATCATCTTACATAAAGAAACCAAGAAAGCAAATGGCTTAACAAAAGATGTCACTTATGGATAGGAATGCTAAATAGGACAGTTTGCATTGATTAAATTTTAGTAGGAATGTATTCATTAATTGAAAGTCACAAAAGATTTATTTTACTAATTGTTATGCATTTGTTTTTCTCTGTTTCATGAACTGTTAATTACTTGTGCATGGTTTCAACTGGCACGTGTCAGTATTTTGAATCTATGCTGGTCATTCTGCTGGCGAGCAAAGATCTTCAAATGCTGCAGTTGTTCTTCTTTGGC
The DNA here is from genome assembly GCA_013398055.1 of Ifrita kowaldi. Classification (NCBI taxonomy): domain Eukaryota; kingdom Metazoa; phylum Chordata; class Aves; order Passeriformes; family Cinclosomatidae; genus Ifrita; species Ifrita kowaldi. Next base: position 247,403 of record VZRS01005077.1, on the reverse strand, counting down.
CATTTAGTGACAGCAGATAAAATGAATGTCCTAGCATTCCAATGTCCAAATGAGGGAGCCAAGACATCTTCAACAGTCTTTATTGGGCTGTTGAATCGAAGTTAACAGCAAACATGTAATATACTGGATTAGCACTTCAGCAAATTACTTAATTATTAATTGGGATACTGGAAATTAAGGTTCATCTGTATTATGCTCCTAGACATATTGGTGGAGATAAAGACTTGGGTTTTACACCACTCTAAGATGCATGATAAATTTGAGGGTACACAGGCCTGTTGTAGCTGTCTTACACAGGTTAGAAAGATTGAATTTGTATCTCATGGCCAAACTCAAAGCTAAGTATACCTTTCCCATCATTAAAAAGGTATCCTAAAAAGAAAACACCAGATTTTCCTCAGCTCAGATCTTTCTCATTCTTGCCTCCTAATTGTCAATTTAAAGATGCAATAATTTTTACTTTTGTTCTGAAAAGAATTATGGGCAGTTAATACATGTGTAGAATATTTGCCTAATTAAGGGAGGAGAAAAAAGAAAGCTAGGCATACAACAGCTAGGCAGAAGAAGTTGAGTTCTGATGAGCACCAAATTGCAAAGGTGGCCAGTACATTCATTCAGTTATCCGCGCACTACAGTTGGCACTATTTACAGATAATTGTTTAAAATCCAAGTTCATACATTTGGTATTCTGGAATATATATTAAATTTGAGTACTAATAAAGTGAATACCATGGTAAAAGACATTTTTAAAAAGCATAAAAAAAAGCATAATAAAAGCATTGCCTAGAAAGCCTTATCCTCCTACCAGGATTTCATCACATCTTTTGAAATACAGGAATTCCTGATGCACATTTCACTTTCTGTCTATCAAGTATCCGTTTTCCCTTAATACATTCCATATTCCTACTCTGGCCTTATAAAAGATAGTAAAAAACCCTACATATATTTGGTCATTTGTGCAGACCTTCTCACAGAGCTTTTCCTACTTCTGGGAGACAAGGACTGGTGTTTAAAAGACATTAGGAAAATGCATTGTTGACACATTAAAGGTCCGGTCTTCTACGGACTTTTGCTAGCTTAGCCAAGCAACGTTTCACCTCCAGAAATAACATACATATATACAATTTTACTTACATTAATAAGGTGTCCACACATGAATAGCATAAACTTGCTATTTCATTTTAGTAAGAGGTTTATGGAACAGAATATACTTTTGGTCTCAGAACATATCAGCCTCAGAAACAGGCAGTCAATGCTCTCCTCCTCTTCCTCCAACTAAAAAATCCAAACACAAAGGCAGAGAGCCATTAGGAAGGTATGGCAAAAGCAAGTAATGTTCTTTGTCCCAAAGTCACACTCAAATTAGAGACAGAAAGAGAAATCCTATCAGGTGAGATCACAGCTGGTGCTGACCAAAGCGACTGAATCATTCAATCATTAAAAACTTTGAAACTTAAAAACTTGTTTCTTGGCCGTCTGTGATATACTTATTTCCACAAAGTGAAATTACTGAGGAAAGAGTGCCTGTGCTGTATCCCTATGACAAGAACGAAGGGTCAAATCAACGGCATCAACTGTCCATCTCCCAGCAAAACCAGCAGTTATTATAAATCCCTTTTTACTCTTAAATTGAGTCTGGAATCCCACATCCAAGTTAAAAATAACTAGGGCTGACCCAATATGCTGTTAAAAGTTGGTGTTTATCTATGTGAGTATTTATTACAGTACAGATAAAGGGAGGTGTCAGTCTTATTGACACATTATCAAGAATTTATTGATGACTATCAAATACTCTGATTAAAGAGGACAAAGAATGCTATTAGACCACACAGAAGCATCATACTTTAATAGTATTGGCCACTTACAAGTATACCAAGGTTCCCAGACTAGCAGCCAACAAGACAAGAAATCAGCCCCTTTTTCTCTTCTAAGAGGAAATAAAAAAATACGGTATTATAAGATGTTAAAATTCCTGACAAACTGTGTTTGTGTAGGGAATGAAGATTAGAAAATTGGAGCACCCTCTGAAAAACCTCCCAGCAGGAGATAAGAAGACAAGACAGAAGTTAAGCAGTCCTCATTGAAAAGATTTAACTACATCAAAACTTAATAACAATTTAGATGGTTTTTAAAGTATTTTTTCATTATAGCCAAATAAAGAGATTGCAGTACTAATGAAAAATTAATTTTGACATTTAAGAAAATTTTAAAAGAAACATTTATTTTTGTGATGACTGACATAAGAGACCTGTTTCATGATGGCTTTGTTAATAATAATGAAAAACACTTCCTTTATAAGAAAACAAGGTGAACAAACCCGAGAGGCGACCATACACACATTGGACTTCTGAAAATTTTTCTGTGTTTGCTTTAATTCTGCTCAGTGCAGTTATTCCACCCAATTAAAATAACTGCCCCAGCCGAGACTGGATACTATTTTCTCTAGTTCAAATAATGAAACAAAAGAGGCCATAGAAGTTTCATCAGAGTAGGATGAGCCATCAGCTCACAAATTCATGCTATCAAATAGTTAATTTACAAGAGGATAACCCTGTGTACCCCATTGTAGATGAAGAGGTGTTGTTGACATAGAGACAAGCAGTTTTACCATTATGACACTGGAAACATCAGTCCCAATGGAGCTGAGCTTAAGCCAGCTCAGTTTGCCACGGTTTCCACTATGCAGCAGTTAACATTTGCCCTTCTTCCATAGGTTATGCTTCCTGCTTAGCTTATCCTAGTTCTTCTGCTGTGCATTGCAAAGCACAGTTCTGAATTTTTAAAGAGTTAGAAGTTTTAACTGACAGATTTCCTTCAAGGTTCTTTTATTCTCCACAAAATGGACTAAACGTAGTCCTTTTAGTAAGTGTTAATGAATTAACATTCTGCCAATGATGTCAGTATATAATTTTTTAAGTGTATGATATCTTCAAACTGTTTACACATTGCTAAAGCCCAAAACCATATAATTCACTTCATTATACAAGCATACTGTGATAATGTATGTAATATTTCAGAAAAAGATCAGACCATAAAGGTCCATAACAGCTCTTCTATATATAGAATTTGGTATGCCAAAGAGCAGAACAATTCACAGTAAAGGATTAAAAGACTGCTAGTACAAATACCTAAGTTTTACTGCAGCATTCTTTCCTAAAGCTGAATGCGTGTTATTCATGCCTACCTGCCCAAGATGAAACATTTTCTTGCCTCCAAAAGTAGTCCAAAATGTAAATATTGTTTCAAATGTTTTTTTAGTGATATATCTTATCAGCAAATTCATGTCAATGGATGCCCTATTAATCATAGGGAATATTTCATCCAGTGTAAACAGTTCTATCGACTGAAATGCTATTAGTACAGTGCAGATTTCAAAAAGGTTCCTGTCTTTAAGCACATGATTATGGTAAATGCTATGGGAAATGCACAGTGCATATTCTTTTACACATGTACATTAAGGGCTGATAAAAAAAACCATGAAAAAATAATTTCTGAAAAACTATTTAAATACAAATGATCTGAAAGTTTTGCATTCTATTCTGTTGCTGCCTTAATTTTACATCTTTTAAATCTATTCATCTGTTTATGAATATTATAAAATACGTTTATAGACTTTGACATTTTGGAAATGTACTTTGTGGCAAATTAATTAAAAAAAATTTTAGCTTCAAAAGAATTTCAGAAATTAATATTTAAAATATGGACAAATTAGAATTTTTTCCCTCATTAAAAAAAATGGGAAAGGAGGCTATTAATCTGTGCTGCCTCCTTTTGTTATACTTTTTTCAATAGATCCATACATTATTTAATGGGTTTTGTAGAGATACACTTACATGACTTCTATATCACATTACAGCTGATGAATGCCCAACACACAGGTATGTTATGAAAGGTCATCAGTTACAAGGGAAACTGCATAATGTATGCCTACTGAATACATTTGCAAGTTCTCTACACTGAGACTCTGTAGCTACTTCGGCAACAGCCAGCAGGGAAACTTTGAACATGAATGACCCACAAACATAGTTTAACTTTAGGGAGTTGACTTGGAGGTGGCATTCAGCACAGACAGGGCTAGGTCCAGTGGGCATTTGGGTTCCTCTCACGAAGAGCAAATGAAAATGAACCCCGAAGTACTCTAATACTACATCCTGAAAAGACCACTAGAGAAAATGCCCAAAGATTTCCATAGTTATTTCAAAAATTTCCCAACTCCTAAATTTTTCAGGTTTTCTTAATGTGGAAAGACCCAAGGAACCATTCTGCATATAGATGAGAATGAGGATTAAATGACTATGACTTCTGCTGTCTTGCTATAATTCTGTTCTGCAGCAATTTTTTGTACTCTGATTATGAGAATGCCTTGTAACTTGCTCCTGACATTAGGGATGTGCTCTCTTTTGCTGTCCAATTTTATTAAGAACAAAAATCAATTGCCTGCACTCTCCCCTGTGCTACTTGCCACTGCTTGCTCTCATACAAACATCTTCCAGTCTGACCTACTGTTTCAAGGAACTCTTGAAGCATAAAAGTGTAGCCTTAGGGAGCTACAGTCACTCTTATTTTAGTTGGGAAGGATTTCCACATGCCAAGAAGCATAAAAATATGCAAGTAAACATATGCTCCATCATTCATTAGAAGATCATAGCTGTACACAATATTTAAAAACGGAAATTTGATTCTGAAAAAAACCCTATATTCTGGAGAATTTTGGATGAGATTAAGTACTGTATAAAGTTCTCTCGATTGTTTCAGTCAACATGTTTGTGCAATCCTCCACAGAGCTGAGCCTTGAGAGCCCAAGTCAGGTCAAGCGGGGCTGAGCACGTGGGGAGAAAGTGAGGTTAAAAGCAATCCACCCTGACTGCCCATGCTCATCTTACCTATGAAATCCAGCAGCCCAGGAGGGTGCAATGCAAGTTGCTCTTTTTCCAGCCTCTGTAGGCATCAATCCCATTAGGACTGTGAAAGTCTGCTTCATTATCCAGACATCTATTTCATTATGAATATCTGTCTAGACGTAGTAGAGATCAGAGTACAGCATCACTCATGGTCCAACACACAGTGCAAGGGCCACAAGCAAAAAGCTGCGCAGTGGCCTGAACTAACCTCTGTAAGCTCCTGCCTGCAGAGAAAACCAAGGAGCAGCAGAGCAGCTGAGGACTCCTCATTGCTGGCATGAAGAAGCTTCCTTCCAAAGACTGAAATGAAGACTTGACAGTATGTCTTTGCATACTCTTGCATTCAAGAGAGCAGAAATTTAAGATGTTTTCTCCCTGTAACAATTGATTTGCTTTCAAAGAAGAAAAAATTGAAGTCTAATTAAAGAAGAAAGCAGATTCTGTTGCCATAATATGTCAGTTTCCTATGGCTTTCTAAAGGATGAAAAGGAAGAAACATGGGTTAATAGCTTAGCATATGCCTGAAAGCATTAACACCTTCTCAGAGTAATAGCAGCAGCAGTAACATTGTTAGTGGCAGTGTACACAGTGTGGCTGTAGGAACAGTTGTGCATTTTATCACCTTCATTCTCCTCAGAAGCCCCATCCAACAGTTTGTGTTAGTTCTTTGTTTTACCACACAGGCTTCTTAAAAATTGTGTGTTGAAAAAAAAAGTCTTGTGATAGTCTGGCAGCTTTTTTTAATCTCTTGCTTCATTACCTTGTGGATATAATTGAATCAAGTAATTATATATTTACCTTTTTCCCCTACAAATTGTGGAAGCAAATTGTCAACGTTCCAAGTCTACTCTTAAAGTTATATCTAAACACTTCCAGAAATGCCTAGCCATGGATAGCCACTAATTTATGGCACAGTTTTAAAGAATACAATTTAATTCTCCTTTTGTTAACTTCTACTACCAATTTAATTACCTTTTAAAAATTAATTTGTTTGGTATTATATTTTGGTGTTTATTTGTTAATGAATGTGACACTTCACATAATAAGTAAAGGCCATCTAAAAATATTTTCTGGGTAACTGAGATTGTCTACAGTGGAAAAACAAACACTTCTAGAAAATAGGAATGATGATGCTGAGAGCAAAAAGACTGATTGTGCATGAATCTGTAGGGGCAGTGTCTTACATGATCTAATTCTCTTCCTAAAAGTGAACAGCATCTAGAAAGTATGTTCCCCTTTCTGCTTCAGGTTCCCCTTAGGAACTGAAAAAGTTGAGCTTTTTTTGGGCTAATCTTTTTATAACATAATTTGGTAAAACTTAAATAAAAATTTAAGCCCCCAAAGAGAAAATTAAATTAGGACACTTGGACTCTCAATTTTACTCTTTCAGTTCTGGATTCAGTGGTATCTTTTGGCAGGGATGCATTATACAGCTATTATTTTGTTGAATGTACAATTTAAAAGAACATATATTTTGTCTTCATGAGAAAAAAACTTGACTCATTGAGAAATAAATATTGCAGAAAAAACCTCTTGGTTTCAAATTTGTGTTTTTCCTTCCTACCTTATTTTTTTTTGACATTTCTATTACTGAGAATTGGCAGGTGGATGTACCATTCTTCACAATCCTTAGCGCCTGCCTTACAGATGAAAAATCCACTTATTCTGCCACAACACAGCATTGTCCACTGAAGATCCTGACAGCTGACAGTGTTCACAAACACACAACAGAACTTGAACCTCTCAGAATTTGCCCAGTAAATATATATTTCTTAAATTCTCAAGTCAGTTTTGAGCACCTAATTGGCTAGATTTCCTAAATGCAATAGTTCAAGAAATTAACCTTAAGTTTCTATATGAATGACTGTTTTGACATCTTTATATAATTGCCAAATGATTTTGTGTTTGGTGGGGGTTTTTTTTGCTTATTTATTTCGTTTGACTGTTTTTAGATTGATTGTCAGTATCTGTACTGTCTTCACTTTACCTATCTGTGGCCCAGAATGTCCCCATACGGCCAGTTATTGTAGCACACATTTAATCATCTGACCTTCCACTACTAAACATTCTTAACAGCTCTCAACTTGCTGCACAGCTGTCACCATTGGCTTGAGCATGTCATGCTTCCCCCAGCAGTTGTGTTCTCCCACCTGCCCTTCCTGCCTCTAATTTGTGCCAGACTGAGCTCCCATAGCATCAGCTACTGCAGCCTTGCTCCTTCAGCTGAAGAATATCCTGACCACATGGATTAATATCACCTACCAGTTTCCACTAATTTTAATGCTTCCTTCCATTCTTTGCCATTTAAATGCACACATTTAAAGATGTTGAATTAAGTTACAGAAATTGTGCACCTTTGTTGCATCCACTTCTAGATTTCTACCAGCCTTCTGATTTCATGTTCCGTTATAGCAGCCGGACTGCAATCAGCACAGCTGTTATCTGGGGCTCCTGCTTAGATGTTTACAGCTCTTACAGCTCTGAATAGTTTGAACAATTCTACAATTCTGAGTGTATTTTTTTTTTCCCCCCTCCATGAAACAAAGAAGTTTGGTGTTGCCCAATCTGTAAATCCCCAGATTATCTGATTTAATGGGATCCTCAGGTTCATGACAGCAATTATAATGCATTTCCCATGTTGTTTCTAGAAATCTACATTCTTTGCAATCACTGCTTGCTGCGTAAAGCTGACAGGTACTTGAAATACGATGTGCTAGATTCAAAATGTGTAGGGTTGCTTTTAAACCATATTAACAGGATTCTCTCAGTGGAGGATTAAGGAAATATGTTTCAGTTACTTGAACACATATTAACAGCACTAGCTAAATTTTATACTAAGAGAATATTTGACTGTCAAATCAAAATCACATTTTTAATAGTGCCTGTGCAATATGAATGTGTCTCTGATTGTCCAGTCCCACAGTACAGATGCCTTTCCCCATAGCTTCGACATTGCTTTCTGTACTGCTCCTGACACACGGAGTGCCTGGAGTGGACAGCACTCACAGAAGGAAAGACTACTTTCAAAAAAAAATATTCTTTTGATACCCCTCTCATGCAGTATATAATCTTATGTGTTATTGACTTACCACAACCCAAAGCCTACAATGAATACAGAATTACTAATTTCCTTATGGGATTTTGTATGGTGATTTCACTACAGCATCTGAATTCTTTGAAAACATTAATGAACTGATCCTCCCAACACCCTTTTGAAGTTAGAGGATATTTTTATCACTGTTTTACACAAGGGGAATGGAATATTTAAGATTAAAGCCAAAATGTTCAGAGTGTCAGCTAATTTTGTTTGCCAATTTTTAAAGTCTAAGGTTCTGAGTTTTCCAAAAGCTAAGGGGTTTTATAAGCCTTTTTATATGTTCAGAGCAAAGAGCCTGATTCCACCAGTTGCTGCTGTGAATGCAAATTGTTGCACATGTTCAACGTTATTTGATATCAAGCTTCAGTTGTCTCAAAACAAGCACTCAAAATGGAGGAACTTGAAAAAGTTTGTTGTGAATGGTGAGCCCATTTCCTTAAAGGAACCATCACTCTGGCCAAAACTAAAAGAGCATTCTTTCCCTTCCTTTGTGTCTTTCACGGGATTACTTGCATCTTACACAAGAAATGAGATTTTGTACAGAGCTCTATCCTCTTCACTGAATGGCTCTGGATGATGACTACTGCAATTCCATCAAAAGGGTTGGATATTTAAGAAAAAATATCAATCTTATCTGTTTAAACTGGAGACTAGGTAAGATGCCTGTGTGCAAAGGGGGAGAGTTAGAGAGACACAAATTATCATGCATAGACATTCTGATCATCTCTGAAAAGTCTTAGACCAGGGACTGAGGAATGGGAATTGATTCATTAGGAAAATATTCTATAATTTTGATGTATTTTGTCATATTCAGTATATATTTCTGTGAGTTTCCATAGCACCTTTAATTTCTGGATATATGAATTGTGTGAAGGCAATACAGCTTTTAATCTTTCCAGTGGAACCTTCAGTGCTTAAAAATTTCTTAATCTTTAACAATTCAATGAGTCTCAAATGAAATATCCTAAAGCAATCACAAAATTAATCCCCTGTTTCTTTCAGAATGTTCAACATATATTTTCTCTTCTATGTGAACAGGAACAGAAGAGTGTCACAGAATGTTAGGAAGACTAGGAAATGCATAGTTTAAGGTCAGCTGGAGGGAGGACAAACTGAACCAGATGAAAAAGCAAAACCAGACTATGCAATAAGATTATGATGCAAAATGAAAATCACTATTTACAAGTTTTATAGCTATATTGGAATATATGAGGATTCTGGGGGGTTTTTTGTTGTTTTTTTTTGGGGGGGGGGTTGTTTGGGGTTTGTTTTAGTTTGTTGTAGCTTTTTTTCTGTCACTCTCCAAAATGGGAATTCCTAATTTACATGAAGCCATTACCCTGCTGAGATCAGAAACTAGCACTTGGTGCCCATTATGGTTCCCAGACCTCTTTATCTCAACTAGGGTAGACTCTAATCTAAGACTTCTAATCTCAGAAAGAGGTCCAAAATAGGCTAAAAGGTCAGAAACTTTAATGTATTTTTCACTAGGGTGCCTTGTTATAAATTCACACAATATATTGAGAGTAAACATAAAATTCACTTGGGAGGAGATATCCAGAGTGCCAAACTTGAAGGTACTGTAAGACTTACCTGCCAGGTGCATGTATTGCCAAAAGAATCCAAGCCAGCTTGCCATTCTGAACAGCCTTTTGGAAGAGAGTCTCTTCCATCCTCTTTTGTGCTGTTGACTACACAGGATGTCAGGAAGACCACCCTCTTGGTATTAAGCACTTAAGATATTGAGGAAAAACTCAGAATAGACATAACTAGAGTTAAAAGTCCCATAAGGCCTGTCTCCTCTCTTTGCTAACACCCCTTAGCAGATACTACAGGAAATATCAGAACCAAAGATAAGAACGACACTGAACATACCCTCCTGCCTCCCTATTTGTTCACTGCTCTGAGCACCTGTAGAACCAGTGTCTCCATATTCAACATACCCCATAACAATTTCTTCCACAGATTTGTGTAATCAGTTTTGAACTCAACTCTTTCATATCCATCCCCTTTTAAATTCCTTTTTCATCAAATATGCTATTCAAGGAAGAAACATCATGTGTTTTGAACCTGCCATTTAGCTCTCATACAGTAAGAAACAGTTGCCTAGTCCCTTTTTCCATGACTTGTTATTTCATATGCCTTAAACACAACTCCTCAATCACCTACTTTCCAGGGTGAAGTGCTCCAAAACTACCTTACTTGTATTCAGGCTGTTCACTACTTTAATTGTTCCTCTCATCCATCTTTATACCCTTTGTAATTCAACTACATTTATTTGAAATGTGTAGGACAACACCAAGATTCAAGCAAGGAATTTACACAATGGTTTGTTCTCTATCCATTCTTGTGCTGTTTTGACCACAGAGGTGATGTTTTCATGGCATTTTTACAATAACTCCAAGGTCTCTTTCCTGAGTAATAATATCTATTTGAGAACCCATTGCCATATGTGTACAGTTTGGGCTGTTTTCCTTCTTGTGCATTATTTTGCATTCATTGAGTTTCATTTGTTATTTTATTGCCCAGTCCTTCAGCAATTGACATGATCCTCCACCTCTTCATAGTTAGCTTTTGTTTCAGCTAACTGAATAATTCAATTTCAATAATTTTTGTCAGTTTACCTTAGAACCCCTTTCTGAAATAATTTGTGAATATATTAAAGCCTATGGATCTTGCATGCTTACCTGGACTGCACCAGTATTCTTTCCTCTGTTCTGAAAACTGAATATGTATTCCTACCCTTTGGTTTTGACTTCTAAAACATAAATTAACTCTTACATGGATCCCCCCGCCTTTTCCCCAAAGCAGCTTTATTTCCTTAATAGTTACCATGAGCTATCTTCTGGCAGGTTTTGAAAATATAAGTGGACTACACTGTGCAGTTACATCTCAATTATGAGTCTGTGAAGCAATTTAATAGATTTGTGAGACCAGACTTCCCTCTAATGAAAGACTAGATCATTAGACATGTTTTCTAACAGATTTCTTATTACATTTTTTGTTTCTTGTATAGAATACTAGAGCTTCTAAAAAACCCAACCAACAAACCAAACCACAAGAACAATATTGCCTATTTACAAGTCACTGATACTAAGAACAACTGAAGCAATAGGTTTCATATCGTAGTTAATCAGCAGTTCTAAATTTGATCTTCAGTGCTTTTGGCTGGTGAGACAGCTCTATTAGTACTCCTTACAAAAATTGTCTATAAAATATCTTCTATTTGATCTTCAGTCTGAGAATTCTTTCCTTTCCTTGGAGTCATAGAATGATTCAAGTTGGAAGAAAGCTTATAAGGTTCATCTAGCTCAGCCTCAAAGTTTTTCAATGCTCAAAGCAGGGTCAACACTGATTGAGTCCCACAGGCTTTTGTCCAGTTCTTTCTTGGCACCTCCAAGGACAGAGATTTGACAGCCACACAGGCAACTTGTTCCAGTGCTTAGTTATCTTTGCCATGAGAAACACCTCTGGTTCAATTTAGGACCACTCCTTGATCGTCCACCATGCACTGCAGCAGAGTATTAGTATGTCTTCTCAGCCCCCTCTGATCTACGCTGCTGTTGGCAGCCCAGCTAAAATCAAACCCTACTCACTCAGCCTTTGTCTTGTACTCCAGCCCTGCACCATGATGGCTGCAAAAGTTCCTGCTGGTTATTTCCTTTAACTCCAAACGGCAGTCCTGCCCTTGAGCATGTCAGCTGCACCTCCCATCCCACCCCCCATCTTGGTGACCCTTGCCAACTTGATAAGGGTGCTTTTGATATGTTCAACTTCAAATGACAAATTTACCTAGCTCTTGCCGAGAAAAGTTCTGACAAGTCTAATTTAACACATCTCAAGAATTCCTTTCAGATTTCTACCTCCTTTAAGGTCTCTATCATAGACTTTTTTCTTTGACTACTTTTTTACTGAACCACTGTGCACCAGCCCTTAGATAGGGGAATTATTTAATTACTAACTTCCACTTTTAGCAAATGATTTTAAAATTTTATTTTAAATTATTTTTGTTTTTCCTCCTATAAATACAGATTCCATGCTTTTACTTCCAGTATTGGAAGACTCAGATTTTGACTTCTAACCTTCTCCTTTATTTGTCTTCTTAAGTATTTGTTCCCTTTCCTTCCCCACAAAGGTTGATTTGGTAGATACTTTGGGTGAACAGCTTCAGCATTTATCTGCCTCTTACAGATTATTTTAAAACATTTTTAGTTTCCCCTCCCCTTCCTAGGTTAAATACTCTAGTGGTTTTTCTGGGCTTCCCTCCCCCCCCCACCTTACAAAAGCTGCTGAATGTGAGCGTATTAAGAGGGTCATGTATAAACTTTGAGGCATCACCTATGTGCTGCTCAGGCCCTGTTTCCGGTGTCTAGAAGCGTAGTCTGCATCATAGTGTCAGGAGGCACTATTGGATCTACACATGGTTAAGCTTCTAATTACAATGGTGTTGTTTTCTCATTTTAAAGACTGTTTTTCCTTATGTCACAGTCTTGATGCAGTTTGGGATGAACAGGAATTTTGCTATTCAATTTCAATACAAATGTTTCATGTTAATCATATAGTTAACTCATTCACTGGGTTCCCAGTCTCCTTCAGAACAGAGAACTGCTGTTATATCTGAAGTTAGTCTAGCTGAAATATCTTTTCTTTTTGGAGACATCTTTAAGTAAATGAACCAACTGCTTCACTGAAATTCAAGGTACAGAAACTTCTACGTGCATTTGCTAGCTAGTGGTGAAAACAGCATTTTAACCATCTTACTTTAATACTTTATGGAATATAACTACAAATATTCAGTTAACAATAATGCCAGCAGTGTAGCAGAATAAAATTCAAACACAAAATGAAAATTGTTTTAGTTAAACTCTTTTAAAGCATTATTTATTCTACTGTTAGATTCAGTCACTTGCTTGTAGATCTTAGATGTACAATAGTCATGCTACAAAATACCTCTAGACCTAATGCATATAGCACAATTAAATTTCAAACAACAGGGAAATTGGGAATAATTTTTCCAAGAGCACTACATCGTAGAAAAATTAAATAGACTATTTACCATTATGTCTATTCTCTATTAAGTCAGCTCTTGGAATTTCCTGCAGGGAACACTTACATATTTTACACCTCCGGTGGATGAATTTTCTAAGAATGTTTACTTTCTCCAGTTGTTAAAACTAATTTCCTCATGCCTGTTTACAGCCTCACATTTTCAAAAATCCAGTCAAAGTGAAAGAAAACTAATGAGAAGTCAAAATTTTTTCATGCTGGACCACTTTGCTAACAAAAATCTACTTTTGCATGATGTTGTCAGCTTTGAAATAATACCTGCAGTCTTCTGCAGCCAAAGTACCCAAACCTACAAGTACAAGACACTTATCTGCCTCAGCAGAGGATATCCCAAAACATTTGTTCCAATGAGCAGATATCTCATTACCTTTAGACTGTTACGGAAACTTCTCCCACCACCATGAATGACTTTTTCTAACAATCCAATCAAATTATTGTGCTTTGTCAGTTTGATGGGACAGCAGATATAATTATTTTGTTTGTGATCTTAATCACAGAATATTCTGAGTTGGAAGCAACCCACAATGATTACCAAAGTCCAACTCCTGGCCCTGTACAGTGCAGCCTCAAGAATCACACCACCTCATATAACCTGTTGACAGACAACAGAAAGATTGATGTCTCAAGACATTTTGGGATGCATGTGGGGGCGTAGGGGGCAGGGCAGGCTTTGCCATGGTGAGGCACTGAACTGCCCCACAGCCCCCAGCCCTGGAGCCTCTATCCCAGCAATGTCAATCACAGGCACACCGGAGGCAATGCTCCACTCTGCCCTAACTCAGCTCCTGAGTGGCCAAATGACCAGAAGTCTCAACTGGGGAAAGCCCCAGGGGTATTTAAGGCCAAACACAAGGCAAAGCTTTCATCTTGGCCCTACATTCATCTTGGAGTTTCTATCTGCACACTGCTGGGAGCCAGAAGAGGAAGTTATATGTGCGCTTTTCTATCCATCTATCTATCCATCTTCTTCTTCTAATTCCCTCTTCTTGGAATTTCTTGAGTAAATTAAAATTGAATGGGCTTAAATTTTGCTAAGTTGAATGGGCCAAGTTAATGCTCTGAGAAGCATTTTATGTTGATTGAATGTTGTGCTAAACCTTTTGCCAAAGTTCCTTGATTGTGCCAGTAAACTTTTGTGTTGTTTTGGCCTCTTGAGAATATCTTGTCAGTATTTCTCCCGTGCGTTAAACTCAGAGTACATGAGCCATTGTAAGCCCTTTTAAAAGTCTCCTTCAGCAAATTGATTGGGGCCTTACACCTGTAGAAATCTACAGATGTCTCCGGATACAAGTTTGCACAAGTCTTTATTATCTGGTAACACAGGTTGTTACAATTCTATAAAAATCAACGGAAGTGATTTTTGAATTGATTGGTTTTCAACATGCCTCTGCACAAGGCAGCAAGACACTGAAGCACAGCTGTGCAGGCCCGCATGCACAGCTAAAGGTAGTTACTCAAACGCAGTCACTAAAATACTTGCTGTTTGGGTGGAAATGAAAATAATGTTTTGCAAAATGGGTATGAAGATGTAGAGCCCATTAGAAATAGCTCGGCCTCTATAGCCTCACTGACAACAATATTGTTCTCTGCATATCCTCTCTCCTGTATCCAATTCCATCCCCAGTAAAAAATACTCACAGCTTCTCAAGCCTATGCTTCAGATAACTCCAATAAATTCACTGTCCTGCAATGACAACAAGCAAGTAAATGAGTAATAGTACAAACAGTACCCTGCACCCTTTACATGTTTTTGTAAGAATTTCCCAGTGGGACAAGATCTTTAGCATCCTTTTCACACTTGCAACACGGACACAATTTAACCCTGCACAGTACAACAGTGAAATAAATGAAAGGTGTAGTTCAGATAAATGCTATTACTTAAATTAATTTGTAAAGACAACCCAGCAAGTAGCAGGCAAAGTAGATTGGCAAGAAAATGAAATAGGCAATATCATACTTCCACTACTTCCCAGGTACACTTTGCTTTCTACCTAACAGCCAATCTGACAAAAAAACTTATTAGGCAATGAAAAGTTATGAAAAATTTTGTGCCAGCAATGCGTGTGGAATGTGCTGTGAAGCACTTTCTGCTTATGAAGTCTAGATGTGTTCACAGTATGTAAGAAAACAAATGCATGTACAATTAATAGTGCAGAATATTACTCAATAGCAATCTGAAATACAAAAATCCCACTTCAATCTGTTATATCTCTGGAAACACTTCATTTATGATAGCTATAAATGGCAAATACCTACCTAACAAATGTATAATCAACTGATTGAATCACTTCTCATGTCAGTTTTTAATTTTCTCAGTATTTTTTTTTTTAGTCCCTCTAAGTGTTGCAATTCAACCAATTCCACTCAAAGGTATGCAAAAGACATTAAGAAAATGTGAGATTCATCAGTTTTATGTTTTGGCTGACTATCAAAATGGTACATGCACAAGCCTGTCTAAAAACCTTTCAAGATTGCTATGAATATCTATGTCTAAGTCTTACATGCCGTAAGAGCAATGAATGTTACAACTATATTTATAAGCAAAAACCAACATGCCTCTTGTACACATGATATCAACAAAAGAAGCTCCTTGTGTACATTTTATATTAAACACTGAGAATCTGAAGAAAATCCCATAAATCAAAAATGGTCTTTACAACTTAAGCCGTATCAGATGCCAAAATCATAAATTAAAATTAATTCCAAAATCTTGTTCATTATGACAGGGAAATATTAAAGTGACCCTCCCTCTTCATTCTACTGAAATTACATCACCTTGCTACATGGACAAGTCCCACATTCTTGTTTTTAGGCTTCAAACAAGCCTTTTCCAAGGCCAATATTTTCTCAGTTCTCATTACACTACCAGCAAGATCCCAGGCCCACTACAACCATATCGCCTATACTCCTTTTAAAACGCAACTAGGTGGATTCAATTTCTCTCATCTCAGCATTTTTAACTAGTAATGCCTATTTCTTAAGAAATTATTTCTTCCTCTTTGAACTCCCCCAATGAAGATAGCTTCTGCAACATTGTCTGCTCCTTCCACAAGTGGCCCTGAAAGCTTTTGCAGGCAGCTCCCATTTCCTTCTTCAGATGCCTCTGAAAAATGATCCTCCAATGCATCAAGAATAAATTCTGCAGCATACTTCATATTACTGAACTGATCAGGTTGGAAGCTCCTTGCTTCAGACAGTTGTCTGACACCACTGAAACTACTTACTGGACTTCTTCCTCTGGCTCTCCCCAGACTGGAGAAATTCACATGCTTGCATTTGCACAGAACAAACACACTAGAATGACATTCTGAAAGCTGGGCAGGCTGTCAAGGTTTACAGTACAACTATAAATTGCTCTGTCTCTGAATATTAATAATTTACTATAAGACTTTATAAACTACATGTACTTATAACAATATTTGTCAAAGCTGATTTAGGCATTTTTCATAAGAGAAGAAAGGAACATTTTTGCTAGAAATACATTTCACATTATATTGCTCTTAATAATATTAAAATTTATTTGAAGTAATTAACATAAAAACAAATTTACAGCTGAATTAAATTGAAAAAACAGAACACGAACATTTACAACCAAGTAACAGACTAAAAACCAGAAAGATAAAAAAAATTAAAAAATTTTTGTAAATATTTTTCTGTCTCTTGGAACTACATATGTCATCAATAGATGCTAACAATCTAAGAACAAACTGGCATGCTAATGCTAAGCATGAATGTGTTATAATATTAGCATCTGCTTAACTTGCTTCAAAATGAAAAATAATGTTAACAAAAGGAAGCTACTCCAATGAAAATAATTTAGGGGGTCAAAATAATTTTTCTAAGATTTCTATCACAAAACTCTCAAAACTATTTACAAGAGGAAAATGCAATTCTCATTTGCTATCCATCCGTCCTGCTTGAAATATGGACGAACTCAGAACTAAATCCTATTTTTTTTCTTGGAAACATGAAGTAAAAGATTTTTTGATGTCCTTGATTTAACATCCAGCGGCACATTTCCTTGAGAAAGGCTTCTAACGAAGTTTCTTGCCATATTCTGTTCTTGCTTCCTGCTCTTCATTTTAATTCCTAGTGAAACAAGAAATGCTATTAGAAATAGGGAGACACTCATTCAATAAACGTATGTAGAATTTAGTCTACATGGACCTTCTTTTCAGAATATGTCCAAGAATTTTTACACATTTCTTTACTTCACTGGAAGCTTAATTTTAATATGCAAAAATGTAATCAATTTTAGCTCAGTAATCCAGTGTTTTAATCCATGATTAGACCCTCAACTGACATGAGATGCTATCAAAAAGGCACAGTAGTCTATACAAAGGTGTAGAAATACGTAAAAATGTCATTAAGCCTTGTTATTATAGAATAGCATTGAAAAATGAACACTACGTCATTAGAGAAAGTTTTACCTTTTTAATCGGTAAACAACTTTTCCTCTTAGGTATTTGGTTACAGTTTATTCTGCTCTTGCAATGCATGCTCTTGAAAATGAAGTGTATTTCATATTCAGTTAAACATTGAACAATCAAAAATTTATTCCCATTTCAAAACATGCTCTGCATTGCATGGTTTCTGAATTCCAGAGTAGTGATTGAATAGTGGTAACTTCATAACCTGGTCAGTTGTAGTAGATATTGATACTGATATACCCATGTATGCAATTTGCCAAATAAGTAACTTGGTTAGACAGAGTTTAGCCTCAGATATTCAGTTTCCAGAAAGCTTCTTGTAATACAATCTCAACATTTCTCATGAATGCAGAATAAGACATTTTCATATGTACTTGCTCCCTCACAGCAATTTTTATTAAAAACATGTATGTGCTGTAAAACTGGTGTATTGCCCATGCTGCTGGAAAAAGCTACACAATGGAAATATTTTTTCACATTGCTTTTCTATTTCATAACAAAAGCAGACAATTTTAAAACTAAATTTTGGATCTCCTCTAAACAGCCCAAGAAGATCATTAAGTGTATCATTGAAGATAGAAAGGAAAAGGAGGCATTTGGGTAGAGATGAAGGAAAATTGTACGGATTTAGCATATTAAAATCTGCTGCAGGTGCGAAGCAACTTAGTGCCGGGCACTAGAAAAGGCAGAGGCTTTTATAAAATTGTGAAGACATTTGTGAACATTGGCTGAAAAAATTATTTGTAACTAATTTTATTACAGAAAAGACTTACGCATCTCAGAGAGAAGCCATATAATTGAGGCAAACTTTCACAGAATAGAACTTGCTAATATTATCAGCAATATGTTAGAAGCAAAATAATTTTTCCTCAGCTATTGTTTTTGCCCAAAATAGCCCCAAATTTTAATACCAATATGTTTCTGAAAAAACCCGTTATCTGTTAGAACAAATCAGTGTGGTGTTGCAAAATAAGGCAAACAATTAAAAACAGGCATGGAAATTATTAGGGAATTTTATTTCCTGATAAACCACATTTGGGCAAAGACAAAATTGGTAATTAAGTTCACCAAATTTCTCAACAAGTACATAAACTATTTTAGGTGGAAGACCTTGGCTCTTGGGGAAAAGGTTTTCCCAACAACCTTGTAATAATATTGAATTTTGATTAGATACTACCTATATAACAGACATTCTGATTTTTTTTAATAAAAATTTTTTTTAATACTATTCAAACCAATCGCTTAGTATACTATCACAGCAATACATGCTATTAAATTGACAAAATAAATTGAGCAGCACTCTTAATTTTGCACTTGCTGTACAATCACTGTTACCAATGCTGTGTCATCCATTCAAGCTGTGACACTTACCAGCCACTTGGGGCACTCGCAAGGCTGCGTGGCTTAACAAGACGTCCTGTCGAATGCGTTTTGCAGAAACTGGGTCTTCCCGGCTGCCCAACACAGTGTTTGATGTAGAACTGGAAAAGTTGCCAGAAAGGAGTTTGCTTTCAGTACAGTCACTAAGCTTATTACAGTAGTTTAGGCCTTGCAATGTAGAAATACTTTAAATATTATCCAGTGTTCATAGAATCATAACAGAATGCAAACAATAAAGTAATTTATTATGTATATCTGTGGATACTATTCCCTGCTTTCCTTTTTAAAAATTTACAAAAATGCTTTAACTGTGAAAATAAGAATTAATGTTGCTACTTGTATTAAAAGGCAAGACAATATGTCACATTTTTTTTGAAACTACGGAAGTCAGTTTGATGGTCATCACACACAAATTATACTAAGAAATAATCTTAAGGCATGTTACAAAATCCTTGAAATGACCAAGCTGTGTTTACTGAACAAATCACATTTTTTATTGCTACAATAACTTTTCTACAGCCTCCAACACAGTTGGAGGGGGTGGCTTCATAGCACACAATACTTTTTAACTAGGCTGCAAGAAAACTGTTACAGCTTCAAATTCATTAAAACAAAACCTCTATATTTTATCCATAGCATTTTATGTGATGGACTTAAGGTCTACAGCGAAAATTATGAACCTATCTGATCTCACCCTTTTGCAATTGCCTCACAAACTTCCTTGGTTCCACTCGGCAAGACAGCCTCATAAACAAGCTAATCAAATTTATGTTCCAAGTTCCTATGCTTTTCCTATTCCTGTAACAAATACTGTATTATTTCCACTTTATAGTCCTCTAACTCACACTTTCTTAATAATAATTTTCTGCCTAAATGAAAATATATAGCAAGCAGCAAAGACTAAGACTTTCCTTGCGCCAGTCCTAAAATCTACTCATGCATGCTTCTTGCAAGGGAACTTATGCCAATAAGAACGTAATGTTATTTGGTAAAATGGAATTTCTTAGGACTGACTTGCCTCTCATCCCTTATCCTCAAAATACGACTGTTTCAAATTATACTTCTAATGTGGACAATATGACTTAAATTTATACTTTTATTCTAACATTAGAAAGAGATGAATGACTGGAGTGAACCACTTCAATCAGGGAAAGCACGGGAGAGAAAAGAGGGGAAAAGTAAAGAAGGGAAGAGAATGAAGGCATTCTCTGAAAAGTAAGAGCATATTCCTTTCCTGCTTCACAAATGTCTTTTCATTCCTTCTCTTCATCATCAACTGCTAGACAAAACCATAAAGAATCTCAGTCTACAGACAAGTTACTGAGGCAGAATGATCTCTATAAAAGGAATAGAAGTTGTGGGATTTTTCCGTAGTGTAATTCTAACTTGGAAATTGAGAAATATGTTTGAGACACAAAAGAAACAAGGTGAGCAGAAAGAGCTAGTCTTTTGGTAAGAAATAAGCATATACATATATGTTTTAAAATTATTACACAGTTATTACAAAAAACCGTACTTTAAAAGCCTGCCTGAGAACTTTCATCTTAAGACTAGATAAATCAGGCTCCAAAAGTTCCCATATCTCTCCCTAGAGAGAATGTAGAAAAAACTAGCTTGGTTTCAGAGAACAGGTGATTTATTTTGCTAAATTCATAATCAGCTCTTTGAAAATGTGAGCAGTACCTCTTTTCTCATCCTAGAGCAAAAGAGTTTATTCCTCATCCTAGCAAGACAGTTTAGAACAGTAATTGATAACAATTAGAACAGTAACATGAAACTAGACCAGATGAATCTGATCTCCTAGGATAATTCTCTATTTTAAAGGTGCTAATAAACAAAAAGGTGCTTAGGTTTCTTCCATGTCCTGCGATCTATCTACAGACTTGTTCCAACATGCTTGAGATATTCGCCACAAGACCTGTGTGGTAGTAGCTCCACTCACTGTCCAGCAACAGGTGACTCATAACATGATTTTAAAAGAGGTTGTATCAATTTTTGCTTTTGGAAATAGGAAAAAAAACCCCAGCTGTTTCATCAGCTGTTCCATAGCTAATCAGGTTTTAAATACATTAAATAAACCCAAAACCAACCAACAAAAGAAATACACGCACAAAAAAATTACAATTCAACTTATTGTCTATTCAGTTTCAGCTTTTCTGGTTCTCCTACTAACAAGCCTCTTTTAGGGTCATAAACCAAAAGTGATTATATGAAAGTTCTTCCTAGAACAGATCACAAAAATTAAGTCACAATATATGAGACTGAAAATGAATTATCAGAAAAACAAATAAATATTGTCATGTATATTTTTTCCCCTGCATTCTATTTTGGTAGTTTCCAATGTGTTCCAGCAAAGGCAGAATATTCTCAAAAAAGTTAGATTTTTAATTGATGACGAAATTTCTCCTTCCAGGATTATGTGCCATCTTTCTATTTTGAGTAGACAGCAGCTACATAAGACATGATATGGGTTTGTAATTATTAAAATAGAAGTTCTTAAATCAAGATTTAAAAAAATCTACTGAAGTTACCTGAAAAAGCAAAGAAAAAAATTCAATTGAATTCAAACATATTTGAATCAGAACATGTCACATACAGGTCCAAATGACTTGTATCAGATGCTTTCAGATTTGAAACAGAGTATCAAAACTGAAGTAAGAACATAAGACATGAAAACTCATTTTGTATAGAAAGGTTTGTTTAATCTTACCTTAATACCTTTCTTTTTCTCTGAGCAGCCGAAGTCATTGCCATATATGAGGGCTTCTCAAATACTGGAGCGGAATTTTTGTTTCTTAAGGAAGAAAGATCAAGTCTGAAATAAAGGAATTACTTTTTGTAAAACATATTCTTGGTAAAAGTCAAGTAAATTTGTTCTTAACTGTAAACAAATATATGGTAAGTTGAAAACCAAAACTGGAAATTCATTTCATCAATGTTGAGGTAGCTTTGCAGAATTCAGACATACACAGCAGCTTTAAGCACGGCATTTCACAATGTGGTTAAGTATCCATTTTACAGACAGGAAATATAAGGCCTAGAGAAAGTAACTTGCCTGAGGCATCACAATCAGTTTAAAAAATGCTGTATTTTCTTTTTGGTACCCATCTTACAAAACAGAATAGGCTTTCAACTTCATTTGTTGTCACTAACATACTACTGTTTTCAAATAACGGCAGAGTGGAATACAATGTTGATCAAAATTGAGGGTTTGATTTTCAAAGTGCTGGGTTTATTTATAAAATGGATATAAATGGAAAAACGCAGCTGTAACAATAGACAGGATTAAGTTATTTGGTAATATTTCTTTCCCATATAAAAGGAAAATACCTTTGCACAATGCTATTGCTGCATGGCTGTGACTCCTTTACAGATGAGTAAGTAGACATTTCAGTTGCTTCATCTGTACCTTCATAGAGAATTACTGTTGAGTTCATGACGTCTTCATCACACTCTGGGATTACATCACATGTAGTGTCCATAATACTGGCCTTTTTGACTGGCATATCTGTACTACATGCACTGACTTCCTCTAGGCCTGCAAGGTGCAAAGCCTTCTTTCCCACAGTCTGAGTACAGAAGCTTTGTACTGGCTTTCTGCAAGAGTCTGGTGTATAGACTATAGGGTAGACTTCCTTGGCAAGAGAATCCTCCAGGTGCTGGAGGCTGCATTTGTTGGAGGCAGGTGGACTTGGAGCTACGACTGGAGAGTCCATTAGCTTCCTCCTAGTTCTTTTCTGTGGTGGTTCTGTATATTCTAATATTTGTTGTGTATTTTTATTCATTTCTTGTGATGGTGTACCAAAAGAGGTGCCTGTGAAGCATAAGTAACAATGGTTAGCACATCTAACTGTACATACTACTTAAATCTTGTGTTTTCCCTCCTCTTCCCTACTGAGATATTAGCAGAAATTATTACAAATCCTATTTGTTTCATATTCATATCAACTTGATCATGTAAGTGAAATTATTTCTATTGCAGCATTGTCTAAGATGGTATTTGCTCTGTGACACTCAAAGTATCGTAAACATGCATAGGTTGGTATAGTTAATCCCAGAGGTTATACAAATAATCACAAGTAAGAGATGACACCTGACAAGAGGGAACAGAAGAGTAAGAGTACTGAAAATTATTACACTACCATGACAAAACTCATATTTTAAGGTGGTACAATCAAAGTAATCTACGCCTGACTCCTGATCATAGCCATTTTTTCCCCAGCAAGTACCTTGCAGAATAATGAGAGACTGTTGAAAAAGGAATGACACAGGGACAAAATTATCTGACACTGAAAATGAGAAAGTAGGGTTTTGGAAAGAGAGAAATGAAGTTACTAGGATTCTTTCACCCCACTCGATCAACTGTGGGGAGCAAA
This sequence comes from Ifrita kowaldi, assembly GCA_013398055.1. Lineage (NCBI taxonomy): Eukaryota > Metazoa > Chordata > Aves > Passeriformes > Cinclosomatidae > Ifrita > Ifrita kowaldi. The sequence continues at coordinate 224,152 of VZRS01005077.1, read as the reverse complement.
GCTCTAGAATAACAACTTCCCCCACCCTCAAAAATAAAGCAAGCAATACAGCGTAATTGGCCATTCTCATTCATCCTGATTTAAACTATTTTTCTTGAAGTACCATAACGTTTTTATTTTCAAGCAGGTGGTAAGAAAGCCAGTCTTCAAAGTAAGACAGAAAAGGCCTTTCTTTTATTCAAGCTTTCAGTGAAGGACGATAATTTTAAGACACAGATCACTGTTCAAATGGGTAGGCAACTGGTGACTTACAAAGTTAATAACAAAAAATCTATGGAATTTTTTTTTAAACAAATCAAGAGCAGGAGGGCTGTCAAAACCCCAAGTGTTTTTATATTTAACTTCCAGTGCAAATTTAAGAAATGAAGCCTAGTATCCTTAAAATGCCTGTGGATTGGCTCCCCTTCAGCTGGCAGCCACAGATTCATACTTCTCCTTTCTGCATTGCCTACTCCATGCCTATGAGCAACTAAACCGCAAAAAGAACTCCTGCTTTTTAAATTCATGCAAGTTACTCAGGAATTAGCTATGGTATTCCTAGAACAGTGTTGATAAATATTTATTTCTTCTAAATTTCATTCTATTTTTGCCTCAGACTAAGAAAGCTACTTTGAACTCCTAAGTCTGAACACTTCTATAGTTCTCTCTCATGTGTTAACATTTAGGGCATTTCAACTGTTCTGAAAACATTCTTTGAACAGGACAAAGATTGATTAAAAACATGTATGTATGGTATATTTCACCTCCACAAGCTTGATTTGTTACAGAAAGCAAGGCTTAAGTAGTTGCAGTTTTTTTAATGCTTACCATTTCTCAGGTCCCATTTAATTTTGACCTCATTGACCAGTTGCAACCCAATTTGCCAAGATGCTTTAAAAAAGCCAATTTCCCAAGTACCCTCAGAAATCAGATGTCTTGGGGAAAAGGCCCAAGTAAGATCCTTACTGAAGAAAAGCCAATGAGGGATGATCTCGGCACTGTCGTTGCCTACACACTTTAGTACTAGACATGCCATACGATTGGATACCCAGCTACATGAGATGATGCCCAGTTAGAAGATACAAAATAGAGCTATAAGAGACAGCAAAGGATTTAAAGACCACAGTGAGACCTATACCTGTTCCAGGAGGATAGAAGAGGTAGTATCAAAGTGTGTACAAGGAGCAAGTAAATTAGATGGTTAGATACAGGCCACAAGTCTATTCTATGTTGCCACAACTAAATTCAATAATGAAACCGTTGAAGAAACAAAGCAAACATTTATTCCTCACTTAGGGGCTTAGTGTCAGAATGAACAATGTTTAAATTGCTTATGGGAAAAGCAGTGTGGACAATTACACAAACAATTACAATTTTATTACATGAACGACTATAATTCTATTATGCTGCTTCCAGCTTTGAAGAAATAAATATAAGGAAAACTTGGGCCTGAGAGGACTACCTGACATGAAATAACTGAACTGTGAATTTGTCTATGTGTGCACCTATGTAAAGTTCACTTTATGTATGTAAACGACTTTTTCTTTGTTAAAAAGCAAAATACATTATTTTCTTATACCGCATCTAATCCATGACCAGCTTTCACCAGGTGAAATGCAGCAGGTTGCTGAGATGCAGTGCCTTGACTGTAATCTAAACACTAAGTTAATTCAGGATATTCTCCATGAATAGTGGAATGGAAACACCAGTAAAACAGGGCCTGAATGTTCCCCAAATAATCTTTACCTCCACCCAAAATAAAATAGGCCCACTGTGATAAAGACATATTTCTCCAAGACTTGGTAGGATTTCGTAACAAACAAGAAACTTACTTATGAACAATTTAAAACACCTACTCTCTGACACTATCAACAATGCTACACTTCATTAATGTACTTGCTTTTTAATTTTGTTTTTATGAGTACAATATATACCTCAGTGTAAAAGACTAACAAATCTTTAAAAAAAAAATTCTAGTCATCGCAACCAAAAAAAATTGAATCCAAACCTTTTTTAAAAAGACTTTTGACGTCTTATATTCTTAAATACAAGAATAAGGTTTATATAATCTAGTGTTTGAAATAACTATCCTTTAAACGCCTCAGGACACATTTAAAATATTCATCTATTAGTTACTTATATGCATCTCAATGTCTGTTTCAGGAAAAATAATGGTTAGAATTCTATTAGTCCATTGTTACATTAGGACAGGGAGGTTTCAGTTTCAGAAAGTTTGCTTACTGTAAGACACTGAGGTTTTGCTAACGTCCTAAAGTTACTATAAGGAAGTCTGATGGAGAAACATTTTGGTGGGAGTGCCAAGGTTTAGAAGCTTCTATAGGCCTAAATATTGGAAGCATTTTAAAATTAACTGTAAATGCTAGCATTTAAATATGTAAAGAACACAAAGATACTGCCAACATAAATAATTTGATGAATTCCATCATAATGGACAGCATTTTGTACTGTAATACAAGTAAACTAATAACGATAGTTGCAGGAATTCTATATAAAGCAACTACAAGCTGTTAGCAAAAACAAAGACCTATTCTTAAAATCTATTTATTTCAGGAATAAAACTCATTGCAAAACTAAGTAAAACACAAAAAGCTTTTCTTGTCATTAAAGTGTTAGAAATCATATAAAATACTTAAGAAATGTCACTCCCCACAGCTTTTTGTGAAAACATTATGTTGCTCCTAACACAGTGAACAGGTAAACAAACATCACCAGCAGTATTGTATTTTACTTGGCTTCACTAAATAACATAAACCAAATAAAATGCGATAAAAACAACTCCAAAATCCTACTTCCACTTTAGCTTCTTGTTCTACTGTATATAGCTCCAAACAATTATGATCTCAGGTAACTAAAAATACAGCAAGAAAAACATTTGGACCTACAAAATAAAGAATTGCCAGTGTTTCTATTTCCATCTTATTAAGGAAGCAAGATACTGAAGCTAGTTGCTAACTTTTTTGCAAGTGTTTTTAAAAGCTACTATTGAGAAGTTTATGTAAAAGGGACTCAGACAACAGAAGTTGCTACAGAAACTCTACTTTACTACTTCCATAAATTTCTAAATACACAGTACTGAAGATGATACAGTGGAGAACCAAGTAGGGCTATTTATATTTCCTTAAAGAACAATCTAAACAGTTCCTGAATGGATGTCTAATGGTAATCATTAAATACTGCCATTATTTTCCTACTGAAAGATAAACAACATGCTCCAACTATAAAAAAAAATTCCAAACCTGTTCCATAATAAGGCAGAGAAATTATGTTTATATTTGCTTCATGTTTTATAGCTACTTCAATCTTCTGCATCAATATCATCATCATAATTCAGTAATATTTTTTATTTAATATACAAAAATGAATCACTTAGGTACTTTACAGAACAGCCACAGTTAACCTGATGAAGTAGCTTAAAAGAAAAATTTGGAAGTTTTATTTCCATAACTAGTACTTTCAGCTACAATGCTTCTCTTTAAAAATTAACATTATTCCAAATATATTTTAGAGAAGAGATCACATAATTGCTGATCCTTAATTTCAGGCTGATGTTTATAAAAGATAATTGTCAAAATTCTTTAAGATACTATTTATGAGATTCACTCAGAAATTAAACATAAAAGCCATCATCCGCTGATCAACCACCCCCATCCAGTGATATGAGGTGGTTTTGTTCCTTAGTTTGTTGTATCATTTGTCCCAAAAGACTACTCAGAAGTACTGATTTATCTGACAAGAAACACAGCAATATCAGATATTTACAGCCCTGTGCATTAATACGAGCACCAGAACGCACTATGTGTGAAACATGAGTCACAGCAAAAGTGAGCAGAGCTCATGGCAAAACAACTCTGATGAATTGAGTTAGTTCTAATTGACATTAGGGACAAAATAATGGCCAAGACTTCTCTTCTTCTTCTCTTCTTCTGGAACTCATGCTAATACATGCATAAGGGGATTATTTCTGGAAACTGTGCTAAATTAATTCTACCAGGTTGTTCTGCTAAAGTGAAATTAAATATTAATGTATTCATTTCAATAAACATTTCTGGGCTACCACTGATTGATCAAATTACAATTCTAATCATACATTTTCATTCTTTTAACAACTGACTCATGGAATTCCAAATTGCAAATGAGGTCTAGCCAATGCATTTCAATTATTTAATATTCCTTTGACCCAAAGGCATCATCACTGTGATGGCAAGTTTCACAACAGTTTCACAAACAACAGCTGTGAACTGAAAAAGGCTCAAATCCAGGCTGCATTCTTGCAAGTCCCAGTGATCAGGTGTACTGTTTTACACAGCATGAGAAAAAAAATACTTAGAAATCACATAAGACAGTAAGAAAGAGCTGCTTAATAAGACAAATCTTTCCTATTCCAGACACGTGCTTTTCCTGCTTTTAATCAAATCTTTTACTATGTAAAACTATACCCCAATTTTTTCTGCCATACAAAATAAAAAAATTGACTTTTCGGATCAGAATGTTTGTGACAAGGGGAGGCAATGGATGGTTGGGATTTTTTTCCTATAAATCAATTCCATTCTCTCAGTGGTAATGTACAGTAAGGCTTCTGGAAATGAGACACTTGAAACAGTGCCAAGAACTTCCCCATTCACAGAAATACTTGCAAGTACCAGTCAGAGCTCTCCTCAGTCTGAATTCTGAATACTGTATGGCTCCCCATTAATGAACACTTCAGAACGGATGCCCAAATACATTCTTAAATGAACTTGTTTCCATAGCTTGTGCTTTCTTTGACACAAACAGTTAAATTGTTCATGACATTGCACGTTTATGGTTACATGAAGCGTACAGAAGCTTAATCTAAATTTTTGATGTATGTGTCAAAAAAAGAGAGAAGATATTGGAAAGCCAGCATTCTCTGTAAAAAGCAACAATTTTAACTTATAATTAAGATCAGAATTTTACATAAGTTGTTTAAAGGTTTCAAAGGCTAAAGGAAAGACAAGATAGAAGGAGGCCAAGTCCTGGAGTGAAGCACTACATGTGCTTTGGCAAACCATATGAACTTCAATTAGCTTTCACTAGAAATCAAGAGTTGATTCACAAGAATTGACTATCTTGATAATTTGACCATAGAAACACATATTGAATGAATGGCCAGAAAACATCTTTATCTTTTCATCTCACACTATGACTTTATATTACTTAATATATAAGAGACTCTTTCCAAGAAGGAAATCTTCATTAGAAACAAAGATTTAGGCATTACTGCAAATCAGCTGAAATTCTTTGCTATTTAGAAACTCCTGACAGGAACAAGGATCTTATAACAATATAATACCAAAATCAATTAATACAATAAAGTAAGAACATTTAGAATTATATTCCAAGAACCTATTTCTGTAGAAGACTTTTAACAAAACCTAGAACAAATCCCCCTACCCTTTCACCTTTGCTATCCTTCTCTTTACAATTTTTAGATTCTTTTTCCACATCAGCTACTAGTTTGACTTCCTTCTTCAGGACCAGCTAGCAAATGTAGTTAATTCCAAAGAAACACACAAGAAGTTAAGGTGCTGCTTTCATAGTTTTACCTATTCTGCAGAAATTATGTAGCTGTTTTGACCTTTTGGAAACAGTGCTTGTAATCAGAAAAGTCACTCGTGACTTAAAATACTTTAACTTTTATGTGAAAACAGCAAATAACAATTAATTTGCATTTGAACATTGTCATGGTTCTCTGAAAGAACTGCAGGCAAAAGTTTAGTGTCATTAAGAAAGTTTCTGCAATGATTACTGCCTCATGCTCTGCAACACACAGAACTCAGCACTGTCTTTAAATACAGATGGTTTCCTGCATCACTACCAATTTAAACACACAGTAATTAAACAAGGACCTGTAGTTTGTTAACTACTGAAACTTCCAAATATGGGTAAGGCACTGATACCTACGGCATGGGGTGTTTGGTCTGCTCACAAGCTGCGGGAACGAAAAGATAGCTGACATTTCTAATTCATGGTTTTGATTCTTTTCTTCAGTCTGGTCAGCCCAAGCTACCGATTTTTGTCTTTGAATCAGCTGCTCAACTTCAGCATATTCAGTCTCACTTAAGTCATTTGTCAACCCAGCTTCTTTCAAAATCAAGTATTGCTTGCGAAGAACTGGAAGTGCAGTATTTAGTACTCTGTAAAACAGCAAGAGGCAAGACAAGTTTGCTTAAGAAAACATAATTTTAACCCAGAAAACAAAGTTTGAGAAAAATCTTGCTTCTGTTTCAATTTAAACTAAATTCTCTAAACAGGTCTTTTTTACAGTAATCACGCATGGGCATGGACTCTGCACACAAGAGGGAGATGCAAAGCTGTTTATTGCACGGCCAGAATTTCCCTAAATACCAGCACACTCAGGATATAACATCATATAAACAGGACAGATGATCACCACAGTGTCCCCCAATCACCTGGGGCAGTGCCCAGATTTTGCCTATTATGGTAAAAGGTAAACAACACCCTATAAGGTCACAAACTACAGTCATCATCTCTCACAGGTCCATCTCTGTCCACAAACTCACAATCCTCTCTCCACCCATGCCCGGTGACCTGGATACAGTGCCAGGGTCACCGATGGGCCCAGGAAAGAGGCTCTCTCTCCGGCCTTCAGTGCCTATCTCTCTATCACCACATAGTGCACCCCGACAGGTCTTCTCAAGTTACACGTCAGAATGTCTTATCACACCTGCCCTGAAACCATACTTACTTTTCTGTTTGCTTATAGTACTGATCTTGAAGGGACACCAGAGACAACATGTGTTCAATCTGGGCTTTCAGGTCCTGAACTTCTAGGTTTAAATGGCAATACTGCAGATCTTGACAAAGTTCCTTTGGGAAATTAGGAATAAAAATGAAAATCAAACAGCTGTACATCAAACTGGTAGGAAGAAACTAAAATTTAAACTAAAAATAATATTAGATCACCCTATATTGAAAAGTAAAGATGGAGTGGAGCTGTATTACTGTAATAAAGTTTTATGGTAGAAAAGTATGAATTATTTGATTTTTATTTACATGCATAAATATAACTTTGTAAATTTCTTTGACCAATAGTGTGTGTGGTGCAATTAGCATTAAGAATCCAACAGGCACACATGGATGCTTATCTATGCATACCCAAAGATGTTTGCCTCTGTCTGCTTACTCTCCCCATACATTTTACTTTATTTCAATTACTAAGCTGTTCTTAACTCAGAGGTTTTACCCTTTTTCCAATTCTCCTCCCATGCCCAACCATAACAAAGTGAAAGCATTTTACTTTTGGAATACACCCTTCTTGGCCCAGAAGGCGCATTTCATTTTCGACACGGTGCAGCCATTTGGTATTCTCCTCAAAAAGATTGGTCTCCTCTTCTTTTTTCTTCTGCATGCGTACATAGTGGCTATTAAGTGCTGCAAGCCTTTGATCCCGCTTGCAAGTGGCCTTAAAAAAAAAATCCCCCCCCAAAATAATCAGCATTTAAGGTGGAAACTTTGAAATTACGTTCACCAAATTCTCTTCATATATAAAGATTTTTTCTTACTTTTATATAACATAACCAAATAATTCCTAGTAACTCAAGGATGAATATGAAGAAGCAATTTTTCTGTTTTCCTTACGCAGTATGTCCTACAAAAAGCCTGCTAAAGGATAAAGCATTGGGTAAAAGGGAAATCCTCTATCTTCAAACATCAAATTCTTGTGATGTTTGTACTGTTTCTGAAATTTGAAAACCAAAAGGCACAAAACCAGCAACAGCAAGTTGGATACAAGCAAGATAGTGTCCTAACAAGGCAAAGGGCACTCTTTTCTAGTTAGAAGACAACTATACTTTGCTGTTTACCTCAAAAATTAGGTCATTAACAGTCACAGAGGAGTGATAATCTGTGTGTCCCATTTTAAATTAAATATTTATGCATTAATTCATTACATAATTACTTAAGCAAAATTTACACAAATATACCAAAATGAAGAGATGATACCCTGCACTACATTACAGAAAACTCACCTTTTCTACTCTTTCTTCAGAGCACATCAGTTGAATTTGTTCATGACATTGATTCTGGTAATATTTCTTTAGTGTATTTTCTTTCAGTTTCTTTTCCACTTTGAGGTACTCTTTTCTGATTTCCTCACGGTTTGCAAACACATTTTGAAGGATTTCTTTGTATCTAAAACCAAAGGATAATAATTAATTATTTATTGAAGACTTTTTATGCCCATCTCCTTTGGTAGAGGAATTTTCAATTCCAAGTTAATAAAATAAATACAAAGAAATTAAAAGGAAATGAGTAAAGCCCATTATAGATGAGCACTAAATAAAATGTCAGTACATCTGTAAGTATTTTTAAGTATTTGAACTGAAAATGGGATGTGAAATTTTGAAGGAGTCACTAAAAATAAACCTTGTCATAATTACAAAGACAACACTGGGATTTAAAAGAAAAGACTTATGTGAAGAAGCTTTAGATGCCTTTCTCTAACTCCAAAAGATACCAAATACCTATGTTCTCTACTTCTTACATCAATTTATTAAACAGATCAGATTACTGCTGCCATAGACAACATGAGGTGTTCAAAAAACCTGCTAGCCATCCTCAAAAAACAGAAAACCACAAACTTCTTCAGTTGCTCACATTCCCTGAAGCAGTCATACAATTTTCATCACTAATGGACAAGAAAAATCAGAACATTTTTCATGTTTTATTTAACACATACTAGGCTAATATGGGGGGGAAACCAAACTAGTGGTAGATGGTACTCAAGGAGTTATTGAGTAACCAGTTATCTGGTTACCCCTAGTCTGCAACACAAGTCAGAATAACAAGAATAAGAAGACCTGGAAGCATTGCCATACTGCAATATAACTTTCACTCATGGTACTTTTTCATTTCACTCCTGAATACTGAAAATGTTTCAGTACAGAATGGCCCAAAAGATACTGTATATCTCAATAATGACCAACCTCATGTACAAAGTATTTCATTACATGCTATGTTGTTAGAACTTTACATAAAAATAAAAGCACAGCTTAACATGCAAGTGTTCTAAAGACATGCAACATTAGAGGTTATACAGTTTTTAGTATTAAAAAAACCCCATAAAATTAAAAGCTGTAAAAATGCTAAAAAACGCCAGGTTCAACTCTAGAACAAGTCGAAGAGACATTCTTGTCATGTAATTGACTTCTTGCCAGTGTTTCAGAAGTAGCAATTCTATTTCACAGTCTAAAGTTTGAATAACTGAGTCTTTTATCCTAGTATTTTATTACTCCCCTTTTAGAAAGAAACAGCATTAAGAAAATAATTATTCTCCGCAGACTTAGAAATTCGAGAGTTTTCCCTAAGTGTCTAGAGGATGCTGCCGCATCTAGGTAAAAACGTGTACTAAAACACTCACAGAATTTAAAAGTATTATTTCTTTAAGGAACTGATGCCTTTTCGTGGTCTTAAAATCAAGAATCAAACACAGGTTAGGTTAGAAGGGAAAAAGGGATTTTACCTTGGTGTTCATTTTAAGGATGCACTACGTCCAGGTCGAATGCGCCCCAATGCACACCCACAATAGATCGAGTATAACATTATAGGTCTTACTAATCAGCATATCTATCAAAGATTCCCCAGTGAGCCCCCCTCCCCAAGGAACCTTCCCCTGGATGGTTCTATCTTAGTTTACAAAATGTGTTCTGGAGAGGACCTTGGTGTCTGGGGCATTCTGATCCCTAACCACAAAGCTTCAAAAATGTTTAGTCTCCTAGCTTGACAAACAAGTCCAAGAACGTAGGCAAAAACCACTAAGAATACAGAAGTTGCAAAAAGGTATAAAAGAGGTATAAAAGAAAAGGCAAAAAAATCATCATGGCATCAGACCAATAATAGGTTAATGGTTAGACTCTATGATCTTTGAGGTATTTTCTAACCTAAAAGATTCTATGATAATGAAACAGTCAGCTGCAGAGTATCAGAGTTCTTACCCAACACTGTTCCTATCTATACTAATATACACTATCGATTGCACACTGCTTGGAGAATTTTTGTCCTCCATAGTATCCATAGAAAAACGGTTCCTCCCAGCTGCTTGGGAAACACAGCAATAAGGAATCAAAGTGAATCCTCTCAGTTTCCATCATGGTGGAAAGCTGGGTATAATTCAGACAAGGGTGCAGATTCTGATTCTATGTACACTCCTTATGAAGAGCCATTACCAGTAAACCAATGTCTTGTGTACATATATTCACCAGTGTTCCAAATATAGCATAAAGTATCAAAGCCTTTGTGAAGTTTCTGCCTTGAGCTGGATTCAGTCTTTCAATAAGCACACTTCTGCTCTTACGGAGTTACCTTTACCTTCTGGTCTTCACTTGAAAAACTACAAAGTTATCCTGTAGGCATATCCAGGGTATGAACCCCCTATACTACCGAGTGTCAAAGAGCTCAAGGCTGTAGTTCTTGAGCCAATGTCCACTGTCTACCTCAACAGGCTCAAGACTTGAAAGACTGGCAGACAACGCATCCAAGCTTTAGGCAGAAGGAGGAAAGACTTTAAGGTTTGAAGAAGCAAATGGTGTACTCAGTGAGTCTCTTTCAGATAATAGTGACACAAATCATGGGTAGTTGGACTGAAATACAAGATCATGGATAAGGCTCTCTTTCCTATCCCAACTAAAAGGAAGAAGGCAGCACAGTACCTTCAAAACCTGTTGGAGAAATCAACTCATTACCCACACCATCAGTATGATGAGCCTGGCAGGATATTCATCAGAAAGAATGAGACATCCACATTATTTCTGATATCCAGAGGGAATGGGATAGGCTTACATGTGGCCCTGTGGATATTCCATAACAATAAAATGCAAACAAACATTCTTTGACCAGCAAATCTTGGCACAGAATATGTCCAGCCTTTTGAAAAGATATTTTAGAGACCTTGCCCTTGACTGACTCTTCCCACACACAAAGAATGAAATAAAGGGCAAATCACAGGAAATTAAATCAATCTTAAAGACATACAGTGCAAAAATATGCAGGAAAACTGTCAGAACTATCAACATGACTTAGAAGCCCACACTTCTTTTGAAAATTAAATTTAAATAACCTGAATGAAAGGGTTTATTGAAATGTCTGGAATGCCACTAAAATAAAGCACAGTTAGAATATATCTTGCTTTGAATGGTTTTTTACTTCACTTCAAAGTTTTCCAGGTTAAAAAATAGCATATTCAAAGGGCTAAAAAAAAAAAGTTACCTGAATCAACTCAGGTGAGTAATTGTCAGAAATATGAGATGGGATATGCAGAGACATCTCCTGAAAGTCTTTTGCTCCAAAACCTACCCTCCTCATAGAGTACAGTGGCTTCTGCAACAAATTGATACCTCACATTTCAGTTTGTAACTTTTTATGTTCTCTCATGAGACGGTCACATGAGAAAAGATAGACAGGAACATTACCAAGAAGAAAAAGAGGCCAAGAAATATTAAAGCAAAAGAAAATAAGGAATCTACAAGCATAAATTGAACTCTTTGTAGAAAAACTTCCAGGATTTTTCACTCTCAACCCTTGCAGGAAAGATGCCACTTGAATTAGTGTCTGCCAACAGTTGCAAGAGCTGCTGTCATTTATGCAAACTACATTCTGCCTACCCACAAACACAACCTGCTAAGAAGCTTTGCTGGAAGTCAGCATTCATATGCTCCTTCCTGTCACATGTCATTTCCTGCATCCCCCTCTTTCATTTTAAATCCACCACCAAATTGTTCTAAAAAGAAGCAACATGTTAGGCAAAGCCATACCTAAATCTGAGTAAAGCAATGTTAAAATGAGGAAACCAATATTGAAGAGAGTACGTTTGTTTTGCAAATGCTTTTACAAGTTAGACAAACTCCAGCTTGGAAGTAAGCTCATGATGTGATTCATTTACCTTTCTATTTCCACTTGCTGGTTGCTTGAAAGTTCTGCAGTATTATGATTTTCAGGAATGCTTGCTTGCTTTTCTTCGTATTTTCTCAGTTTCTCCTTTAACATTAGGATCTAAACCAAAAGAAGCACCTTTTAGTTGAAATAGGTTTTTTGGTTTTTTTTAAAACTATCATTCTGTGCTGATATTGAACAGCTTTACAAATGACAGCAAGTGATACTCCTTTCAGAAGACAATTTTCTTACTCAAAATACATTAGAACTGTATTACCTTATAGATTCAACCCCATAAACTACTTTTTATATTCGAAGTTAACAGTTAACCTTTCAACCTCTTAAAAACAGATTTTTATACATACCTCTTGCTTCTGTTCATTGCAAATTTTAGCATATTGGCTAATGTAACTGTCCAAACAAACAACGTTGCTCTTTAACTGCAAAGAAACAAGTTAAAATTTAAAGGCGACTCCTTTGTGTTTTCATACATAATAAACACACTGTGTAAAAGTACTACATAGTTACACATACACTGTATTATGAGGAAGGAGATCAATAAAATCCTGACTTGCAAACCAAGAATATGACTGTCAGCTTTTGCTGTCATCTGTTGCACACCCCTGGCCAGGACATTTCCCTCAACAAACCAAAAATAATTACATTTACCTGTGCAAGAATGTTTTGCATTTATTCAGATTAGTTTTACTATTTAATGTCTATCTTGTGCATTTTATTATAAAAGCTACCATTAAGTATGCAACAAATGGAAACTACAGTGAACACCGTATTACATAAAAAGAATTAGAAGCTGCAAAAAAAAAAAAAGATGAAAAATAAAATTAAAGAATTAAAGCAATAGAGAGCAGAAACAGGACATTCCAGCTCTTCATTTATCAATACAATCTCACTGAGCTTCTTGACTCCAGCTGAATTCTACCTGTACAAACCTGGACTGGCTCTAGTACAACTGGCCAGAAATTTCTTTAATACACTTCATAGTTCTCTGAGAAAGTAATAGCAAGATACTAAAAAAGGATGTGAATTCTACCAGCTGAGGATTATTTCTAAATTTCATGCTTACAAAACAAACTATTTCAAACTGGCAGTATCATCTCATTAATGAAGTTAGGTTGCTTTTAGGCCCGATCTAGGATCTACTACATATCTACTACACCTATCACTTAGATAAGGAAGAGTTGACCATAAAGAAAGAAGACGTAATGCAACAAAATTTTGACACAAAAGTGAAGGAAAATACAATATTCCAACAGAACTAATTCTTCTTTTAATACATTATTGTACTTTGACAAGAGATCGATAAACACCAATATACTCACAGAAGACTTGATATCCTTTGCTCGGTTTGCATACTTAAGAGTATTATAGGTATCATCATAAAACAAAGAAGATGGGCTAATAGCAGCTATCATTATTGTTCTGCAATTTCCTCCAAGAGAATCTTTCAATAAACGAGTAAGCTTGCTGTTTCGATATGGAATGTGTTTCTTGCTCTAAAAAGAGTGATATATATTTTTATGGTTTAGTCGACCGTACTTTAAATAAAAGTCTGCTTAGAATTTCAAGAGTGACACAAAACACAACAAACAGCCATGAAACTTTCCTTTGACATAAGTAATTTTTCTTAAAATTATCTATACATCTTAAACAGTTCAAGTCTCTTGGAACTGTTCAACACCTTTATAACACATGTATTAGCTAGGTTACTTTCTGAGGTCTGGATATGTAACTCCTATTTTTGTGATGGGGCAACTAACAGAAAAAGTAAACTACATTTAACTACTTTCAGTTTACAAAATCATCCAGATTGGGAAGGACCTCTAAAATCCCCCTAGTTCAATCCTTCTGCTCAAAGCAGGGTCAGCTAGGGTAAGATGGCAAGGACTATGCCCAGTAGGGTTTTGATTATCTCCAAGGATGGAGAGTCCACAAACTTCCCAGGCAACACATACTCTCCTTTATGAAGCTACAGAATTTTCATGTCATGATACTAAGTTTGGTCACTAGGAACCCAATCCCACATAAAATAGATCAACATGAAGATTCTTTCTTATATCCATGGTAGATTTTAAACTCCACCTCCCACTCCAACAAGATGATCATCACATGCAGCATCAGGAATGCAAATTAAATCTGACTTTCTCCCGGCATATTTGAAGGAGGAATTTGCTAGAATGAGCAGGACAAAAAAGAGTGTCAGGGTAGACAATGCACTTGACTCTATTTATGCAAAAGTTCAGGAGGTTTTGTCATTGTCCTACACAATTGTACTTACTCCTTGCCTTGAGCTGATGAGACAGATCAGGAGACTGATTCAGTGCTTTGAGCAGGAATGTGTGTGTGTATGGATGTATGTGAGATCCCAAAAGAACAACTAGGAAGAGGTGTTTTTTAGCCTGTAAAAGCCGCTTCCCCCTAAGATTAAAGTTTAATTGTAAGGTTATTCATTTACTCATGCAAGCTTCTCTATACATGTTTGATTTTGAAGAAAGTAGGTAAGAAAAGCTGGTATCATTTATCTTTGACACTATCCTTAGGTCGCTGCACATCATTTTTAAGAATTCTCTCTCATTGGGACTGTATTTCAGCTATCACAGACATGATGGTGGAAACTCTTAAGACAATCTTATATGAGAATGATGATGTGAGTAGCATCAACAGTGTAAACCATATTATTCAAACAGCTTAGCACTTTTTAAAATGTTTCCAGAACACTAAAAGGTAAAGACTGCATGGGAAAGCAGCACATACCTTTGGATCTGCCAATGCGTTAATGACATTTCCAAGCGCAAGCAGAGACCGGTTAATATTTGTTCCTTCTACAAAACGAGCACCCTTGGTATTTGTTGCATTGGCACGTTCAGATCCTGCCAGGTCAATGAGAGACATCTTGGCAATACGAATATTTTGATTAATACTAGCTGTTTTATCTTGCTGCCGTAGGTAAATCTACAATTAAAAAAAAAAGAAAATAATTAAAAAGTAACCACTAACCAGTAAGTTAATTTCATAGTGCAACAACTGTTTTTGGACATCTATATTGGAATCCTTCTTGTAATCCAAGTTAAACCTTTTAGTACATATCTAATATCAACAGTCAGTTTGACCTAATGGAAAATAGTGAATCCATTACTGACACCTTTTAAAGTTCACTGTTTCATGTATTAGTAAGGAAAGAAGCAGAGTATAGTTGCACTGAGTTTGACTGAGGTGGAGTTAATTTTCTGTGCAGCAGCCCATGTGTTGCTTCCAGACTTGTGAACAGACAGTGCTGATAACACACACTGATGATTAGCTTTTGCTGAACAGCAGTTGTATGGTGTCAAGGCAGTGGGCAAGACGTTGCAAGTAAACAGCTAACCTCAACTGACTGAAATTTGCTCTGAGTAGCCATTGCTTGAGGAATGACTGGGCATTGGTCTGATGGTGGCAAGTAATTGCCCCCCCCGGCACTTTCCCCTCAATTAAGTGAGCCACAAGGTACCTCCTTCTCTTGCTTCTGATTCTCTTCCCCGTCCTGCTGCAGAGGATTAAGTGACCAACTGGCCCAGGCTCACAAAACAGCAAAGATAAGTGAGTTTTTTACAGGAAAAATGAATTTCACAGCTCTTGATTCTTATGCACTAAAAATGCTTATCACACTCCTGCACTTTAAATTGGAAGATGTGCTCCTTTTTCAAATGCACATTAAGGAGTATGCCATAAAGATATGTATAGGGATAAACCAGGAAAAGGCTGGCCTTTCAGTGATTTAGACTTAATTGTACCTTCCATTAATAGGAAACAATACTCATTAACTGCTGCGAAAATACACTCCAGGATCTTTTCAAACGTGATGCCTCCTGAGGACACTTGTTCCCCTCCCATCTTTCTTGAAATTTTCATGGTACAGAGATGTACAAAGAACTAAACACTTTTGCTTCCTTCTGCTGGTGAAGATATTCTTTCTTCAGGTTTATAAGGAAGTAGGTAAAGCAGGAATACATGGTCAGCAAGAAGAATCAAAGTTATCCTCAGATGGCTTTATACTTTTTCAGGATTCTCTATATATTTCCCCTTCTTTTGTGTTGAGTGCCTTGCCTTTTGTTAATATGGCTAATGGTTACTGACACATTCATAAACACTCTTCTGGACAGTGAATTAGGAAAGAGCTGCCATGAATACAAGGTGACTGACTAGTAAAGACAGTATCTCTCTACTTCTGTAGCTTTAAGCTTTGTGCATGAGAAATGAAGTTTCCACAGTACCTTGTAACAGAAAACAGATTGACAAGTATTGCGAATGAATAAAATAAAATTCTTATGACTTGCCATGAAATGTAAGTCTATTTCAAATAGATATGTTTCTATATCAAACAATACAACTAAGTTCAGTTGTACTATTTCCAGTATAATAGACAAAAAAACCAAGAACCTCAGGATGAGAACACACTACCAGAACAACACAGTAACTATCATTAATGAAGTAGGGAAAGGTGGAGGGACAGCCAAACTATATTGTACAACTCAAGCTTTTGTAAAAATTCAAAAGATACAGGAAATGCCCCAAAGCAGAACACTCTTAATAGAGCAGAGTGGCAATTCGGATTTTCCTCTCAGATGCAGTAACTGCCTGACCCAGATAGATATTTCAAACATAAGACATATGGTACAGTAAGGCAAAACTTATGTCTCTAAAATCAGCTCAGAATGTCCTGGGCCAAGACTTACCAATTTCTGAGTCAGTTTCAGAAAATATCCTGCTCCCATAAAGTTAACACGAAAAGCCAAAAATACCATATCTCTACAAAAAAGCAACTCTTAAAATAATAGAAACAGTAAAAATAGAGGGCAGTCATGACAGCACTGGGGATTTCTCATCACTTACATCTCTGGAAACAAAGACACAATTCTGTTATGCAGAATGTCACAGATTTGTGGAAATATATGAGAAACTGATTTATTTAATTGCTTGCCACTTTTAGAAATGTACCAAGAAAAAGCCTGCTGGTAATAAAATCCAGAGCTTTTTCCTGAGTAAAGGTGAGGGAGAGAAGACATCCCAGCCCAGCAAGTAAACAAACAGAAATCAGCAGCTCACTCTGATCTGTCTATAGTACTGTACCTTGAGCCTTTCTAAAGGCAGCGCACATGCACGACAATGCAGTTCTCAACCCAAACAACTTCAAAAGAAGTCTTTGTACGATCATGTACAATGCACAACAAGGGCAGACCTCAGGGGAAATTAAAAACAGGAAGGGCAATTTCAAACATAAGTTTAAAGTATATAGGAAAACAGAAGTTTTTAGAGTGGCAATGAATGTTACATATTTAGAAGCTGGGTTTTTTTTTAACTTTGCTATAGTTATTTAGCATAGTCTAACTCTGCAGATAACTGTTAAGAACTTCCCAACAGTTAAATGCTGTAATGCAAGGACCAGAATCAAATTTATTTTAATATTTTTCAACCCAGAGTGGATCAAATAAATAATTCAAGATACTGCTTTGCAGTATGTAACAGCAAACATAAAAAAACCAAAAAAAGACATTGCTGATAACAGGACTAGTTTTTAAATATCACAGGTTGTATTTAAAAAGAGAAGTCAGAAGAATAAGGCAGTGTGGCCAGCACCAAAAATCTTTGGAGAAGTCCTAAGTTTTAGCATATTTGTGTTGGGGTGTCTCGGGCTGCAGCAAAGCAGCCCAATGCAAATCAAATATTCGCCATCCAATGGGATGACGAATCAGAGTCCGAGGGGCTGTCTGTGGGTGACACCTCCATTTAAAATCCTTGCCCCCTGAGTTAAGTTCTGCCCCCAGTTCTAGAAAGTTCTCCCCAGTTCTGCACCTTAGTGGTCATTTCAAATTATTCCCTCCCTTGTTGTTCAGTAATTGGTCAGTTGTAACCAGGTTCCTCCCCTGTTGTCCTTCCCTATTGGATCATCCTGTTCACTCCTCCCCTTTTCGATCCTGTATTTAATCTAAGAGCACAACCCTCACCCTCGGAGATCTTCGTTCTCTTTTCGGGTATTAAACTTGGATTGCGCACGGAGAATCCCTCTCTCGCTTTCTTTACTCTCGGGGGTCTTAGGGTTTGCCATACCCAAGCGTCTGTTGGGCGTGCCTGCTGCGCTGCTGCGCCTCGGGCCAGTGACGCCCGAACATCGGCAGCCGAGAACTAGACATTTGTGTCTGCAGGAAGGTCGCTGAGCCTCTCTGGCAGGAGAACGCTTCTCCTGAGGCTGACAGCCCCTGACCTAGCAATATATTTGTACAACTCATTCCTGAAAACTAAGAATGATCATTTCATTTTCTAAAACTTGATCCATACCAGGATATTAGGAAATCACTTTACTGTAAAAATTAACATTAACCAAAAAAGTAAAATAAGAAAGTACTACTTGAGAGTCTTAGTTAATAGTCAGACATATAGCTGCATTCTGTAAATTATTTTTCCCAGAGAAATGCTAAGCAACATCATGAAAACAGCATTAAAAAAGCCACCAATAACTTTCAGTTTATAAGATTATCATATGGAAATATATTAAAGATCAAAATTGCCATTTTACATAAAAGTTTTTTCCTCTAAGGAATATATCTGTTAAGAAGGTAAAAGTACATATTTTATATATAATAAGTTTGAACTATTGGAACTAGATACCTTTTCATTGGATTCATTTTTTCAAACATAAACACTAAGAACCGTTACATACTTCCAAGGAATAAGGAGTCAACAAGAAGAGTAAACCGGAAAACTTCAATCCCCTCTTCTCCAAACTAAGGTTCAACACAGTTTAAAAGTAAAAGCTTCCATTGTATCCAAATTTAAACAAAAACCGCAATTCACAGTAACGACCACCGTCTGTGGGCTATATCATCTTACCTGAAAGACGGCATGGGACCGGGAAGAGGAGGCATTCACATCTGTGGGATGCTGAGTTCTATTTTTATTTCCATAATCCAACATCTGAAGGATTTCATCTGCTGATTTAGGCTTTAAGAGTAGAGCACAAGACAAATACAGTTTTCTTTCCCATCAATTATGGCAATACACTGATTCTAAAATATATTTACATTAATATTCATCTTCAAAAAATAAACAAACTTAAATTTTAGCTACCTAGAAATAAGAGAAATTTCATGTTTTGAAATGGAGGCATTTCAAACAAATATTCTCAGCTAAAAAGCAGTAAGGTATGAAAAGCAAGCACTTAAGCGCAGCAACTTAAATCAGAAAATATTCTTAGTAAAGAATTTAAACAAATCTGAAAGATTCTCCATAGTTAGAATCAGCCTCTTTTAAGAATATCTGACTTAAATTAGTATATCACTATTTAATGTATTAGTACAAGAAAAAGAAGGATGGGAAGAAGGATGTTTACAGAGCTAGCCAAACTTAGAATATTGTCTCCTGTCACAGCATGTAACATACACTAGAAAGCTGCAAGAAAATAGGTCCACAGGAATTGATTTTCAGATTGGAAAACTAAGTTCTATCACTGACCTTACCAAACAATTGCTGTGCTGGCCTGGAAAAGTAATTTAATATGCAACTTTTCAAACATGGTTATTTACAAACAGAAACAACCTTTAGACTTCACAGTGGCGTAGAGCACTCCAAGGTGGTAATGAAGGCAGTGGCAAGATGTTTCAGCCAAAAAAGAAATCTTCCAAAATCTGCTTGATGAGCATCCAGGCAATGCTACCCTTTTGATAATAAGGACTGAATGCTTCTATATTTGTATTCAGTAAGATTAGCAGGTTTTTTCCACAATGTGCTTTTAGCTAATTAATTAGGCTTGCAAGTTACTCATGCTTATGGCCAGAAAAAAGCCCACTATGAAATTATCAAATTCCATACAACTCTCAGAAGAATGGGAATGTTTCTCAATTATCTCAAGCACATTTTAAGTGTCTATAGATATTTACATACCTGATGTAATGTCAGACCTTGAACTACCACCCCTTGCTGGCCATCTTCACGAACAGCCAGAGGTCCAGAGTTTACCAGCAGATCACGTATCTGTTCATTGTAAACCTTTGAAAGGGAATTTAAAACATTTTATTAAAATATCCTCCCACAGTTGACAGAATTAAACTTAAATAAACAGAAATCACCAGTCTGTTTTAACACTCTTTTAAGACAAAGTAGTGAATTCATGCTATAATTTTTTTTGAAACATTTTTCCTACAGTGAGCTTAAAATACTCAATTCATGTGATTTCTTTTTAGACTTTAGAAGTGAGTAATTCTTTCTAGCAAATAATCTTAGTCTTTATTGAAAAAAAAATTGCCTTTTTTTAAACAAAACCCAGCTTTGCAACAAGCATGAATCCAAAGCATTTATTTTCCTCCATTGTACATCACAATCCATACTTCAGCAATATTTCTTAGTTCAAATCTACTTCTGTTAAAACTGTTAAATTGTCTTATTTCTTGGTCTGTGGAAGCATATGACAATGCAAACTTTCCCCATCTCCTTCTACCCCTCCCAAATAACAGCAAGAGTCCATTAAGACTTTGAAAGATCTAAAAGGATAACCATTCTACTAACACTGCTCAGTAGCAGTGCCAAAATATTTACTTGTACAAACAGAACATCACTTTGTTGTGCTTTTTCACAGTGCTTATAGGATGCTATTATGCAGTCCTAAAATATTACCCTGAAATGATATTTTCTTGTACACATCAACAGATACTTAGAGGCATGTAATTGATCAGCAAGACATAAATCATGAACATTCAGTGACTGTATTAGAAGCAGTTGTCCTTTATGGGCAGCCTTCTGTAAAACAGTAACAGGTGCCTAGGAACACCAAGTTTGCAGAGCACAATACAGTTCCATTCCTGTAAGGACACATTTCGTCAAGCCCCAGAAAGGACCGGGGGAAGCAAACCCACCTTGTCTTTATTTATAAAATATGAGTTATTAAAAGCAACATACCAAATGCAGGAACTCACCTCTAAATAAGAAACAGCAACATCACATGTTTTATCTTCTTTTATTTGATCCATGCGTTTATAAAGTGTCATCATAGTTAAATACATGACTCCAGGATCTTCAGGAGAACCTAACATTGTATGAGTCTTTCCAGCTCCTGTTGCACCATATGCAAGCACTGAATTTTCCCCACAAAAACAACGAAGTAAAAATATATAATTTATTTGTAAGCTAATCAGGAGCACAAAAGTCAAATGAACATTCACAGACCTCTGTCATTCTGCGCAACTGTTTCATAAATGGATCAAGGTTCTTACTTAGGCTTTACCTTTCACATCTATAATTAGAGAGAGGTGTTTCAAAAAACATGTGTTTTCAGTTCAAAATTCATTCACTGACATGTTACATGAAAATATTATTTACTTACTCTCATAACCCTAAGCCATCAACTTATTGCTGATAGGCATTTCATTTCCTCACCACATTCCAGTAGCCAATTAAAAAAACTCAAGATCTTAAAGAGCTCATAAAGCAGGTTACCACTCACTCAGTGACAACGGCTTCTGCTTGAATAACTCTAGAGGACTCCCATTAGCACGTATATTTCAGATAAAATTCCCAAGGCTATTATAACCTTAACATAAACTTCTTTTAAAAATTGAGTAGAGCTATCCTAACTTCCATATACTAAAAAGTCAGCCTTTCATACCTATGAATTAAAACACTATACTTTATTTCTATCTCAGGCTTTTTCTAATGCCTCTGCAGCCATTGGATACAGTGGTAGAAACTTTGAGAAATTTATCGAAGTTTTTAAATTAAAGAAGATAAATAGCAAAGTTACCTGTACAGTTATATCCATTTAGGAAGCCATCAATTAGACTTTTGGTAGTATGCTCAAAAACTTCCAATTGGGATGAACTCTCATCAAAAATGGCATCAAACATAAATTTAAGATCTTTCCTTTGTCTTTTGTTAATGTCCCTATGGATCAGTCTCTTCCTGTTAAAGAAGCTAACTTCCTCCTCCTTGGGATCAAAGACCAATACATGCTGGTCGATAACATGGACAACCCTGCTAAAGCTGCCCTGTTTTTCCTTTTGGGTCTCTGGACGGACACGGACTACCACTTTCACATGATTACAGACATCATCTTCCTTAGCAGAAGTCATCCCTTCTGTCCCCCAGCTTCACTTCCAAGAGTCTTTCAGATCGAACAGCTGAATCTTTTCTGCAATTGACAAGATAGGTTTTATTTGCAACTTAATGCCTTCCCCCCTTTCAAACAGTTCACGCATTTGATCAGGCACCTATTCTGGATCCACCCACCACTTGTCAATGGACTGCTCCAATGGCAGTGCGACTTTGGCAAACACTATAACTGGCCTGAAAGGTTGACTTAATTTA
This sequence comes from Ifrita kowaldi, assembly GCA_013398055.1. NCBI lineage: Eukaryota > Metazoa > Chordata > Aves > Passeriformes > Cinclosomatidae > Ifrita > Ifrita kowaldi. The sequence goes on along the minus strand of VZRS01005077.1, from coordinate 201,898 downwards.
GCACAGCTTTCAGAAAGCCAACTAGCACTTCCCCAGTAAACTCTTACGTTTCTTTTAAAATTTAAACTACTAAATGACCTACAGACTTTCCTTTGTAACAGACCAAGCTTTCGGATGAGGTACCTAATATTTCAGATTTCTGTAGACCGAAGCGAGTAGTTTTTTTGTTCTTCAGCAGAAAGAGGAGCTGCCTATGTTGCACTCCCTGGATTATTGATATAGTCACGTTGCATGTAGGTTAAAGAGAGATTTACGTTAACGTGCCTTGCATGGGATACAGTAACCGATAGTAAAACGGAATTTCCTCTAACTAGCCCATTTTTGTTGTTAACAGGGCTGTTCGTTCACCCTTAGAAGCGAACAGTAACCTACACGGTAAAGGCTCTCAGGGACGCTTTTGCCGCTTCAGGGCCAGCTCGCCCTCTCTCAGCCGAGCCGCCCCCCGGCCGCGGCGTAACCGAGACACGGAGAAAGGGAACACCCGGGACAGGTGAGCAGCGGGGCCGTGGCCCAACCCCGCTCAGCTCTCTCGGCCCCCTCCTTACCCCACCACAGACAGCTCTTCCTCGGGGCACACCTCCAGGCTCGGCCCTAGGGCCAGAGAATTACCTCTCCGTGCCCGCCACAGAGATGCCTGCACCGGCACTTACCCTCCGCGCCGCGGCCGCGCCCACCCCCCGTCTCACCCCAGCACTCACCGTCCGGGCCGCGGCCATACCCGTGCCCGCTCTCGCCCCGGCACTCACCCTCCGCGCCGCGGCCATACCCGNTTCCTCCCGCGCCCCGCCGCGGGGCCTGGCGCGGGCCGGGGGGCGGGCGGCTGACGCTTCTCCGGCCGCCTCTGATAAAAAGTGTTGAGGGGTGGAATTTTTGTCCTCGCTGCCTTTACCTTCTGCTTTAGTACGAGTCCTGATCTTCAGGCGGCAGACTGCAGTTGTGCTCGAGTGCCGCTTTAGACGCGTGCTGTTATAAAATACACTTTCTGCTCGCTTCTAAGAAAAAGATCTCCAGCTGTGTAGAATGAGGGTGGCTGTAAGCAAAGTGTGTCCCTCGTGTTAGCCGCATGTCTGGGGCTCGTACCAGTGCCGGTCAGTGTGGGCAGGATGGTGGCACACACCGTTANCTCACCGTCCGGGCCGCGGCCATACCCGTGCCCGCTCTCGCCCCGGCACTCACCCTCCGGGCCGCGGCCATACCCGTGCCCGCTCTCGCCCCCCGGGCCGTGCCCGCCCCACACTCACCCGCGGGCCGCGGCCGCACCAACCGCCATCCACCGGCCGCCGAATTCAAACACAAGCAGGCCGCCCTCCACGCCTTCTCATTGGCTGCCTCCCGTGACGTCAGCAGAGCGACGGCGCCAGCGGTANTCACACCCTCACCAGTGGGACTGCGGAGAGAAGGGGAAGGGTAAAAAGGTAGAAAACTTGGGGGCTGAGATAAAGAGAATTTAATAGGAAAATCAAAAGCTGTCCAGACAAGCAAAGTAAAACAAGGAATTAGTTCACTACTTCCCACGGGCAGGCAGGTGTTCAGCCGTCTCCAAGGAGAGCAGGGCCGCATCACAGGTAATGGTTACTTGGGAAGACAAATGCCATCACTTCAAACATCCTCTTCCCTCCACTTTCTATACAGAGCATGATGTCATTTGGTCTGGAATATCGCATCAGTCCAATTTGGTCACCTGCCCCAGCTGTGTCTCCTCCCTGCTGTGTTTGGCAGAAATCGAAAACACAGCCCCATATTAGCCACTGTGAAAAAAATTAACCAAATTAACCATCCCAACCAAAACCAGCACAGCATACCATGGTATTATGTATGTTTTCTGTAGACACACTGTGTTTGGTTGCAGAACCTCACATCTGTATGTCTATTCAAAGTTAGAATGATATGTACTTTCAAATGTAAGGTAGGGGGAATTACTGCCCAGCTGAGGCTTAGATTATCAGGAGAGTAACTTTCTCAACCTATTCTTGTGCGGGCAAAATATCGGTAGCCTCTGGCAAGGTAAATTCCAGAAAAGCATGTATTAAAATATGATAGTGAAAATAATCTGCTTATTGCTTGAACATGATTGATTTGTAGATAATACTGAAAGTTCTGAAAACGTTTTGCTGACATGACATCTATAAAGCTGCCCAACTTGGAATGTGTATTGCTTTACCTATAGCATTTCCACTTTGTTATTTAAACGAACACATTGTTTCAAGTATTTGTTTGAAAGTAATTCCCAACATCTACTGCTCTTCTAGGGTGATCAACTCCAAAATGTTATCTCAATATCTGTGCCAAGTTTGCAAATGTTTGTTTCTGCGCAGCTTGAAACTGGATTCAGTAAATGTGGCTAGTTTGGCCAGAAGGATCCATTCTTCATCAAATAAGCTTTCTGACTCTGAGTCAAAGGAACAAACTGTCCAGAAATGTGAGACTGAAGAGTTGCCTCAAAGTACAGAAAACAGTAATTTGGGAGGACTTCACATGCCAGTGATGCTGGAGGAGGTTGTTAATTGTTTATCCCCCCAGCCAGGTCAGGTGAGTTAAATGATTGATTAACATTTGTGATCCATTAACAGTCCAGCAGAAAAATTCATGCAGTGTAGGGATAACTTCTGTTTAGAGAAATAAAGGAATGCTCTTAAACAATCAGTTGTAGCTTTTAAAGGTTCTAAATTGTTTTGAAGTTCAAATTAAGAGTCTGTATTCAAACTTAATAAAATTCTGGTGTCTGTGCCTGAGTCCCCAGGTAGGTGGTAGTTGTTAAAACTGTCATATTTGACTATCCTGTTGCTTTTGTGCTTGTCTTTCTGAATTGCACTTGTGTATTCTTAAGGTTATGTTAATTACTCGTAGTAGTGGGGAGTTTTATATGGTTATGTCATCAGTTTCTGAAGAACCCTCTTCCGCTTGTGTAAGAGGTGGTAAGTATGTGGGTTTTAAATTGGTCATCATCATCATCCCTTGTTCTGAGACAGTTATTTCCATGGTTGGAGGTATTTCCTTAAGATATGCTTTCACTGCATGAGGTGTGCTGCAGAGGTACTGTAGGTATAAAATGTTTCTGTGGTACCAGAAATGGTTTAGCCTCATTAGCATGGAACTAGTACAAGCCTTCATATTTGGGTATGGTACTGTAAGTAGTTTGCTTTTGTTATCTGGGCTAGTTCAGGTCTTTACACTGCTGTATTGATATATCTACATTGCATGTATGTATAGTCCAAGTATATGGTTACACATGTCCTTGAAAAAAATGATACACAGTGAAATGTTTTTTTCTGAGTGGTCTTAATATTAATTTGAAAGGATTTTTTATATAATGTAAATTCTTAAATAATGTTCACATTTCAGATACTTTCATCTATGATTTTAGTGCTTATGTTAGCTTCATAGAATCTTACTAATTTAGGCTTATCAATATGTAGTTTTGCTACAAAGACTGAAACAATAGATAAAGAAGTAGAAAGGTCGAAGTGTGTGTATGTTTTTATTTTTATTTGAAAACAGCATCATCCAACAGTGGCAAGTTTGAGGTGGATTCAGTGATGAAAAATTTGCAGTCAAATCTTGTTGTATTGCCTTGTGTATCATTTTAAGTCTTTGAAGAAGCAGTGAAAATGCAAATAGTGTTGATACACATTAGCATACACATTGCTCTTGCATGCGTCCTACTGTTGAAGATACCTAAATTAGAGAAATACATAAGGAACTTTTAATTCAGATTTCATTCTGATGTCCGAACTATGGTGACATTTTCACACATTAAGTGAACATATAAACTGTGATACACTATATGAAATATTTTTTCCAGTTGTGTAAGTTTTTACTTAGATAAGATGAACCTGATGAAGTGACTGTTCATTAAACTCTCTTTGTTGATGTAGAAAAACCTTACTTGGCAACAGAACTGGTAAAAGAAACTATTCAAGGTTATGAACTATGGAGAGTAACCATTACTGCCTCTGAAGATTTTTTTGGCTGTAAAATAGCTTATTATTGGGGTGGGATTTTTTCAGGTCTGTGTATACATGGTTTTGCAGATTCCTAAGCTAGTAGTGAACCACTAATGACTGCTATAAGAGAGCCCAAGTGTGTTTACGTCAAACAGAAGCATTTATAATAATGCTAACCTGTTCAGCATGACTGAAACTGGAAACTGTTCAGCACTTCCATTTTTCTTTTTCTATATGTACTTGCAGCACTTTCTGAAGCCTTAAAAAATAAGTAGTGTGCAAAAGGATGCAATGTGTCAACTGAGTTTTGCTAGTGTAAGTGAAAGTTTGAACACAGGTTGAGACATTTTCTCACTAACCTGTGTGGTGGTAATTAGTTTGTATTAACATGGATGTCAACTGGGAGTGTCATATAAATTTACATGTTTAAGATTATAGTCATGACAGGGAGGTCTATCAACACTTTATTTTGTGGGCAGGAAAGGTACTGCTCTGATATTGAATTTAGTTTTTCTGCTTTATTCTCTTCTATGCACATAAAGATTTCCTTTACTTAGCTTTAATAGAGTTATATTCTTTGTTATAAAATAGCTGATTTGGGCCTCTATTTCTTCGTGTGTCGTAAGACAAGGAGTTGCCAATATAAAGAAAATCTAATTAGAAAGATGATGTTCTCCCTATAGTTATGGTCACTGAATGGGATTTTCATTTTACTTATAGAGGTTCTTACGAAAATAAATGTTACTTAAGAGTGAGTCACTGCTGAGATAAAGATGTTAGTGCCCTCCTACTGAATATTCTCGTTGACTGTTTCCTTTGGGGAATCTGTTTGTCAGGAGTTTGAGCAATAATACTTCAATTTATCTTTGAATCTTCTTTTATTGCCTTGTTTCGCAAAGTCCCTGTAGTAGTCCTGTCTTTGGAGCAAACACTACAAATTAGTTTCTACCGATCTACCTCACTTCTCAATGAGAAGTCTGTTGCAGTAAGTCCACACATAAGTAATTTCCTCTTTTAAGTTTACTGTATTGATTACACTACATTTTAATCTTCTCAGTCCATGAGTGTTGTTTGCAAATACCTGACCAGTGTTTTTGCAGTTGTCTGGACAATTCTCTGTTCTCTTAAAGAACCCAACATATTTTAAATCAATGTGTTTGGACATCCAGAAGCACGTTTCCCCAGTTTTCAGCCTACTTTTTCCTATTTTTTTCTTTGCTGTAGTCCCTTGTCTTTTAAACAGAGATGTGGATCTTTTCCACATACTGTGGCTATAATGTTAAGTAAAAGAATTTAATTAGCAGTGAGTTGTAGTGAATGCCAGAGCATGAAACTCTGAAATTTTAACTGTTCTTATGAAGATCTTAAAGGTTTTTGAGTTGTGAAGCTCTAGGAAATGATAGTGCTCCAGCACCAACAAATACTTCTATTTATATTTAAACTCGAACTAGAAGAAAAGCAAATATTAAGGCCTTCTCAGATTATGTGGGGAAGCCTGTAATCTGATGATATCTATTTTTTTGTATGATTGATTTTATCTATGGTTGAGTATGATCTGGAAGAGACTAAAATGGAGATACTATAAGCTCTGCTAGTATTATTTGGTTTATGATAGTTCTAGAAGGTTTTGTTTTTAGTATCTGTAAATTAAATGGTGGGTGGTCAAACTTGAGGTGAGAAACAATGAATGGAACCTTTCATTTTCTCCAGTGTTTAAGTGGTTCATCAGAAGCAGTTATTAGGAGATGATTTTTTACCTCATTATGTTAATTTGTGTCAAAAAAGGGAAGGCAGTTAATTTTCCCCAAACAGATCTTGTCTGACATCTTCTTGAGTTAGCTGGGACTTACTGTGGATATTTCCCTTTTGATTTTCCATGAAGTTATTCAGATTATTTTTGCTGCTTGACATTCATTGAAGAAGGTATCCTCTTTGTCTTGGAAATAATGTGTTATACCTAGTTTCCAGAAAGAGACAAGTATTTCCTGAAAACATGCAGCTTTGCCATGAGCTTTCCTTTTGCTCTTTCAGGTACATATTGCTTTGTTTACAGGATAGTTACTATTTTCACGCATCCAAACATCAAATGATTCTTTTTCAGAAGAAGTGTGAGCATGGCCTTCTAAAATATCAGAAAGGAAGTATAAGACACTGCTGACAGTCAGACATTGTTCTGTTGTGAGTGAAGTGCTGCTTGAGCTCTGGAGTTCAAGTTTGAAGACAGTAGCTTTTCACCTCCTGGAGGTTCTGTTGCTCTGTTGGATGTTGATCTGGAGCATGGTTGTTTCCTTCCTTTTCTGCAGAGTTAGTCAAGTAACAGATGACACTTGAAGGAAACTGAGGTAGACTGCTGGTGTGAGAAAGCAGACGCAGTTCTGAAATTGTTGTCTTAGTTTCTGCGTATTCTTGACCATACATCAGTATTCTCTTTCTGCCTTGTACTGAGTATAAGTGCTTTAAGGCAAAAATAACCTTTCTCTGTACAGCACCCTGCAGAGAGGACTTCTGCTTTGTGACAAAGGTTTCCAAGAACTATGGTATATAAATAGTTACATGTCTGTGCTGGTGACCAGGGTTCTTATCATAGTATCTCCAAAGCCATCTGCAAATAATTTATAACTGGAATGACCCGTTTACACTAGAGGTTCTCAAAATTGAAGTTTCCTGCAGGGTGTCCAAAATAAACAGGAATTGAAAAGGGATCTGGAAAAATTAATTCTGAGTTCTCTAGTTGTTCTCTGAGTTTTTTTGTAAAATGCAGCCAAAATACCAAGTTTGGAAGGGAATATTAATTACATCATGAGATAAATGATTAAATACTTGTTTTGGAAAAGCACAACATACACATGGACGTAGTAAAATTTTTTACTGTTTTAGTCCGTGTTTCACTGGACTTGTAAAATGAATAAGGTGACATAAGGCACTTGATTTCCGTAATGTTCTTTATTGTAGAAACTGCTATATTTTTTTTTGTGGGAAGCATGCTGAAAATATCTTTCCATATGCAAATTTTATGGCTAATTTTTCTCTGTCAGCAGCACAGTGATCTTTGCAGTGATTGTTGTAGAAAAGAAAGGAAGATACAGAAATTTGCGAGAGTCAATAAATTAATATAGCGTAATTCTGAAAATACTCTGGGAGTTACAGAACACACTTTTTTTCCCATGGTACTTGACTGTTACTGGGGCATATTGAGAGTTGTTTCAGTTGATCGTGTAGTTCCTGTGTATTCTTTCTGTCACTCTTATCTTGCCTGATGTCCTGGCTGCACATGTTGTAAATTTGCGGAAGAGGCTAGCCAGGCTTCAGATCACAGCTGTGTGTGGAAGCGTGTAATAAAATGTGCATTGAATGTATATATATGCAAAGTGTATTTCTTTTTGGATGTATCTAATAGGAAACTAGTCAAATGGATTCTCATCAGATAGCACTGTTTAAAATACTTTGCTAAAATCATACTTTAAGAGGAATGTCTTCAGTGAAGTTAGCATTTGAAGTTAGTGCATGAAAATGGAAAACATTTTGAAAACAATTTTGACTAAGATATTCAAAAGATAGTACTTCAAGTATTTATTATTATTTTAAACAATAATATGTCTGGTTTTATGATGGTAGTGTATATATGCAGATTTGGAAAAGCAGACCCCATTTGCTTACATTCCTTGACTTACAACCAATTGCCCTGCTGTGACATGCAGTCGAGATAAAATGTAGTAAGGTAGAAGGGGTGTTATTTAACAGCGTAATGCCAACAAATGTCATACATGTTTTACAGTATCTGCGTCTGTGTGAGTTCCATCACAAGATCAGAGAGGAAAGAAGGGGACTGGGAAGAAAACAGGACAGGAGGTGGTATTCATGAACAGCTTGCCAGTTGACGAGGCAGAGGAAGTCGTCATGCTCTTCAATTGTCTTGTTGTTTTGCTGTCTTCTGTAGTGGGCCCTCCAAAAATACAGGGACGTTAGATCCCTTATTGACAGATGACTTAAAACACATGCGATTTATTTGAGAGCACTGCATAACTGTTCTCTGTTTTGAAGCTGGTACTGTTGAGTGATTAGACCGTGGTACTGGGAAATGAAAAATTATTTGGATCTGAATGATGGCAGGATATGAATGAGGCATGCTGAAGAAGTCCCTTCAGATTTTACTTTTTTTATCCTTCAAGAATTTGGTCTTTAGAGAGAAAATAACTAGAATACGTGGATGAGAGGAAGAATAAGTTGATGGCTACAGCTGCACAGGAAAGAATCTTCAGGTTGTAGTTCTTGTGCATCTGCCTGACCGCCTCATCTTCCCTCCGCATCATGGCTCTCTGAAGGCATATCTAAGTGTTATCAGCAGCCATAAGTAGAAGAGTTCTCACCAACTTTGTTCTGCATCTTTCTCTATTGCAGTAGAGGAAGGAAAGCCTGCAGCTGCTATATCCAAAGAGACCAGCAAGGGAACAGGGTCTGCCTACTGAAAACGACTCTGCAGATGTGCAGATTTCGTTTTATGGTGATACTGGGCTAGCTTGCTGTTACTGTTCTATCACATAACAAATGATAGTGCTTCAGGAGACTATTTAAGATGCTGTGTTATAATAAAGCAAGATTCAGTGCTTTCGGGTGACTCAGCTTGTAATGACGCTGTATATGCTCTCCTTTTCTGTTGTGACAGCATTAGTCTTTGCACCTCTTGGGGAAAACTAATAAAATTCACCAGAAAGTAATCTAAGCCCTTTAAATTTTAACTTGAGTGAGCCTGTGTTCTCAGAAAGGGTGATAATTAATATATGTAGCTACTCATTTCCTCCTCATCTAGTACTGTGTGTCTTTAGTCAGCCTTTTGGCTAAGCTTTCTTATTAAATATTTGAGTTTGCAAACAGGAATGCAGACTTTTTCTATCACACAAAATATTACTAGCAATTGAAGATCACAGTTGGACTATGGGAGATATCTGCAGGTTTTGTTTTCCTACTTTGTGTTTTATACTATTGGGAATCATTTTGCACAGAATTGTTCTGGATAAAGAGATGATTAAAAGGTTAAGCTACTAAATTTGGTGTTTAAACGGGTATCTGAAGTCATGCAAATGTATGGTCTGATTTTTTTAAAAATATTTTTTCTTTTTTCCAGACTTTCTGAGCATGTTATCTTCATTCCAGTGATGTTTGCTGATGCTTGGGAAAATACTTTTCTAATAATTGTGTTTTAAACACTGAAATAAATCAATATTGTTTCAGGCTCACTCTGTATCAAAATAGTATTATTTAATGTCAAATTGATGTAGGAACCTGGCAGCCAAGGCTTATCAGAAACATGTCCATGGCTTTTTTTGGGTTGACTAACCATATATAATAAAGAATTAGATTTTTCCTTCAGTCTTTCTAAAATTTTCATTGCATCTTAAATATCTCCTCAGTTATAATTGAGGAAAGAACTTTCTTACGAGGTAGCTGGGGAAGTCAGCTTTTTCTTTTTAAGTCTGATGATTAGCTGAAGTCATTCAGACACTGAAATTTTAATTTCCTATGGAAATGTTAATAATGGTGTGCTTGAGTCATAATGTCATTAAATCTAATTCCAGACAACATTACTCTTAGGAAAATGAGTGAAGTAAATAATGCATACTGAAACAAGGTCTGCCAGTGCTGTCTAAAAGCAGGTGACAAAGGCAGGTGGTGATGGTTTTTGTTTGCTTCTCTTACCTCTTATGCCAGAGTGAAGGGGGAAGGGGCTCATCTGTGTTCTCTTGCATCGAAAAAACTTGCTCCCAGTAATCTTTCTGGATGTTTCACTCAGCTATGTGAAATACAGTGTTTGGCTGCAGGTTTCTCACTAGGCAAGAAGTGCCACTTGGCATACATGAGAGGGTCTAGGACATGGCTCCCTTTGTTTCTGGATGTGTGAGGATTAGAGTGGTTTGCCAGTGACTGGACTTTTGCCAGGCTTCTGTGCTGAACCTACAGTTGATGACTGAGAAAGATGTCATGTCCTTTAAGATAAATTGTAGATGTCTTCAGGTGATGTATTCCAGTATGTTCTGTGGAATCAAGACCACAAATTAAGGTATGAGGCTTTAGAAATAACTGAAGAGGGCAAAACAAAGAAAAGAAGAGGTAAAATACCTTTTTATATGTTTTTGTACAAAACCTGTTCTTTTGTGTTTATATGTTGTTTCATATTTAGCTGTAATCAGAAAATTGAACCCTTGTGAAAAAATACATTGGAAATTATTTTGCGGCATTAAGTGATTATGATTGATGGGTGCTTCAAAATATGTTCATAGCAATCTCTTTTCTCCTCTATGTGAAATGATGAAGAGATGGTTGGTAGTGCAAGTTACTGGATTTCTTGGATATGCAAACTTAGTCATTTTACAGATATTTCAACTGTATACTAGTATAATTTAGTACCATCCTCTGTTAGTGTACCAATGCGATGAATGTGAAAAATGGGAAATAATGGTTACATTATGTTGAATTGTTGAATAGACCAATACTGGAAAATCATTTTATATTGCACTTAATACGTGATCTGAGAAGGTTGTTTTCCTACAAAATGCCAACTATTAATTTATATTCTCTTTGTGATGTAGATTGTTAGACTTGGTGTGTAAACAACTTTTTTATCATTCCATATTCTGTCGAAAGTACTTTCAGAAAAAATTAGTCCAGTTATGTTTTGGCTATCAGTCCTTATTTTCTTAAATTACAAGTGATAACTTTTTATGTAGATGAAAGACACGTACTGTATAGAACTGATAGGAGCTATCTTTTGCTTGCAACCAAAATTCTTCTTTGCTGTGTACTTCATTCGATTTTTTCTTTTCTTTTTAGTAGGTACCAGATAAAAACAGGTTTTATGGTGTAATATATTACTATTAGCAAAAATACAGAACTGTAAATTTTCACTTTTTTTGGTCAACTTTATTTTCTGGCGGGTCATATCATCCTGCATAATACCTTTTAATGCCTTTATATTTTCACTGACAAGTTCAGCTCTTGTATACTTGAGCAAGCTTTGGATGGGAATTACACCTGTATAGATCAGTAGCTGCTCGTAATTTTCATGATGGTGTCATCAGTATCATCTTTTTGGTACTGGGTCTATAGATTTGTATAAAGCTTGTTTACCTGGCATAGGTTTAAAACATTTTCAAGTTTACTGCAGGGAAACCTGTAATGAGGCTTTGCTGTACAGGGTAACCTTAATCACTTTTTGCCACAGGTGTTTTTATTTTCCCGAAGTTCATTTTTTATTCCTTTTTATTGTTAAGTAATTTTATGTTACAACATGTCAGTATTTTGTTACTGATTGATGTTGAGATAACATCCGAACATACAGTCATATAGTAAGTCATCTTCCATTTTTAGAGTTCTTACAGAAGTAACAATGCAAATGAAAATTGCAACTTTTCAGGTTGGGAGTATAGCATATCTAGGTGTCTGTGTAGCATGTGTGATTCACTGGATTTGTAATAATATTTTCCCTTCTGTGAGGCAATGATTTTGAATAGATGATCAAAAATCAAAGTGCTGTAGTTTAAAAACAGAGATCAGGTATGTCTGGTTTACTTTGTGAAACTGAACATATTTGCAAAATATTTTGAATTCTCATAAGAGAAGGCAAAGGTTATAAGCATGCTAAAGCCTAAATATTGCTTCTTACTAAATCTGAATAAAATAGTATAAAAATGCAAGAATATCTTGGTCTCATTGACCTCTTATTTTCTTAGTTCTAGGATAGTTTTTCTTATTTGCGTGTGAATAGCAGCAAAGCATATGTTTTAATAATGTTTTCTGCTGAGACTTTGAGTGTGTATAGTTTCTTAGTTCATTTAGAAAATTAGTAGAACTCTTCCAGCATTTCTGTAAAAGTGCATTTCTCTACTAACAAATCTTTGTTGCGATCTCTCAAGTAACTTAGATCTCATGTCTCATGATGCCAATGATTTTTAACAATGTGGTTTATTTAACATAATTTTAAAAACCCTGCCTGTTGTCAGACATATAAAACAAGGGTAGTGTTTTAATTTTTGTATATTTAGTGGGAATAGAGGACAAATTCTTGGATTGTTATGCAAAAATTAAAATATAATCCTTTCTGTATGTGGTTGATCTGTGTGTGCATTAGGTAGGACATAGTGGTAGGTGCAATAAACAATTTTGAGATGATTTGGGAGGATACAGGATACTTACGCATTTTAAGTCACATCTTGAATCAACCAAAGAAACAGTGTTTAGAATGGAGAAATACAATGGAAATTTGTAGATACTTGATTTGGACTTGATCGGGGTAGGCAGACTTGGATTTTTAAGATTTAGTCTGAAGTCCTTGTTAAATGGCTTTGAGAAGCTGCACATATTTCAGCCTACATGAGTTATATTCATTCAGCAAAGGTTACTCCTAGCAGAACAGAAGAGAAGAAAGTTTCATGGAAACTTGTTTTCTCCCGTTGGAGATTGAAATGCTAACAAGGAAAAAAAAAGATCTCCAATTGTTAAATCTTCTAATCAATATTTTTGCTTTAGCAAAAGTAGTTCTAGGTTTAGAATAGTTCTAGAAACATGATCTGATTAAATAGTTTAAGTTTTGATAGATGCCATTATCTAAAACCAGCAATATTGCTATTGCGAGTTTGGAAGTGAGCATACATACTATATATTTTGTTTGAAGAGAGAATCTGTTTTGTCTCTTTTTTTTAATGAAGAATTTTGTACATGGGTAATTGTTCAGCAGGATTGAATGCTGACCTCTGCTGGCATTGAATTTGTAAGCAAACTATTATCTAGGGAAGGTATTAGAAAAAGAAAATGACCTTGAAAAATGGTCTGGAGTAAAACCTGCTGGCCTTTGTGCAGGGGCCTGGACAAAATGGTGGTTCTATCCTTTGAGAATCTCCTTCCACTGGACTGTTCAGGTAGATATAGCCAGACAGTGCTGGGGAAATAAACTAAGTATTTTGTTTTGTTCTTGTACATGGACATGTCTTATATGCTGTTTACTATTCTAACTCTGCTTTGAATTTAGATTTTTGTCTCTTGAATTATATCCCTACAACCTTTGAATCATTCACAGATTATCTTTATAGATTAATTCATTCAAAGTCATTACACAGAATTTATGTTTACAGCTTCTTATAAAGGAGCACAATAGTACTGCTTCTACTTCGCAAAATTTAGAGGCAAGAATACTGAAATTATGCTTTAGGTGCCCAAGCAGAAATGCCTCTTCTCCTGGTTTTTCTAAGAGGTTGGCATTTTGGTTTAGAGGTTTGCAGTACATTGGAGGGACATCGACTTGCAGCTGTTGAGGTCACAGTGTGTCTGGGAAGCAGATCTGAGTTTCTGAGTTTTACGGACAGAAAAATGAGAAACAGTGTGACGTACTTGCGTGGTGTAGTGACCTTCTGAGAATCACAGGAGCTGGGCAGCCAAAGTTCCAATGTCCGTCTATCAGCGGAGTGCATTTCTCAATTACTGTGTTGGATATTGCAATGTCTAGTGTTACTTCACTTTTGGAAAGAAATTTCAAGTGGAAGTGATTGATTCATTCCTTAGAATTTGCTGGAAGAGCCAACCTGAACAGGAAGCCAGTGAAGTGTTGTGCTGCCACTGAAGGAGACAAGTCCAGCATCCCTGCTCCCCCCATATCACCATCTCCCTAAGCTCCTGTCCCTCCCTGACTTCTGCAAATCAGTTAAGCACACTAATATGTCAGAAAACAATACAACTTTTTCTTCTGTTTTAGTTTTTTGGGCCATGTTTAATTGGTTTATGGAAGTACACAGTTAAGCACCTGTGCTGAGAGAAATTAACTACAAGAGGGAAAACACACATAAGAGAATAATGCCTAATTGCTCCTATACCTAACACTTAACATCTTGTGCAACCTTAGTCTTAGTACCAATCTTTGGTAGGTTGTTGCTCTTTGACTTAACTGTGAGAAGGTGACATATGCCTGTACTGAGTTACAGCTTTTTCACTTGCTGAAAATTAATGTCAAATACTGAGATTTGTAGGTTCTAGTATAGTTCTGGAGAAAATGTGCTTTAATTTAAAAACATGTCTTAATTGCAACATTCATGCTCATTTTAACCCTCAGGACCCTTACGTGTTTCTCCCTTTCCTCCAGGCGTAAAATAGAACTCTTTCGTTCTTACGTGTTAAAGGCTTAACATACCTCCAGCTGCACTGGTCATGCTGCTCTCTGGATATACATTCATGCTTCCTCTTGCTCTTCTGGTTGTGCAGTCACGGAATGAGCTCACACCAAAACTGTCCTTTTCCTTGCACCTTGTTTTCAGGTGAATAAGCCGATTGAACCTGTGAGAACAGGGCCAGTGTGCAGCTAGAGCTGAAGATGATAGTGAGCACTCATCTGAAGGGCTTCTCAACATGTTGTCTGTCTTGAGTCTGGACACCTCTGATCCACTCACCTCTTTGATTACTTGCACTGTGTCAGCACCATAAGACCACAAGCTGAGAGCAAGAAACACAGCTTTCCTTTTCCAGGATCCTGTGCTTTCAGGTTTGGCATCATAGCCTGAGCATTCAGAAAGAACAACTGGGACAGAAGTCTTACTTTGAAATCTTAACATGTTTTTGGAGGTCCATGAGAATATCAATAGAAGACTCTTTCACCCAGGAATATCTTCCTGTTATTTTCATTGCAAAATTTGAAAATGTCATTACTGCTCTAATGCCAGTACTACTTAGTGCAATGGTAGAATTGTTACAACTCAAAAATCTAACCAAAGATTTTTTTTTTCCCTAAACAGGGAAATGACTGAAGACATTTTATTGCTCTTTCCCACCCCCTTCCATCAGCTGGTGACCTTACTTCTGACAGAAAAAAAATCAGCCTTCAGTTGTTATAATCAGCCAGGACTCTTAAGTGACTGAAAACAGGATTTTTGAATGGTAGATATTTTTATTTATAATAAATAATGCTACTTGAGCAGCTTGTAAAAAAAGCAGATTTAAAATGTGCTTCTTCAGCTTCAAACTGTACAAAGCATTATTTGTATTTTGATTTTTTGAGATGTTTATCTGAAATGGAGTTGAAACAGTGCTCCTGAAAGTCTCTCCTTCAAAAAGCCTACTTGAGCAGTTGTGTCGGTATACACTTCTGGTCATCTAAATATAAAACAAGACTTTTGCTAAGAAGGTCAATGTAACTACTTTCCTTTTGATCTTGCATCCTTGTGGGTGCCTGGGTAGTTCTGTAGGAAAAGTTTCACTGAATGAGTCAGTGCGCTGAGTCATAGGCAGCATGAAGCCTGTAGTGCTGTAGACTAAGTAATTGGTAACAGTCTCAAATGTAATTAAAGCACAGTTGTCAGCTCTGTGTTACTGGTTGACATCCCACTGAAGTATTTTGTTTTTAGCAACTTAGATTAATTGTTCTTTGCTGTTAAAATTTGTGGGTTTTAAGAAGTCATTTCTGTTGAATAGACCTGCCATTGCCATTGTCTTTTACTATCCTCTCTGATTTTTATAGTACCCAGTTTGAATTTTTTCCCTGTGTTAGGTCACATATTCAGTAATTATTCTTTTTACCATGCCTGTGCATTTACAGATGTTTAGAGTCCTTCAAAGACTTTTTAAAGTTTTCGTCATTAAGAACTGTCCTATTAGTACTGATTAATGTTTTTTCACTATTCCTAAACTCTTTAAAGCATCATTCAAAACTTTTTAAAAATCAAACTTAAATATATTTTTTGTGTTGACTTGCAGGTTGCATTTTCAATTTTGCTAGTTTTCACTTGTATTGTGCCCTGTTTTATAATAATAAAATGGCTTTTCTTTATCCCAGTGCATGCCCACCATCTCCAGGTGATGGCAGTGGTTTCCAATATCATTGGAGCCTTTCCTTATCCTGTTCTTCAGTTGCTTTGTGTGTGTGTTTCTTACCATCGTGCAGCTTGAGGCAAAGGGCTCTATGGGGGATGTGGGAGGACACGTCTTGAAGCTGTCTCTTTTGTTAAGGAAAATAAAACAACCTTAAAGTACTGCGAGAAAAGCAAGGTTTAATTTTTTTTTTGTCATTTGCATTATTAGAAAAAACAAACCTTGCTGGCTTTGTGCAGGACTCCTGCTTGTACCCATAGAGAAAAGAGGAGTGAAAACATGAATGGATGGTTGCACCTGAGTTTCTTATTTCTAAAAAACACTGAGACAGTAATTTTGAACTTTAAGAAAGATATATGCTACTTCCATATGTGACGAATACTGAAGCTGGGATGGTGAACAAATGTCTTTTTAGAGACTGGAGGAGGTAGAGGATTCTTTGATTATATATTCTTTTTCTCTTGAACAGTTTTTCTTCTCACTGAAGCTCTTTAGATCTAAAGATACTGCGAAATCACAAGACCATCAGTAATACAGCACTGGTTCACATCAGGAGTGTACCTGACCAGCTATCCAGTCTCTGGCAGTGCCCAACAGCAGGTGTTAATGGAAGTCTAAAAGAAGGGGATGGGAGAGAATGATTATTTTCTACCTTGTAGAAATTTTCTACCTTCCTTCACTGACAACACTAATTTAAGGACTTCCTTGCAGGGGAAAAGTTGAGAGTTGTATTTGTATATCATTGGCATTATGTTTTTTCAAGTTTGATCTCTCTAAAAAATGTGTTAAATACTAGACTTCTCCCCACAACGTTATTCATAGTTTCAATATTTGCATGAAAGGCACTTTTTTATCTGTTCTAATTTGATGCTTGGTAATATCATCAAGTTCCCTGAGCTCTTGTATTTTGAGATAAGTGAATCATACCATCTGCTACAGCTGTATAAAAACAATGTTAATAGTGCTCCATAGAAAACTGCTGGAGCCTTCGGATGTTTTATTGGACCAGAGAGATGTGTCCTACGGGAATCCTTTTCCACATTTCCTATTTTCTTGTCCTCATCTAAGCCCAGTTTCATATAAAGCAGCAGTGATAGAAGGTGTTCTGTTCTCTCCTGAAATGATCAGTTGGCACTGAGATTTGTTCTTTGAATGTGGTTTTATTGTTTTTCTGGACTGTAGATTTCCCTCATATCAGCTTTCTCCTAGGAATGCAGGGCTTACTGATGCAGTTCTTTTTCAGCCTCCTTCCTTTCTAAAGGATTTCCTCCTTCATGCATTTTTCCCTTGTTGTCTTTATCTTGGTTTTATCTGGTTTTTCTCCTTTTCTAACAGTTTTTTATGTTTCCCCAGTTTACTCTCGTTGTCCATCAAAGTGTTTATTATTTTGGTTTTGCATGTTATCTAAATTTTAAAAACTAAATTTTTAAATAAAAATTTATGGCTGTAACTCTTTCACGTAGGTATTTGTTCTATTTCATCAGTTTGTGAAGATGCTTACATGTTTTGAATATGGTCACCAAAATCATATTTATCCTAGAGACTAGCAATAAAATTAGTTCTAGAAGAGTAAAATGCAGCATATTTCAAAGCATCTTTTTCAATTTGAAAAAAGCAGTAAAGATCTAAAGCAAAGCTTTTACCTGCCTTGCAGTCACTGAGGAGAATAAAGCTCTACTTGGAAGTATTCTGTTTCTAGATAAAGTAAAATCAGATAAGTTTAGCTGAAATGGAAGATTTTTTTCTTGCGCCGTGCAGGAGATTTAAGAAAAGATTTCTGTGGTGGAGACTTGTAGCTTGGATTTTAAACTTAGTAATTTGGGAACTGCTCTATTGTGCAGTAGTTTTGGTGATAAAGTCGATTACTTTGTAAAATATGTTTGTAATATAATATGTTATATTATAAACATATGATCCTGATTATAGAGTTAAAAGTGGTGCTCGTTCCCTATTTGTTCTCATCCCATTTCTCACACACAATTAGCACATACATTTTTTTGGGTTTTAGCACTTCAAAATTCTTTGGATTAGGTTATTGCTTGGCAGAATCAGTCTGTTATAAGTTGGAGTACTGAAGATGAAGAAACAAAATTCCTCACCTGTTAATGGCATTTTTGTATCTCAGTACAAAAGTCTGGAAAATCTCACCAGTAGTGGGATTATCATTTGCTTTAGGTAGAACTTTTCAGGAATGTTTACATACACTAATTAATAAATCATGCCTTTTGAATTGTGTGGGACAATGCTTTCTTCATTTACAAGCAAATAATTAATGGTGATAATATACTTAGTAGAATGCTTAAGTATTTAGAGGTTGTCTTCTGTGTACTTGACATATTGCATGTTACAGCCAATGGTTTTGCCTTAACTGCAGTAGATGGATTGCTTTTGCAAATGTTGCACAAAATTTCTACTGGATAAGTTTGTTCTTCCAGGCAGGAAGGAAAGGAAAAAATAAAAATCATTAAGTGGCATCAGTAGCACCAGTCTTGGAACTATTTGTTAGTCTTTTATTTTATGGTAGAGAGAATAATTAGCGACTAAAGACTTCATTTCAGCAAAGGTTATAAAAAAATTCTGTCTTGTTGACCTGTCTCTGAGTGGGCATGAATAAGTGTTCAGAACCTGATGGAGCTGGCATTTAAAAATCCAGAAGATAAATTTTAACACCTACTAAGGCATGAAACAATTAAGGTACCAACTTTAGAATAGTTTCAAAGACCGTAATGGTTAAAATAATTTAACAAACAGTCCAGTAAGTACACTTGGAAACATATTCTTAGTCCTGTGCTTTTTATGGTTCTGTAAAGCATTTTCCTTACAGTTTAGGAATGTCATTATTTTTGCTCAGCAAGTCAGGTTGCTAGTTTTCTATTTGAGTAGTATATTAAAATATATGCATGCTAAAAGCAAAAGAGTGGAATACAATGGTCTCGTTATCAAAACCAACAGCATTATTTTTAAGCAAATGTTAAAAGTTGTATAAAACAGTGATTCTTCCCAAAAGCAGTGTATACCCATACTGTTTTTTAGGAGCAAGAGCTCAGAGTTGCAGGTGGACATATCAAGGTAAGTTTAAAAATATTGCCCTGGTTCTGGCCAGAACAGGGTTAATTTCTGCAGTATCCAGGAAGAAGCATGACTAGGACACGGAGGTTATTCCATACCGCTTCACGTCCCTGTTGGGGGGAGGCAGAAGGAACTCACTCTCTTCTGGGAAGAAGGGGTTCCTTTGGGTTGAGAAAGCATGGTGGAGGGAGCCGTCTGGTATTCTCTGTTATTGGGGTTGTTTGTCCGTGTAAATAATTTATTTTCTTACACCTTTTATTATTAATATTGTTGCTGTTAATGTTTGTTTTCTTACATCGTTGCTGTTTCCAGTAAACTGTTCTTACCTCNTCGTTATCAAAACCAACAGCATTATTTTTAAGCAAATGTTAAAAGTTGTATAAAACAGTGATTCTTCCCAAAAGCAGTGTATACCCATACTGTTTTTTAGGAGCAAGAGCTCAGAGTTGCAGGTGGACATATCAAGGTAAGTTTAAAAATATTGCCCTGGTTCTGGCCAGAACAGGGTTAATTTCTGCAGTATCCAGGAAGAAGCATGACTAGGACACGGAGGTTATTCCATACCGCTTCACGTCCCTGTTGGGGGGAGGCAGAAGGAACTCACTCTCTTCTGGGAAGAAGGGGTTCCTTTGGGTTGAGAAAGCATGGTGGAGGGAGCCGTCTGGTATTCTCTGTTATTGGGGTTGTTTGTCCGTGTAAATAATTTATTTTCTTACACCTTTTATTATTAATATTGTTGCTGTTAATGTTTGTTTTCTTACATCGTTGCTGTTTCCAGTAAACTGTTCTTACCTCAACCTGTGATCTTTACCTCTTGTGCCTTGAGTTCTCAATTCCATCCTGCCACAGCGGGGAGGGGAAAGAGGGAGCGAGAGAGAGCAACGTGTGGTTTTGGAGAATCTTGGTGTGGGTACTGAAAATGGGAGCACTGTTCTTAAACCATGACAGCCATATTCGGTGCCCTGTGTGGGTCATGAAGCGTTGAGATAACAACAGATCTGCTCAGAGCAGGTTGGAAACAAGTTTGATCTAAGCATTTGCTGTATTAAATCTGGAGCCACTGGTCACAGTGTTGCTTGGTCTGTTCATGTGGGTGTGGCACCTAACCGTGTATATCTTTCCATATAAACACCATGTGCCCATCATGGAGCTCTTTTTCAAAGCAGGAAGAGGGATCAGGATTGCTTTGCTGTGCTGTGGAGTATCAGTCTATGACATGACATCAAGGACAATGAGGGTATTTTGGGATGTGTATGCAGTGCTGCTCTCCTACCCTTACCTCGGGCACTACCTTTGGGAGTCCATTAATAATCATGTCCAGTCTGTGGAAGGAACAGGGGAGGATGATTTTCCCCAGCCTTTTACCCCCTTTTCCTCCTTCAGGCCTGTTACAACAGCTTTTGAGACTTTAATTCCCTTTGAATGTTAAGGAAGGCATATTCTTGTTGCTAAGTCTTCCAGGTCTCCTCAGTTGGGTCCACACCATGCTTAGAGTCATGAAAGAGATTTCTAAAGAGATTATTCAGAGATCTGCCCCAAGAGTGGATAGACACGAGTGGCATGGAATGTGGGAGAAAATGGGTCATCTTTTGAAGGATTATTCTCCAGTGGTTTGGAAGTTCACCCCTGAAAAACAGCAGAACCCTGATAAAATGGCAGAAATATTTGACTGAAAAATGCTGTGGTAATTCCAGAAAGGCACGAAGTTATGCAGCCTGATAGGCCCTGGCTACTACTTACCAGACACTGCCTGATACTAGACAGCACCCTCAGGGAGGAGGAGGAAAGCAGAGCAACAGGAAGCATGGCCATTCAAACTGCAGCTGAACCACAGGAACAACCTGTGCCGGTAGCAGTCGCACCTATACAGACCAAGAAATCCAAGACCAAATCAGTTTGCCTAGTGAGGGATGAAGAGGAAAAAAAGCCCTCTGGACAGGAGGAAGAGGCTGAGCCAGAGGTAATTGCCTGATTCCTATCCCTGGGTGAACTGCAAGATATGCAAAAAGAATTCAGCTGCCAGTCACATGAGCCCCTGGTGACTTGGCTGCTTCAATGCTGGGATATCACAACCCAAAATATGAAACTAGATGGTAGCTGAGCAACTGGGGTCCCTGTCCTGGGATGCAGGCATTGACAAGAGGATCTGGAAGAGGACAGAAACACTCAGCCTCTGGAGGTGACTCCTGTCAAGTATGAGGGAAATGTATCTTTTCAAGGATGATCTGTCAGTGCACTGAGACAAATGGAACACTGTGGAGAAAGGTATCCAGTCTGTGAGAGAATTAGCTGTGCTGGAGGTACTCTATAAGGACTCAAATGATGAGCAGTCCCTTGTAAATCCAGATGAAGTCCAGTGTAAACAAAATCACATAGCAAATGTTCTTGTGGAGGGCACCATCGCCATATCCCAGCTGATTGGCAGTGATGTCATGGAAAGAACAATAAAGAGTGGATGATTTTGGTACCAACCTCTGGCTATATGAAGGCTGTCTTCCTCTGCAGGCCTGTATCTCATCTGTGGAAAGAATGTCCAAGGACTTCCAGCAATTTAAAGAGGACTCCCAGCAATTTACAATAGAAGTGTCCCATGCCCCACCAATATGGACCAGAGCCTCTGCTCTTAGGAAGAAGCACCCCCTGCTCGAGAGAGAGGGTACACACCAAGAGGTAACCTGTGGATTTACCTGACCACGGAGAGGAAGTGGAGTGGAAAACCCACCTCTGCCCTAGCAGCACAGGTGTGTGAGTTGAGAGGAAGAAATTCTTAAAGGATAAGTGCTGCTCCAGTTTCCAGGGGGCAAGTCCTCAGGTCCTCAGACAGAGTAAAAGGGCTGATGTTACTTCTGATCTCTTGAAAGGGTGTCCAGCTCATATCTACAAGAAGTGAGCAATGAGCACTGTGACCAAAACTAGAGCCAGGTGGGAGAAAGGGAAGTCAGATCTATTGGACGGTGTGGATCAGATGGTCTGGCAAATCAGACCCACAGGAGTATAAGGCTTTAGTTGGTACCTGTGGGAACAATGTACCCTGATGCCATCAAGATATGTAGGGGCAGAATCCATCTCTATTTCTGAGGTGACAGGGGAATCCCAACAGCTGCCTGTACTGGAAGTTGAAGTGATCCTGACTGAGAGTGAATGGCAAAACACCCCATTGTGACTGGCCCAGAGGCCCCATGCATCCTTAGCATAGATTATCTGAAGAGAGGGTATTTCAAGGACATAGAAGGACATTGCTGAGCTTTTGGGATAGCTGCCATGTAGACAGAGGAAATTAGACCGGTGAACGCCTTGTGTGGTCTCTCAGGGGGCCCTTCTGCTGGGAGATTGTTGAGGGTCAAAGAACAACAGGCACCAGTCGCTACCACAGCAGTGCAGTGTCATCAACACTGCACCAACTGGGACTCTGTAGCCTCCACCATGAGATTATTTGTGACCTGGAGAGCCAGAGTGGTCAGCAAGACTCCCTCATGCTTCTGAAGTCCTATACGTGCCTAAGTCCAGTGGAGGGTGGAGACTGACAGTAGACTATCGTGGCCTGAACGAAGTCACACCACCACTGAGTGCTGCTGTGCTGGACATGCTGGAACTTCAGAACAAGCTGGGGTTCAGGGCAGCAAAGTGCCACCATTGGCACTGCTAATGTGTTATTCTCCATTCCTCTGGCAGCAGAGTGCAGGCCACAGTTTGCTTTCACCTGGAAGGGTGTCCAGTACACCTGGCACTGACTGCCCCAGGGGTGGAAACACAACACAACTGTTTGTTTTGAAAGTTTAGGAGTCTGTGTGATTCCTTTGCAATACTGGTGGCCTGTGTGGCATTCGTGGAACATGTTTTATTTGATTCCTTTTGGAAGCAATCATTAAATCTCATTTCTGGACCTGACTAGATTTTCATAGCTGTGGTTAAATTAGAGCAAGTGTTAATGCTGAAAGAGCAGAAGTACTAAAAATAATGTTCCTTTTCAGGCAAATTTACTTGATAAATACATTTTGCTGTGTTTTGTTTCTTAATTTTATTGGTCACATTCAACACGGTTGTCTGCTGACAAGTTTTGGTGCAAATATCTGATGCATTCAGTGCTTTCGATATCTGAACTTTATTTATAATTTGGTGGTAATTAGCATTTGTATGGTGTGGGGGGTTTTTTGTGATTTTGTGTGTGATATTTACATTATGTTTAGAGATGTCCCTGTTTTACTGTTTGTATTCTTAGTTTCAAAGATATAAAATGCCTATACGTCTTGACCAGAATAGTTGGAGAATGTATTTGTGCTTATCTGTTAGTTAAGGGACCTACTGGTCTGTTCCACGCATGATACTTAATTTTGCAATACTTACGTAAGTGCTGTCTCTTCATCAAAGTGAGGCACATTTTCTGTGTTACTGTAGTGTCGACATTTGCAGTCTTTGTTCTTATATAAGTTTCAAAATTAGTTAATTTCCCTGGTTTCTTCACCAGAAGCTATGTCAAATTGTTTGGATTTTCTAGAGGATCTTTGTAGGTTCATATCCTGCAATGTGACATGCTACTTTTTTTAGCTGAAGTACAGTATCTGTGTGATAGGGTAGGGTGAAATTTTCTCTCTCTTCTGTTTTTGTTGAGATGTTTTCATGCAGATCCTTGAGAATAAATTTATGATCACTGATGCTGTCAAAAGTAATTTGCAGAGTCTGGGGTGATAAGGGATATAGATTTTTTGGTAATGGGATGTGACCTCTTAAGAATTGCCTGTAATAATTCCTTGTAGTGTAGATGCACATGTGACACGGACAAGCTTCCCTCCCATGCTGCATCCTGTAAAGAATGCTGATAGTGAGACTTGATCCAGTTTTCATACTTGATATCCTCTGGTTTGTTTCATTTTAAACCTGAGCAACTGGAACATAGCAACGGGGAACAGGTCCCCTAGTCTTTATGCCAATTTTTGAATTAAATGTTATTTAATGGTTTCTGGAGAAAATGTCTATAGTGCAGGCATCATATTAAAATTAACCTTCAAACTATTTTCTGTTGTTAAATTTGTACTTCAGCTTTTTTTAGGAAGCAGAATGAGATTGTAGCGTAGAAATAAACATTCTCTTTTTGAAGTAGGTTATTTTTAATAAAATTTAAAAATCTTGCACAGTCATTTTTCCCAAATGCTTATAAGAGAAAATGCTGATTAACAGGGTCAGCTGAAGTTTCAGTAATGTAAGAGTTTGTCAAAGTGGAGTCAATGAAGCATATACTTCAGATTCTTGTGGTCATAATTCCATTCCTCAGTGATATGTATGTATTTAAAAAATATAGAAAATATTATACTACCAGGAAGAGTGGACAACATACATGTTATTTTTATGGAAAAGAAGTTTCGTGTATGAATTGTAGGTCATGACCGCTGTAGTGGCAAACATGACTGTCTTGTGCATTGCTTTTAGAAAAGCTTAAACTGATCCGAAGTATTAGGATTTGGTTGTTTTTTATTCAATGAACCTGTATTGAGTTGTAATTTGCCTTTAGACTTGTTCAACTGCACTTAGGTGATTTTTGTGACCTCCCTGCCCCTCCTTGTGCCGGAGCTCACAGTCTTCTGATTCTTGAATTATGATTTCTCAGAGCAGAGCTCCAGCTACACACAGCAACCAGGAACAGCCACCTTGGCTCCTCCCAGGGCTAGATTTATAGGGCTTGTGCCCGCCCTGCAGCTACAGCTGTTTGTAGGAGGTTAACGAGCACTTTAGGTTGAGGTAGTCCCAACTGGATTCAGGTGTAGAATCCTGGTCCTGAGTGAGAGTTTGGCTAGTGCACACCAGCAGGGTTTAAATACATATTGCTACACCTCCTCTCTGTTTTATCTGTTTTAGTAGTACTTGACTTTGCTATTTTTTTGCATGAATTTTGGTACCATTTCTGAGCTATTGGTAATTCCAAGTTGTGCTGTTGCCCTCCTCTGTAACTCTGGTATTGTTGTCGTTTTATTACTTGCTGCAGAATAACATATGCAAGATAGTGAATGATTTATCGTAGGCTTGGACAGTAAAGAAATAATGGTTCTAGGGTTTGCATTAAGGTATTTAACTTTTTCATATAGTGATTTTTAGCATGATGACATACCTATGGTATTTAGAGTAGACATTGCTATCCTTGAGTGATTCCACTCATTGAAAGAAAATGGAAGACAGTTCAGATTGGTCAGCAACACCTCTTATGTGCTCTCATTTATTTGTATCTTGTTTGTATAGGCAGAGTAACTGGGTGCATCCACGTGGATGAGGATGTTGTGTGGCTAAATATAGTGTGTATTCAAAACAGAAGAATCCTCCCATCTTAAAATAAGCTTAATAGCATAAGGAATTTTATGTAAGAGTTCATTAGGAAAAAATGAATACCACTAAGATAAACTTTTATTTTTAATCCTGTATCCTGTTTGAGCTATTAAATGTCTAACATGGATTAGACCACACTTGGTGGCTCAGATTCTGCTTGTCAAAGACATGATTTAAAGCTATAATTGCTTTTTAATTTTTCTTTTCTTGTGCAACTTTCGAGTGAAAATACAGGGTAAAGCTAACAATTACAAAACTTACAGACCCATCTAGTTGTGCGTGTTGATTCCAAGGCAGCTAAGCGCTCTGGGTCTGAAGATAAACACGTTTAATTGCTTCGTGCTGAGGTAGGTGACTGCTTATCTGCAATTACATGGAATTGGTACTGTTATCTGTGTGGTCTTTTCTACTCTGTCATACTCATTTGTTTGATCTTGAGTTAGATAACAGGTTTGTTTGAAGAGAACCATATTGTATGTGTGTACAGTTCATAAAGCAAGTTAGTTTTGCTAATGGTACTTCCTTTGGTCTCTAATAAAGGATCATGGCATATAGGCATCACTATAAAAAACTAGTAAACAATTTGTTTGCAGGCAATAAATAATAGACAAAAGGGAGTAAGAAAGTTTACTGTGTTTATACTCTTTATAGTAAAAGCTGTCTTATTTTCTGTGTATTTGTAGGGATTTTTAAAACAGTTTTTTACAGCAGGATGTTAAGTATCATTGGGCCCGTTTGTTGTGTTTTCAAGCAATGCTGTGTTAGAACTGGTTGATTAAACTACTGTCTATATCTAATCTGTGTAATTAAGTTAGATGTAGTTGCTCTGTGCTTCTTGTTTCAGCTGCTAAGAACTAACAGAGGTGAGCCAAACCAGCTCCTCCTTGCGTAACATGTTGCCACAGGCAGTACTTTGTTAGTAAACAAAGCATTATCAGAAAGTGAAGTTTGGTATGTTGCCTCTTTCCAGCTTTTGGTGTACGATAGTATCTATACTGTCATGTTGAAATGCAACCAATTAGTTCAACAACTTCAGTGCACAATGTGGTTTATTATGTTCTTAATCCACTTGTTTATTCTTTCTGTAATTAACAGCTGAACATGTTATTTTTTTAAAAAATAAAACCCCCACTCCAAAAATTTGCATAATTAAGTCGTGCCATTGTATTCTGTGATTTCCACCATGGCATTCTATATTAAAGTACACAGGTGATAGAATTGAGAATGTTTTTGCCTTAAAATGGAAGTAAAGGAACCCTTGTTCAGACTGCAGGTTGTGCATGCATGTTCTTTTTCACTGACTTATGTCAAGACTTCAAAGATATTTTATTACTATAACTGCATGCTGCTAAGACTTCTTATACTACTATTGAACCACCTGTACAGTTTCCACAAGAGGCCGGGAATTCCTGGTGTTCGATTTTATGCTCTGAAGGGTAGGTGCCTTCTCTAATCAATAGATTACATGAAAACTGTATAGTTCTACAAGGTCTTTATGCTCATTATTTTTGTCAGTGGTGAATGACAGTTTTTCTCAGGGTCCGTATTGTGTTTTGGTTGCCGTATTAATGTAATAAAGAGTATAAAAGTAAATTACAAGTCATGCTGTTCTCACTAGGAGTTTGAACTCATATTTGTGGTAGGAAATTAATCTGGTTTTAATTGCCTGTGAGTCTGAAGTATGTTCCTTTTTGTAAAGCTGATCTCACATAAATATAAATCAGTAACTGCCTGTTCTTTAATTATGTATTAGTGTATTGTATCTGCATACTAGATGAGAATATGAGCATCTCCAGTTACAGTGTACTGGAGGTCATTAAATCTTCTCTGTCTCGATGAAGTTTAGTAGCACGGCATTTCTAAATACTGAAAAATGAACTATGTTCCTGTTTGTTTTGGAGTGTGACTGTGTTTAGCTACAGTTAGAGAGTTACTTTATGAGTAGTCATAGGGTTTTTTTACAATGTGGTAAACAATTGCTGTAAAATACCCTATAAAACTGCAAAAAAAAAAAAAAGTAATTGTAAATTATTTTGAGGTATTTTAATGTAAAATTAAAAAATCAAGTATTTTAAAATATTTTTTGCTATTTCATAAATATATGGCTGAATTCTACCCTGGTCCAAAAATGTTGTATTAATTTTTTGAAAAGGGGATTGATGTAACCTGCATTCTTGGTAGCAGTCTCTCTTTTTCCATTGCCATTTTATACTTGGTCTTGCCAAGGACAAACAACGTGGTCCTTTCTGAATTCATACTATGACAAAGACTTAAATTGCATGATAACGTTCTTATGAAATGGGACTTCTGTTGTGTACTTCAAAGAAAACATGGTACTTCATGTTGTTTGGGGGCTAATATTTCCAAAAAGATGACAAATTGCATGTTACTTTGGATTTCTGCCTGTATAATTAAAACTTTCACCTTTGGATAGTGAGATTCAGAGACCTATTTTTAGCATGTTCACATATGAGTTACAAAGAATGAAATTAAGTAGAGAGAGAAGGAGAGATGAGAATTTGCTGAGTTGGTTACTGGAAAAACAGTTAATAAGCTTATTGCATGAATGATGTTAAAATTAAATTGGAGATTATTCCCAGATGACTGCCTTTTGACTTTATCTTGTAGAAGAATAATCTATTTGAAATTTATTTGAAAATCTATTGTGGTTTTTTGATTTTTTTTTTTTAATAGCCATTACTTAATCAGTAGGGAACATTAAGTGAAATAATAGTATTAAGAGGAAACTGTTTAAAATGTTTGGATGAGTAGATTTTTTGATATTGAGGGTAAATTACTCTTAACAGCAACTTTCATTCATAGTGTAATTGAATTGGTAACTTTGTACAACTTGTGATCTTGGATTTACACTTCAGCCAAAGATGAGCAACAAAAATACATAATTTTCCAAGGAGATTTTATTCTTCTGGAGAGGGCTGTGGGTTTCGATTGGGTTTTTTTGTTTGTTTGTTTGTGATTTTTTTTTTTTTTTTGGATTGGTCGGGTTTTATTTCATTACTCTGGTATGCTCAAAATAAATTGAGCATATATTTGCATTGTTATTTTCCTATAAAAGTACAATTAGAAGAAAGGACAGCTATCAATAAGTATTATTTATAATGTTACGAAGATAATTTTTAGCTATTGATAGGAGAATGTTTGTGAGATTTCTACGCACTGTGGGGTTTTAAGCATGTTAGTCTGATCAGAGTTGTAAGCTGAGTCCAGCCATGAACTTCAGTTGACAGAAAAAAGACTCCATATGTCTTTCAGACGAAAAGTGATCCTACTTCCATTAGTCTCTTTTAAATAGATTGTTTGTTACCACAATAAGATGTTCCAAAGTCAACACCGACCTTTTGGATTGTTCAGTGTAACTGAGCTGGTGTAAGTGACTTTACCTGTGTGTGACTTCACACTGGCACTGCAATTAATAGGTTTGGGGGTTTCTTTTTTTTTTGGTTTGTAAATGTTCCTTTATGTAAGTTTTTAAAGAAGTGCTTTTTATTTTTATTCTTATATAAATATGTTCACAGCGACCTAAGGGGAATGGTTCAAAGTTCCTTTTGTACTTCATTCTTTTACTTGCTGCACACAATGACCATCATAGTTTCTTCAGAAATAATTGTAAGCAACTTAAAATGCAAAATGATGCCTGAAATAGATTCTATGTAAGGAGATTTGGAATTATTTCCTTGTTATCTCTGACAAAGTTATAACTTAAAAGTGCCTTTAAAATTATTACACAATTAAAATTTAGCTTTCTGTTGGTCATTATCATTTTCTGGTCTGTGTTGTTCAGAACATGTGTTAAGAAAAGACAGTCCTAAATTATTTTTTTCTTTTCTGGTGTATTTGGTCATGATGTGTCCAAACTGCTCCTAAATTATTTTTTTCTTTTCTGGTGTATTTGGTCATGATGTGTCCAAACTGCTCCAAGACATGTGGTTTCAAAAGTGATGAGCTGCAGAACAGAGATTTTCTGCATATATCTCACATAATATCTTTTAGACTCATATGTTTTGCTGTACTTTGCAAAAACTGATAGTAAAATTTCTTTAAAAAAGCTCAGTCCATTTAGGAAAGAAGACAAAATGATGAAATGATGGTTGTCTGCTTTAGTGGGAAATTATTGACAGAATGGTATGTAGTGCATATATAGTGCTTTAAGAAATGCAAAGGTTGAATACGTGGTAAGTGTTTAGATGAATTTTTTTTTCCTCAATGTATAATACTTGCCTTTTCAATTACTGGTTTCAGGATGTCTAAACAATACATTTAACATGTTTGTCATGTCAGAGAGCTCCAGGGGATAATCTATACTGACATAATTTGATACAAAATCAACAGTTTGTGGAAATCTTGACTGTAGGCTTGAATTGTGCATGCCTTGGAGGTGATCTGGAGAAAGAGGGTAGGAGAAATGTACTGTTTATTTTGTTGGTGAACAATTTCAGCAGCAAGTGAGGTTTTGATCAGATATTAGGGTGAAAATGAGAAAATGCATAAACCTGACACTTCTGCTTTCTTTTAAAATACTTCGCTACGGAACAGATTTTTTCCTTTCATTCAGTTTTTTTATGAAAACAGCTGCATTAGAGCATAACATTATCTCAGAAAAATTCTATTTTCTGTTAATTAAAAAACATTTTCTATAGCAGGTATGTGGCTTTGGTAGTGTGAGAATGCTTTAAATCACATTGGTCCTGGAAATAGCTTAAGTGACTTATGTGTGTGTGGAAAATCACACTGTGAAAGGCCAGCGTCCACGAAGGAGACAGAGGAGTCCTGCAAGAATCAACTTTATTCGAATAAAAAGAGAGTGTCCACTAGCCATAACCCTGTGGGATCTCTCTTGAGGTTTTGGAAGACGCAGCCTCCTTTTATCCTAAACTCCCGGGAGCATGTTGCCCTCCTCCTCTCCTCATTGGCCGAGGGACTAGGAAGGTGAAGCCCTCCCAAACCGCCTACCAGGTATTCCTCCTTGAACACGTATCCTCCCCACATCATGCATTGTATGACCATTAAAATGAGCTTTCAGCCCACCCTGGGCAGAGAAGTTAATATTCATAAGTCTATTAAGCCTGTGCACTTTTCCTCTAAAGTTCAGAAATTCACTGTGCTGGGCTGAGCAGCAAACTTGCTCAGCTTGATGTTCATAAAGACCCCCATGCACACTCTTCCAGGGTCCGATTGGTCCTTTCAGATCGACTCATTTGTAAAGACATTGACACCCATTTCTCCTGTCGTGTGGAACTAACACCTTGCCATGTTAAGGAAATAAGTTTTAGAGCTCCATGGTACTTGGTTGTCCACCTTCTGCAGCCTGAATTAATTTTCATTGTACAGCATGTGATGCCTATATGTACAGTTTAATGTTAGTGAAAAGCATTAACTTCAGTTTTTGGAGATTGTAAATTAATTTGGACAAAATGGCTCAGTCGACTTTTTCTTTTTTTGATATAGAAAGCTAGTTGTATCTTTACATAGTATTTAAAATTACTGAACACCGTTTTTTCGTGTTCATTGGTATGCATGTACTGAACTGAACTATATCATCTCCTTGTGCATTAAAATTAGTATTAAAAAAGAAAATAATAATATTTTTCTGTTCCTAAAATGATCATGTAGTATGTTGCTGCATGTTGCAACATGGGAAGTTTTTTTCTGAAAGCATTTTTGTTTCTTCATCCACTTGGACAGTTATCTTAAAATTAAAGCACTTCAGTATCTCCGTAGATTCCTGTTTTTTAAGGTGCATCATGGTAAATTCAAAGCATTTTGATGAAGTAATAAAGAAGTGGAATTAAAGAAAAACCTCAACAATATACAAATCGTTGTACCTTTTGGCTGTATCCCAAAGAATGCCAGAATAGCTGTTAGAAAGGCCTGAATGAAATGCTAGTAACTTAATTTGGTTAAGTATTATGGATTTCAAAGCATCAGAACATTTTTTCCTGTCTTCTGCTCTGTAGACCAGATGCGTTTCAGGGTGAAAAGTCTTGGCTCATCCACTGAAGTTGTAATTGGTCTTCTGTTGAAATTCAGAAAACTAGTCGGAATATCATGAGGCATATTATTTATTGTCATTAATTACTACTGCTAGCTGGGAAGAAGGAAGTAGCAAATCGGAACAGTTCTAGGTTGATAAGTTTGGTTTTTTAAGCACTAACTTTTTCAAATGGTAGTTCTTCCTGCCAGTAAGATTTCGTATATGTGTGTGAATTTATGTGTGCACTAGCTGTGTTCTTATTGATAGCCTGGTGGGGTCAGAACTGGTGTGTTTGCTCCCAGAGGTTTCCATTTGTTCTCTACGCATACCAGTCTTAACGTCTGTAATTCTGTGTGGAGACTGGTTGTGGAATGAGTTGTGGTTTTGGGAAGGTTGCCTTCTTAAAGAAGTGTTTGCCACTATCTCCTATGAGATGCCTATTTAGGATTTTGGGCATTGTAAATCTGGCCTGTGGGCTGGAATAGGATGGGAAGTCTATTTGGTGGTTCCCTGTAGTATAAGTTCTGTTTCATGTTGTTTTTTAACAGAATCCCTGTATTTAGATGTTTGGAAGAAAATAAGTTGAAGTTTGGGTGTGTTTTCCTTCCTCTTAGAAGGAAAAGATCATAGATTTCAGTTGTCCTTCTGATTAATTTTCTCTCTGTGTTTATTGAAACTATAGGTTCAGTGAGGTTGGTTTTAACAAAGGCCAGCACTGAACATTAATTTTCAATTTTGAGCTTTGCAGAAGGAAAATAAATTACTAAGGAGCTAAAGGGGACTTTAAAATAGGTGCCCAAACAATAGTCTGTGTGCTTTGTTCAAGAAACACTGACAAACAGTAACTATTTTTAAAATGTCTCTATTCAAACCTTTGCAGTGATTAGTTGTGAAAGATGTGGTAATAAAAGGATAAATCAGATCAACTACTTCTTGGAAAAAGAAAAAATCACTGCTAGAAAAAGATTCCTGTAGAATTTGTTGTCATTGCTCCCCACTTCAATTCAGCTTGTTCTACTTAGCGTATATTAAATAGTTGACTATCTTAAAATAGTAAGCTGTGGAAAATTCAAGGTGTTTGAACAAGAGGTCAAATATATTTTATTGCACTTAGAGTTGATATTTGAAAAATAAAGCAGCGTGGAAAACAAGTTGTGTTGTGACAATGAACAATTTCTGTTGTGAATAACAAGGAAATTCAGACAATAAGTTTAGAGAACATGACTCATCGTAGACACACCAGAAGAATGAAGTAGTAAAAAGCATCTTTCAATGTTTTGATTATTTTGTTTCTATTACTTTTCTGTTCTCAGGATTTTTTTCCACAAAGAAATGGAATAGATACAAATAAAATAAGAGTAAATACTTTGATACGGACCAACAGTGCTTGGCAATGCAGTAATAAATATTTATTGTTGGCCTTAACAAACGTCCTAGTAGTTTGACCTTCTTTGCATTTACAAGCAAACACTAGCTCTCATTTCAAGTATGAAAAATCTATTATTGCGAAAAATGTTGTCTTGTCATGCCACTGAGAAAGATCAGTAAAAGCAGAGAGAAGCACTGTGACCTAGCATTGATTGGCTTGGAATACACTAGTTGATGGTGGCTTTAATATTACAGAAATATTACAGAACCTATTTCTCTCATCATGTAACCGTTGCTCTCATCATGTTCATTTTTGTGAGCATACTTTTGGTAGACTATTCAGTATAGTAATACTCCAAGAAAAAATATTGTTACTTTGACATTTGCATGAGTGTCAATTGCATGAAAGAGTCTCCATTTTAGTTTTGTTTCTCCAGGCACCAGTTTGCTGGTGTTTCCTTTTCTTCTAGCAAGCTAAAAAGTTAGGCAGCATAGTTTGGATGCTGGATAGCTGTTCTTCAGTTTTTCTTTGTAGTATATCTTAAATAAATCAGTATTCTGTTTTTGCTTTTTTTTTTTCAACCCTGTAAAACGTGGAAAGAGTGCCATTTTCAAAACAAATATGTTATGCAAGTTTCTTGAAAATATTCTAATTTCATAATTGATAAAACTGAAAATATACTAATTTCATGATTGTCATTCTTTGTAACTCTTGTTTTTTGCTTCTGGGAGATGAAACATGAATGGCAAGGTGCTGGGACTGTATTCCTGGCTGCTGCAGCAGGGTTTGTGGATATATTTCCTTTCTCCCACAGGAAAATTCTATGATTCTAGTTTATCATTTGTGAAGCCCAGTTTTGAGTGGAAAGTCCTCCATCAGGGATGTCTCACTGTTAAAATGTTATATATAGTATTGATACGATACTGGCAAAATGTGTAGTTTTTGCAAGTTAATTTTTGTTCTGCTCATATTTTAAACTTGGCATTCATATTTTTTTTCTGTTCTGCTCATGTTTTAAACTTACCATTTATATTGTTTTCTATTCTGAAAACAGCATTACTTGTTTTTTTGCACCTCAGGAAGTATGTCTTTCCCATTAGGTAAAAGAGGTAACTGATTAGGAAGGATTCTTTTTCCTTTTTTTGGCTGTTAAGTAAACTATGAGTAACGTTCTCCTCTGAAAACAACACCTGGACCAATTTTGTTACATAATACTGCAAATGGCAAAATTTAATGAGTTTTACATTATATAGAGGTCATGCACTATAATTTATGTAGTGTCAGTTTGTCTTTCCATGACATGAAAGCTATCTTCATTACCTTCTAAGTTTGATGATTCTTATGAGTGTTTAATTTGGGAGGAGTACTGCAAAATCTTCTACTCACTATGCTTGAATGGCTGCCATTCAATGAAACATGTCTTTAGCCAAAAAGGGAGTGAATGCCAACAACAGGATATAAGAGTATCAGAGGGGAATAGTTGTACAGTTGTCTCTTCTGTGATTGTGTGTTAAATCATTGAAGGAAGTGCGAAACAGGACTGGAGGAAGGAAAGGCATTTTCCCAGGAAGGTTGGTTTGAGTTTGATTTTTATTTATTTTATTTTTAATCAGATAACTTGGAGGTAAGATGGTTTAGGTAATTACACTTGCTGAAGCAGGCAAGATGGTTATTGTCAATATATATTTTTAATTTGTTTTTTTTCTTTAGTAGAAGAAGTGGATAAATAGGACTGGGGTTTGAATAAATAATTATGCAGTGCAAGGTCACTTTTTGGGGAATAACAAGCTTTCTGTTTTTACAAGAAATTAATGTTACCTGTTGGAAAGAGCTGTGGCAAATGCCTTATGTGTGCTAGTTTATCATAATGTATTAATGATCTTTTGGTATCGTGTAAATGGGAACAAGGTGAGACAATTTGTCTAGACGAAAAGGTAAACAGCAGGAGTTTGTCACGTGGTCGGCAATGGAAAAGAGAGGGGCTGCTCATGAAGTACTGATACCCAGGATAGAAGATTGTTTGGCATAAGACTTTATGTCCTATATTCTAACTCAGTATGTCTTAGATATTTTGTACAATTTGCCAAAGTCTCTTTGACATGTTGTCCAATATGTTGAAGTACTCTTTCAGACAATGTCAGGGTTGTGAGAGGAAGAAAAAACATTTTTTGAAAGGTCATTTGATGGAGTGCTTGAAATAATTAAGGTTAGTAGGGGAAAATAAAATTGTGCATCTGAAGGATCAAATTACTTTAAAAAGGGTATAAAGTTCTTTAAAAAAGATAGAGGAGAGTGGAAAATAGTGAAATAGTAAAATGAAAGCTGTGAAATTTTCATTTGTTGCTATCTGTATGTCATGAAAGAGCAAAATGGTTTCTAAAATGTAGAGTCACAAACTGATAATAAAATTCCCAAGGGAACTCTGAGGGGACTATCAGAAGTTAGCAATGCAATGGTGAGTCACTGCGGGAGAAATTCATGTAATAATCTTTTCCAGTATTTATAGGACCAGGAGGATAAAACGTAGTGTAATTTTATTTGATTAAAAACTAGCAGGCAAGAGAGAAAGAGGAAGAAGAAAATGAAGCATCTTTTATTTCAGGCATGAAAGATGGATGGAGTATATAAGAAGCATATTATGAAGCAGGATGCTATAGTGATTAATTTCAAATCTGGTCAATGCTCCAAAATGGTCGTGTTGATATCATAACTGTTCTATTTGATAACTTAAGGTGATAGGTGGTTTTTTTAGGTTCTGGATGCAAAGGGTGGCTTTTGAGTGGAACAGCTAGATTATGCGAAGTTGAATGTGAGTTGAATCCAAGCTGTATCCTTTTGTATCTAGTGCTCTCAGGTTAAAGATTGTGTCTACTGTTGCTTAAAGGGTGGTTGGTTTGTGTTGGTTCTTTCAGAAAGGGCAGTGGAATTCAGTGAGCAGGTGTTCATTCACAGTTAGGTGCTTGCATGGATTCTTAACTAAAGCTTTTCGATGCTGTCAGAATATTGAGAGTTTGTCACTATGTCATGGTATAATGACTCCTTTCTCTTCTCTGCTTTGCATTGCTAGTATTTTTTTGTTTTGTTTTGCTTATGTTCAAGATCTTCTGTATGGTTTATTAATATTCAGCATGTATAAAGGGCTTATCAAGCTTAAAGTTTATCAAATTTAAAATGAGTGGAAGCAGAAGCAGATGTCTGTGAGGAAAGGTGAGACTGTTGAACAAAATACAAGTATTCTTGAATGAGCTATAAGATCTTCAAAAATTCATCCGGAAAAAAACTCCAATATTATGTATTGCTTAGAAGGGCAAAATTGTCTGGAGATTTGGCCAAAAAAGTACCTAATTTATCTTCTCATATTCTGCTGTTCAAACGTGATGAAACAAAGGACTTTCTCTGTAGTATAGAAGTGTTGGTGAAAGAAGGATCAAATGATCAAATCTGTTCAATGCTTTCCAGAGATGACCAAAGAAGAGTTAGATGTTTAGAAGACAAACAGACATGCCAGAAATAAACAAGTAGTTAAATGTATTAGTGGGAAAAGACTATTTCCTGGAAATTCCTGTTACTAGTGAGTTTAAGTGGAATAAAATTATTATTCCAAAGTATTTGATATTAAAGATTTAAGTAGATCTTCTGACACTTCCTGTACCTTCTCTGACTCTTCCTGCCAACACTGTAGGTCTGTTTTAGGACAGACAATACGGATGTTTTAGAAAATTTTTGTTGTAGTTTTCTAGCTATGATAAAGAATAAGAGCATTTGTGTGTTTTTTAAACAAAACAAAACAACCAAACCTAACCATGAAGATGTGACTCATGCTGATTAAACTTTTTTTTTTCCAAGAGGAATTATGATGTAATTTAGATTGGTTTTGATTGTAATGTGTTGCTGCAGAATAAGTGCAATCCTAAATGACACTTGGGACTGTTGTGACTAAGTTTTTTGAGTGCATTTCTGAGTGGATTAATTCTATACAAAAAAATAAAAAGGTGGTTTTAATTTTCTGTTGTTCCTCCACATTTCTAAAGGGATTTTTCTAAATGGATTTCCCTACAGAACTAGAATATAAAAGTTAGAGGTCTCTTTATTGCTTATGTACATTACTTCTGGTAAGGAGTAAATGGAGATAACTTGAGTGGAAATCAAAGCATATCAGATATGCCTTGGAAATTTTAAAAGTAATTTAAGAGAATTTGTATATTTTCTAGAATCATGTTCATTTTTTCAATTTTCTCAGCTGAATGCAGAGTTAACAATTACATTTTTACATTAATAATTTTCATTGAAGAGAAATAATAAAAAAGTGGCTAATTAGTTTAATATCCCTGTCAATAGCCAGTATTGCATTTTTACGGGCATAGTAGAAGTAACAGTACAGTAACAGTGTAAAGAAAGCCCAAAATGATTGGAACCTATGTCATAAGAGAGCTTCTCTGAATCTTAGTGGTATGTGAGAACTTATAGAGAAAATTCTTGGAATTTTTAGCATGTGCAAGTATATTCAAAATCTAGCTAAATTCTTATGTTCAGTTGTATTAAAGAAACAACCACATTTTTTAACTGTTTCAGTTTTGTGTTTATAAATTCGTTTCAATGAGTATACTTTTGGTTTTGTTACGGCAGAAGATAAATCAGAATGCTTAAATAGGTTGTGGGAGCATTTATATAGTATGGATGGTATGTCCCCTGTAACATAGTTTTGTCTTATAGATACTGCTTACAGAGAATTCTGGATCAGTGCTTTATTTCTTCATATGAGTGATGCAATTTAATATTGGGTGATCACCCAACTAAATTTTGTTTTCTTCATTAACTTTGTAAAATATTGTAGGAAATTTTTGCTTCTAGATCATAAGCTTAGGAAACATGATAGTATAGCACAAAGAAATTGTGTTAAATAATGCAGCCTAAAGATCTTAAAAGATCATAATTTGCCCTTACTTTTAGCCACGGTAGAGTTATATTATTAGTCTCATAAGTATTATCTTTATTATTATTATTATTATTATTATTATTATTATTATTATTATTATTATGGGATTTCCATATATAAGTCTTTATGTTTTCTAAAATATGTTTCTGGAAAAATGTTTGGCTCTTCATTGCCTTTGAATTTCTGTTCTTATCCAAAGGAATTTGTGGTTGAATCTTAGTTCTTTCAAGAGTTAAATTGGAAAATTTCACTTAAAATGTGCTTAACCTTGGGGTGTATAATTTGTGAGAATAAGTTGAGGTCATATTAATTTCTATTCGATACGATTGTAGCTGATAAGTGGTCTTCAAAACCTGTTTCACATAAAAAATAATTTGAGAAGTGGGAAAAAACTCCCATGCTGATATTAATATTGAAGTATATGGAGAATTTGTTTTTTCTAGTTTAGCTTGAGTTTCCCCAGTCGACAGAGGTCAGTTCAATCAACTGAGAGAAAAGTCCTAAGGGAATACCAAGGTGGGAGAGTAAGTCACATTTCTACTTTGGTTTAGATACATTGTCATAAAAGCAATAAAAATAGTTTTCTTTCTGTGCTCCAGGATACTTTCGCTAGACTACAGAATTATAGATACTTAGTTATTTGAAAAGAAAATATTTCCTGAGTGGAATTGCAGTCATACAACCACTGCATTGCTAAGTGACGAGCCAATTATTTCTGTCAATGAAAATAGTTCCTGACTTTTAATCAGTTGAGTACCAGTGTTGTTAGGCCAAAGGAAGAAGGGGCATACAGCAGCTTCTAGAAACACTACTGTGCTTTTATAGGTGAAAGAAGACTTAAAACAGCATTAAGTTCTACTGATTTTCTCCCCTTAGACTTACATAGCCCAGCGTGTCTTGGTTCAAGGTGGCTGACTATGTCCCAGGTCACTGTTTCTGTGGAAGGTCTCAGGAGCAAAGCCTCCTGGTCAGCCTGTTGGTCATATGGACACTGACTATAGAAACCTCTCTAGAATGAATCTACAGAAACTGCAGAGCTGTCAGGAGAGCAGTGTTCACCTTTCCAGAGTCTTATCTCAGCTGCCTTTCTTCTTCTTCCTTTGTTTCTCGAGCTGGGACCAGTTGGAACCTGCTCACCAGTCCTTAGACTACTGTCTTTGCAGGCAAACTGTTTGCTTCAGACATTCTCCTCCATGATGTGGCTGGGAGTTGGCAGCCTTTTCCATTCACTTTATCTCAATATGAAGTTTGATGTCACAATCACCCTTCCCAAGTATGAGATAGAAGACTTTTTTTTTGTTGTTTTGGTATTGTTTGGTTGGGTGTTTTTATTTGTTTGTTTGTGGGTGTTTGGGTTTTTTTGGGTATTTTTTGTTTTTTTTGTTTTTTTTGTAAAATATTATTCTGACATAATTGCAATTCTGCACAAAATACAAAAAATATTTCCAAAAAGGCAATGGTATATTTTCCTCTAGTGTATGAGGGAGATTATCAAAATAAGTTTTAAAGCAACCATCAGTTTATCACTGCTCGAAGGTAAAAGGTGTTTTTGTTTTCACTCAACAGCGCTTCCTCGATATGACGTTTGGAGCCGGAGGCCACACAACAGCTCTTTTAGAGAAAGCCAGCGACATCACCGTGTATGCACTAGACAGGGATCCCACAGCTTACAAAATAGCTCAGCAGCTTTCAGAATCCTACCCGTAAGTTGTTTCCTCCTGTCTTATGTATGGTTGAGATAAGGTAGATACTTCAGTATTTTATACATAATGTAATGCATTTTTATCGTTTTTAATAGCTTATTGTAGAATAGCATTCTATGCTGTATGTATCCTGTAAATAGGGGATCCAATTTGATTTGTTTATGAGTATTTGCATGCAGCTTCTTCTTAGGGTTTTGGAGTTAAATGTGTATTTTGTAGTTTTAATTTTAAGCATGCATCAAGTAGCTAATTTTATATTTAAAAATAGATTTTAAAAAGATTCATGTGTTCTGCTTGCCTTGAGATGATTCTGATTGCAAAGCAGTACGAAAACTTATCTTTGTGGTACATATTTCACAAAAATGATGGAATAGTATGTTTTAAAATAATTAGGTCATTTAAATATGGATTATGAATATTTTAATTAAAAAAAACCCCAAATAATTGTAATTCAGTATTAGGTTTGCTAAGTACTTTGCCACTGGCTTCAGAAACTACTGAACAATTTAATAAGCTACGATTTCTGTGTATAGCTTATGCTTCAATTTTCCTTTTAAATAAGAGTGCTGAATTTACTAAATGAACAATTGCTAAATGCAAATTTTTTACATCTTTTTTAGTTGTGCATAGTTCTTGTTCCTTTATTTAATTCAAGAAAGAACGCAGTCAGAACATCAGTGCATTCATGCAAAAGTGTGCAATAAATAGAGTTGGATACGAGCTTTTTAGACAGTCAGATTTTCAGATCTGACCAAGAAAATGAAAATATGTAGATAAAAAATTAAATAATATGAAGTAATCAAGACATAAGAAATTTATGTAAGGTAGTAAAGAGAGAATACTCACTGTCAGGTTGAAAACATTATTTATTTCAAAAGAGCTTTAACATGAAGAAAAGCAAATATTTCCAGTAAGAAGAAATCTGGAAGAGGCAGAAAAAACCACCTGGTTGTTCAGTCATGTTTTCCCACATAAAAAGAAGTTCTAAGGCAGCAGTAATATTTAAGCAATGCAGAAGGTGTTCCTCAACTTTTGTAAGATAAAAGGCTGCACGGTGCTTTCCTTTCTTCACGTGTGTTTGACAGAGGCCCAGTGGGAGAAATGCAAGCATGTGTCAAG
Organism: Ifrita kowaldi; assembly: GCA_013398055.1. Taxonomy (NCBI): domain Eukaryota; kingdom Metazoa; phylum Chordata; class Aves; order Passeriformes; family Cinclosomatidae; genus Ifrita; species Ifrita kowaldi. The sequence goes on along the minus strand of VZRS01005077.1, from coordinate 161,613 downwards.
ACAGCATAGCTCAGTTTCTAATCATCCTACTTTGTAAGACCACTTACATATATTTCTCTAAATTTTCTGCTCTTTTTGGGCTGAAGTGACATGCAATATATACTTACAAATTTGTGGAATTCCTCTCCACTGTTATTTCTCCAGAGAATGCTCTTTTTGACAGAATGCTGTGGAGAATACTGTCAAGGAAAGTCCATTTTCTTTTAAACTAAGCCTGCAAACATGTTCTGCCAAATGTCATGGGAGTTGTAAAGTCTTCTGTTCTTTGTGTCATGGAAAAAACCCAGTCTTTTAGAAACATTCACACAACGTAAGACAACAATGAACAGTCCTCTGACTCAATATAAGTCTATCTGTAAAGTATCCTATGCAAACCTGGATGTGAAAAGTTTATTTTCCAGGTAGACTAAGAGATTTTACAAGTGCTGGATGCTCTTCTGCCAGTGATCGACATCAGTAATTTTCTGCTTGCTTAGTTTTGTGAAAAGATGAACTTTGTATAGCAGTTGATGTAACTTATTATGGTTTAATAGACAAAGGAAGTCTCCTAGTTCTTATTTTTGATGGTGGTGTCTACCTTTACAGATGCAAGTTATCCTTAGAATGAAGTGGATTCTTAGATAGCGTAGTGTTGTTGGTGAAAAGTCTTAATCATTGAAAGATGACTGTATGTCACCTGGATATGTATTGTAGGATACAGAGCCGTATTCTTATTTGCTCTGGTGTTTTCCCTCATTTTCTGTCTTTCCTGTTAGAGAGAACAAGTGGGTCCTTTTTCAGAAGGTAAATATATCTTTTCTCGTAACAGTTTGTGTTGAAACTTATTGCAAAAGAATGTTCTGTATGTGCTAATTATTAATCTGCTTTCCCTGGGAAGTCAGTTGCATAAACCATTGTCAAGTTAAAAGGAGGAAAGAGACATAAGGATGTAATTTATAGACAGGTAAAGCTAATGTTTGCTTACAAATCAGTTGAGTATAAGGGATTTACTTATGAGATATGGAGCTTTTATAAATGGATTTTTTTCAGTATTTATTAAAAGATGGTTGGTCTAACATTATGGGATTTTATTGTCTATTTCCTGCACTGTGTTAGAAATAAACCTTGTGTCAGTTCAATTCAAATCTGTGTGGGCATCAAAAGCTCGGGGAATTCATCCAGTTGACATCTGTATCTGGTCAGGACTATTCTCAGATTAAATAGTTGCCTGGCTCACTAGGGAGCCACAGAAATGGTTGTGCTGTCTGAAAAAATGGCAGTGGCAGCATGCAGTTGCAGTCTAAGAGAAATGTAGGGCTATCCCTTCTGTAAGATGCGCAGTCTTAGATGTACCTCACTGAATAACTGCAGCACAGAAGTATAAACATCCTCCACTTTTTTCTGTTCTAGGCTTTTTTTCACCTCTTCTGTTTAACATTGATGTTTCGGAAGAGGTTATTTGACTTGCTGAAGTGGTTAATTTGCTTTGGAGGTGACAGCACAAAGTTGGGGAAGAGGCTGTTGTGTAACCATAACCACTAAAATTTGATTCCCACTATCTGAAACTGTGAATGCAATGGGCAAACTAAAAGTCATACTTGAACTGAATTTTATGTTGCCCTTTGTTTCCTGCTTAAACCAGAATACTGCATGCGTGAGTTGGTGATGTTAATATCAACTGCATGATGGATCTTGAGTCTTGCAGTAGTATTTGCAAGTAGTCCATCTTACCATAAAAAATTACAATTCTAAATATACAGTGTTGTTATTGCTTATTCTGGTTAGATGGCATTAATAATCTTAGTAAAATTATATAGTTCCAACTGTTATTCAGTATGTGGCTTTGTTTGTTGATGTAATCTTTTTGGATTTCAATAAAGTTTTTTATACTGCCTCTCATTGTATTCTTCTGGACAAAATGCCAGTTCCACAGCTGGATAAACTCATCATGCAGTGGGTGAGCAACTGGCTCAAAGGTTGCGCACACAGAGCTATACTGATTAGGGTGACATCAGGCTGGTGAGTGGTCAATAGTGGGGTTCCACAGGGCTCCATCTTTGGCCGTGCGATCTTCAGCATCTTGGTAAAGGGCTTGGGTGCAGGAATTGACAGGATACTAAGTAAGTTTGCAGATGATGCAAAAGTGGGAGGACCTGCTGATTCCCTGGGAGGCAGAGTGGCCCTGCAAAGAAACCTGGACAAGTCAGAGGGCTGGGCAATCACCAATCATAGGAAGTTTAATGAGGGTAGTGTGAGGTACTAAAATGTGAATGCTGAATGACTCAAAACAATCGGCCATTTGTGGAGGCAGTGCGTGCTTTGCTGACGATGTGCATGGGAACAGCCCCGGTGCAGAGGGCATGAGCACCAGAGGATGACCATGACAAACCCACCTTTGTTTATTAAGAATCTGAGCCAGGTAAGGGAAGAGGGCAATAAGAAGGACATCCTGCAAGGCCAAATAGTGCTTTTTATCATGGCCGTGTCCTCCCTTACACAACTGGCTCAGTTGTAAAACTTCTCCCCAAGGGAGATAGTGAGACATGTAGGCCTGAAGGCATTCATCCTTTCTGAGGGTGTGTTACTGGCTCAGCTACACTGACCTGAGAGACAGCTGTCGTATCTTAGAAGGCGTCATAAACCGTCAAAGAATNTTCCACAGGGCTCCATCTTTGGCCGTGCGATCTTCAGCATCTTGGTAAAGGGCTTGGGTGCAGGAATTGACAGGATACTAAGTAAGTTTGCAGATGATGCAAAAGTGGGAGGACCTGCTGATTCCCTGGGAGGCAGAGTGGCCCTGCAAAGAAACCTGGACAAGTCAGAGGGCTGGGCAATCACCAATCATAGGAAGTTTAATGAGGGTAGTGTGAGGTACTAAAATGTGAATGCTGAATGACTCAAAACAATCGGCCATTTGTGGAGGCAGTGCGTGCTTTGCTGACGATGTGCATGGGAACAGCCCCGGTGCAGAGGGCATGAGCACCAGAGGATGACCATGACAAACCCACCTTTGTTTATTAAGAATCTGAGCCAGGTAAGGGAAGAGGGCAATAAGAAGGACATCCTGCAAGGCCAAATAGTGCTTTTTATCATGGCCGTGTCCTCCCTTACACAACTGGCTCAGTTGTAAAACTTCTCCCCAAGGGAGATAGTGAGACATGTAGGCCTGAAGGCATTCATCCTTTCTGAGGGTGTGTTACTGGCTCAGCTACACTGACCTGAGAGACAGCTGTCGTATCTTAGAAGGCGTCATAAACCGTCAAAGAATCCTGAAGTGCCCCCAGCCTCATTTCTGGGGCCTTCCACCAGGGGACTGTATGTGATCCACAGTGTTGCAATGCACAGTGTTAGATTTCCCCCCCAGGGGAGGTACCTGGGCATTCCCACCTAGCCTGAGCATATATTAACCTGTTGGACTTTGTGTTTTGCGGGCTTTCTCCCACCCTCAACAGATCAAGACAGCGACCATCACTTCGACTAATGGACATCAAAATTGCAACAATAAAATCTTGTTGCTGGATTTGTGAGTGGTAATATTTTTCAACTGTTACCCTTTCTTTCTCTCTCTTTCTTTCCCTTACACATTTTCTTAAGTGTTATTTTTATGCTCTTATATTACTGTAGGTAATGATAACCAAAACGGCTGCATACCTCCTTTTGACTGCAGCCAAATTCTTATAAAATACANTGACCATGACAAACCCACCTTTGTTTATTAAGAATCTGAGCCAGGTAAGGGAAGAGGGCAATAAGAAGGACATCCTGCAAGGCCAAATAGTGCTTTTTATCATGGCCGTGTCCTCCCTTACACAACTGGCTCAGTTGTAAAACTTCTCCCCAAGGGAGATAGTGAGACATGTAGGCCTGAAGGCATTCATCCTTTCTGAGGGTGTGTTACTGGCTCAGCTACACTGACCTGAGAGACAGCTGTCGTATCTTAGAAGGCGTCATAAACCGTCAAAGAATCCTGAAGTGCCCCCAGCCTCATTTCTGGGGCCTTCCACCAGGGGACTGTATGTGATCCACAGTGTTGCAATGCACAGTGTTAGATTTCCCCCCCAGGGGAGGTACCTGGGCATTCCCACCTAGCCTGAGCATATATTAACCTGTTGGACTTTGTGTTTTGCGGGCTTTCTCCCACCCTCAACAGATCAAGACAGCGACCATCACTTCGACTAATGGACATCAAAATTGCAACAATAAAATCTTGTTGCTGGATTTGTGAGTGGTAATATTTTTCAACTGTTACCCTTTCTTTCTCTCTCTTTCTTTCCCTTACACATTTTCTTAAGTGTTATTTTTATGCTCTTATATTACTGTAGGTAATGATAACCAAAACGGCTGCATACCTCCTTTTGACTGCAGCCAAATTCTTATAAAATACACTATATATGTGTATATATATATATGCATATGTATATATCAACACTGGTCATTTAATGTCATTTCACTCTAATCCACCCCAAGGGATCACAAAATCATAGAATTAACTAGGTTGGAAAAGACCTTTGAGATAATCAAGTCCAGCCTGTGACCCAAAATCACCTTATTAACTCAACCATGACACTGATTGTCACATCAGTCTTTTTTTAAACCATCCAGCCAGTTCTTAACCCAGCAAAGAGTGCACCTGTCCAAGCCATGGACTGACAGCTTTCCCAGGAGTATTCTGTGGGGAACAGTGTCAAAGGCTTTGCTGAAGTCCAGGTAGACAACATCCACAGCCTTTCCCGCATCCACCTGGTGGGTCGCCTGGTCATAAAAGGAGATCAGGTTGGTCAGGCAGGACCTGCCCTTCCTACAGCCTTACTGGCTGGGTCTGATCCCTTGGCTGTCCTGTAGGTGCCGTGTGATGGCACTCAAGATGATCTGTTCCATTATCTTGCCAGGCACTGAGGTGAGGCTGACAGGCCTGTAGTTTCCCAGATCCTCCTTCTGGCCTTTCTTGTCGCTGGGAGTCACAGTAGCCAACCTCCAGTCCTCTGGGACCTCCCCAGTAAGCTAGGACTGATGGTAAATTATGAGAGTGGCTTCACATGCTCATCTGCCAGCTCCCTCATCACCCTAGGGTGGATCCTCTCTGGTCCCATAGATTTGTGAGCATCTATTAAGAATAACCTGAATTACCCTCACCTTCAGGGTCGAGTTCTAACATTATGCTGGTGGATTCTGCACCTGGGACAGGGCAACCCTGGAATTATGTACAGAGTGGGGAATGAGAGGCTGGAGAGCAGCACTGCAGAAAGGGACCTAGGGGTCCTGCTCAGTGGCAAGTTGAAGACCTGTTGAAGATGGCAAGCTCAAGACCTGTGTATCCCCATGATCAAGAAATCAGGCAAAGGGGGCAGGAGAGCTGCCTGGATGAGCAGGGAGTAGTAAAATCTCAAACGAAAGAGAGAAATGTATGGGATGTGGAAAAGGGACAGGCCACCTAGGAGGACTGTAGGAACATCATTAGGGTATGCATAGATGAGACAAGGAAGGCTGAGGCCCACTTGGAAATGAATCTGGCTAGGGATATCAAGGACAGCAAGAAGTTCTTTTACAAATATATCAGCAGCAAAAGGAAAATTAAGGAAAATGTGAGGCCACTGCCTAATCAGATGAGTATAACAAGACACAGAAAAGGCAGAATTACTGAATCTCTTTTGTGCCATAGTTTTTACTGCTGAGAATGTCCCTCAGGAGTCCCAAACCTCAGAGGTAAGAGAGGAAGACCAGAGAAAGGAAAACTTCCCCTTGGTCATAGAGGGTTGGGTTAAAGACCAGTTAGGCAAACTTAACGCCCATAAATCCATGGGCCCTGATGGGATGCACCCATGGGTGCTGAGGGAGCTGGCAGATGTTGTTCTGCCACTCTCCGTCGTCTTTGAACATGAAGAATGGGAGACATGCCCAATGACTGGAGGAAGGGCAATGTTACTCCCAGATTCAAAAAGGGCAAAAAGGAGAATTTGGGAAACTACTGTCCAGTCAGCCTCACATCCATCTCTGGAAAGGTGATCAGATCGTTCTTCAGGCCATCACAAAGCATGCAGAAGAAAAGACGTTAATCAGGATCAGTAAGCATGGATTCATGCTTGACCAGTCTGATATCCTTTTATGATGGCATGACAGGATGGGTCAGTGGGGGGAGAGCAGTGATGTTGTCTGCCTCGACTTCAGCAAGGCTTTTGACACTCTCCCATGACATCCTCATAGATAAGCTCAGGAAATACGGGTTAGAGGAATGCACGGTGAGGCAGATCAAGAACTGGCTGAAGGGCAGAGCTCAGAGGGTTGTGATCAGTGGAGCAGAATCCAGTTGGAGACCTGTACTCAGGGGCGTTCCCCAGGGATCAATACCGGGTCCGGTCAGCCTGTTTATTAATGGCCTGGATGAAGGGATAGAATGCACCCTAAGCAAGTTTGCTGACAATACAAAACTGGGGGGAGTGGCTGCTGCACCTGAAGGCTGTGCTCCCATTCAGGGGGACCTTGATAGGCTGGAGAGTCGAACAGAGAGAAGCCTAATGAGGGTCAACAAGGGCAAGTGTAGGGTCCTGCACCTGGGGAGGAATTACTCCAAGCACCAGGACAGGTTGGGGGCTGACCTGCTGGAGAGCAGCTCTGCTGAGAAGGACCTGTGAGTTCTGGTGGATGACAGGTTGACCATGAGCCAGCAGTGCATCCTTGCAGTCAGGAGGGCCAGTGGTATCCTGGGGTGCATTGGGAAGAGTGTGTCCAGCAGGTCGAGGGAGGTGATCCTCCCCCCTCTACTGAGCGCTGGCGAGGCCACATCTGGAGTGTTGTGTTCAGTTCTGGTCTCCCTGGTTCAAGGAAGACAAGGAGCTGCTGGAGAGGGTCCAGTGGATCCATCCATCTGGCCACAAAGATGGTGAGGGGGTCTGGAACATCTCTTACAAGGAAAGACTGTGGGAGCTGGGCCTGTTAAGTCTAGCGAAGACAGAGAGGTGATCTCATCAATGCATATAAATATGCAGGTGTGAAGAGGGTGGTGCCAGATTTTTCAGTGGTGCCCAGTGACCAGACAAGGAGCAGTGACTATAAAATAAAACACAAAGTTCCTCCTCAACTTGAGGAAGAACTTCTTTATGTTAAGGGTGGCAGAGCACTGCAAGAGGCTGCCGAGGGAAGTCATGGAGTCTCTTTCTGGAGACATTCAAAACATGCATGGATGAGTTCCTGTGACACCTGTTTCAGGTGACCCTGTCTTGGTAGGGCAGTTGGACTGGGTGATCTGCTGAGGCCCCTCCAACCCTAACAATTCTGTGATTCTGTGAAATATGCCCAAAGATATTGTGGCAAGAGGAGATAAATATGGCTAAATTAAGGGATTTTTCTGTATTCAGAACTTATAAATGAAATCTCCAGAGGTCCCTCCAACCCTAACAATTCTGTGATTCTGTGAAATACGCCCAAAGATATTGTGGCAAGAGGAGATAAATATGGCTAAATTAAGGGATTTTTCTATATTCAGAACTTATAAATGAAATCCTCCATGTATTTAACTGAAAGATAGCTGGAGTAATAAGTCACTGGAGGAGAAAACTGAGGAAAAATACATTTGATGTTTGTATTTTAAATGTGTATCTGTTTTTTGAGAGCGATTTTGTCAGAACTAAAATCTGAAGAAGGTGGAGTTCCAGCTGCAGATCTCACATTCGTTTAGTGTCTCTGTTTATTATTTTTATTTTTAAAAATATGTAGTGCTGCTTTAATAAGGAGAAAATGGGTCAGGGTCTGTTAGATATTCAGTGTGTGGGTGGGAATCCTTTGACGTGCTTTCTGGGGAAGCCGCTAACTTGGGAATTGCTGCTGAGAATCCAGGAGAACAAGATAAAATTCAGTCAGTAGCAATATATATTACAAGTAAACCCTTTCACACCCACTGAAAGGAAGAGGCTAGAGAGGTGGCTGAAATCTGGCAATTAACCAATATAATGGAAAATTTTTAAATATGAGAAACTCATGCAAAGCCATTGCAGAGGAAAAAGTATGTGCTTTGTAATTCTCTGAGCAGAATAAGAAATTTTGCCCCAGAAGTATGGATAAATAATATAGAATTCCTCATACAATTTAAATACCATTTTAATATAGTTTTAAAGTGATTTTGAGGTGTGAGGGTGCTTGTGGAATTTGTTTTCAAAGTTACACAAAGTTTGCAGAAAAAATGTGATAGATCAGCTGTGCTACGTATGCTCTGGGGAAAATAGATTTTTTTCCCAGTCCAAGGGAAAACAGAGGTTTTTTTACAATTTTGATAAGCTTTTTTAATGTGCCTATGAATTGTAGCTGAGTATTATATATTGGTGCTTTTTCTTGCTGTATATATATTATTTTTATTTAACTTTTAACTGTCGTGCATAAGAAGTACAATTAATATGCAATCAAGGCATATTCATTATAATGGTGCCTTGACTACATATATGTATACTTAATTAGTTACCTATAGGGTTATTTCTTTCTAAAGAATTCTCCATGTATGTCAACATCTGACTGTCTCTCAAATGCAGGCAACAAAGATAAGTGAGTTACCTTAAATATGAAGTGGAAAAGTTCAATTGAGAGTAGTGAAAAGACCCTCAAATGCCATTAATATTAAAATACTACTTTTCAGATGTTTATTTTGTTTCCCAAAAGATTTGAGGAGGAAACCCAAATGTATTTCTGTATCAAAACATAAGGAATAAAAATTCTTTCTCTTGTTGTTGAAGTCGCAGCTGTGCAGGTTTCAGAATGACTGGAAAACTTTGCTTGCTTTCACACATACAGTCTGATCCTTCAATACACTGATTTGCTGGTTTAAATTTGGTTCAAATTCAAAATTACCCTGACACAGAAAACACGACTGTTGGATATCTTGTCTAGTGCTTTCTTAAAACCTTGTCAGCTTTCAAGGGAAAGGCTATGTATGTCATTTACCTGGACTTTAGTAAAGCCTTTGACACTGTTTCCCGCAGAATTCTTCTGGCGAAATTGGCTACTCATGGCTTGCACATGTGTACTCTTGTCTGGGTAAAAACTGGCTGGATGGCCAGGCCCAGACAGTGGTGGTGAGTGGAGTTAGATTAGCAGGTGCCTGTTTACGAGTGGTGTTCCCCAGGGCTCAGTATTTGGGCCTTTTAATATCTTTATAGATGATCTGGACAAAGGGACTGAGGGCACTCTCAGTCAATTTACAGACTACACCAAGTGGGGTGAGAGTGTTGATCTGCTGGAGGGATTTGGACAGAGTGGATTGCTGGGCCAAGGCTAGTTATATGAAGGTCAACAAAGTGAATTATTTGAGTCACAACCACTTGCTGCAGTGCTACAGGCTGGGGGCAGAGTGGAAAGCTTCCTTGCAGAAAAGGACCTGGGGGTGCTGGTCAACAGCAGCTGAACATGAGCCAGTGTGTGCCCAGATGGCCGAGAAGGCCAATGTCATCCTGGCCCCTATAAGAAATAGTGTGGCCAGCAGGACCAGGGAAGTGATTGCCCCCCTGTACTCAGCACTGATGAAGCTGCACCTCAACTCAGTTTTGGGCCCCTCACTACAAGAAAGACATTGAGGTGGTGAATTATATCCAGAGAATGGCGCTGGGGAAGGATCTAGAGAGAAAGTCCTATGAGGAGTGACTGAGGGAGGACCTTCTTGCTTTCTACAACTACCTGAAAGGAGGCTGTAGACAGGTGAGGGTCAGTCTCTTTTCCCAGGTGATAACCACAAGACAAGAGGAAACAGCCTCAAGTTGCACCAGGAGAGGTTTAGATTGGATATTAGTAAAAATGTTGTCATGGAAAGACCTGTCAAGCACTGAAATGGGTTCCCTAAGAAAGTGGTGGACTCATCATGCCTGGAGGGGTTTTAAGGCTACGTAGATGTTGCGCTTAGCGACATGGTTTAGTGGTGGACTTGGCAGTGCTCAGCTAATGGTTGGACTCCATCTTAGAGGTTTTTTCCAACCTAACTGATTTTGTGATTTGAGTATCAGGCTTCTCTTACATAGCATAATTATAGAAATTTTGCTACAGCATTATATAGTTTGAAACTGTAATTAAATAACTTGTATGTGCCCTTCTTAATTTTCTTTTCATTGCAGATGCAATGGATTTTGATTCATTGTGTGGTCTGCAAGATCTTTACCTGTAGACTGTAGTCTAGTAAGTTCAAGTTTAGAAAGTGTTTCTTTGCGTTGGGATGACTACAGACCATTTCCAGTATTGGTTGAGTTTACATTTCATATACTGGTTACGTAATAGACAAGTCCTCATTTGTACTTATAAGAACTTAAAGGATACAGTTGCCTGTCTCAAACACTGTCAAAGCCACAGAAAGAACTTGCCATAACAAAAGCCACCACAGCAGGAACTTGAGATAAGCACAGAGGGGAGGAATTTGTGACGGGAAGGCGCATTCCAGGCCTGGTGGAGGTAAGATCTGGTTAGCACATCCTGATTAACGCATCCAGACAAAAATTCCCACTGTGGCAAACTGGGAAAGGAAGCAACTTCTCATTACACGTATCACCAGTCAACCAAGATCACCTGAAGTTATGGGACAGATGGCTTCTGTGACCACCGAAGCACCCCCAAACTCATTTCTGTGGGGTTCCATCAGAGGACTGTCCATGATCTACAGTGTTAAAACTACCCCCCACGGGAGGTGCCTGAGCATTCCCACCTGAACCTGAACATGTATTAACCTGTTGAACTCTTTGTTTCATGGNCTTTATCCATCCTTCCTTCCTTCCTTCCTTCCTTCCTTCCTTCCTTCCTTCCTTCCTTCCTTCCTTCCTTTCTTCTCTTAAATTACAGCTTTATACTTTTATATGGTTTCATTACTATAGATAATAATAACCAAAGTGGCTACATACCTCCTTTCCATCGCAACCAAATTGTTCTAAAATAAACCCTGCACACACATATATATATATATATAAACACCAGTCATTCAGTGTCATTTCCCTCTCATCCACCCCAGGGAATCTTTTAACAAGAACCTTAATCACCCCATCTCAGTGGTGGGTTGTAACAGCACTGTTTACATCTAGAAGTAGTAAAGTGTCTTTCAAGACACTGTGCCGGAATACTGCCTTTATATAAACAATAGTGTTAGTTTCAAGGCATGTGGTTATGCTGACATTCCCAGTAAAGCTTTTCTTTAGCAGTAGATATATTTGGACAATGATTAAATACTAATCAGTTCTTCAAGATTCATTGTATTTACAAGATTCTGTTAATCTTTTTGATGGTGTATATATTTTATTTTGACAAAATCATCTGATAGTTATATTATTAAAATTATTTTGAATTACATGTCATAAAACTGGGGTTTTGTTTTCATGCATAACACCCCGTAGGTCACTGCTAGATTTAATACAATTTACAGTCAAATGAGTTGGGACATCCCTTTTACAAGTTACTGGTTTAGGAAAACAAAGTGATATAATTTTGATCTGAGTGCTCTTGAATAAGCTGCTTAATCATATTATTTTAGTAGGAAAATCTTAGAAGAGATATGTTTTACCTTAAGTGAAGTTTAGAGTTTTATGGATAACTGATGTTTATCAGTTCTGAATTTAGTTTTGGTTTAGGCAGTTTCTCTTACAGTATATCCTGGTTCCAGCCAGGATGGTTAACTTTCGCAGCAGCCAGGAGGGCCATGGCCAGGACCTGGATATTATTCTATACCACCCCACATCATATGCAGGGGGTGGGGGGAAAGGGGTCTCCTCCAGTTGTGCTGGGTGTGGATGGGTGGTCGGAATAACGTCAAGTTCCACGTGGTGAGCACTTGTGTGTGAATTGTTCACCTCTCTTGTACCCTCTGTTATTAATATTGTTGTGATTACTGTTCATTTTCTTATTTCATTTGCTGTTTCCAGTATATTTTCTTTTCTCAACCTGTGATATTTATCTTTTGTGCCTCCAGTTCTCCTTTCCATCCCACTGCTGCAGGAGGGGGTGGCAGAAGGGGAAGTAAGCAAGCAAGCGGTGCATGGTTTGGAACACTAAACTGGGGAGTACCATTCCTGAGGTGTGACACAGTATCAAAACCATTCCCATAGGAAGAGACCTTAGGATGTTGTCTAGTCCAGCCTCATGCTTCAGATGTATCAGGCAGTAAGTATGATCCATCTGCTCATATATCTGAATCATCTTAGACATCTTTGGACATCCTTAGACAATGGAAGTATAGATTAGGCAGCTTAATTCCTTTCTGGCCTGAGAAGCTATTCCTTTTAGACCACAGATGTTGATCAAGAAACAAAGAAACAGTCAGCAGAATGTTGGTTTTCTTCCATCACAGTTTTTCATCAGTGTTTCTCTAGGAATACTCTAAAATGCTATCTCTTTTTAGAGAATGAGAGGACCATCATTTAAGTTGATAGAGAGGGGTAAGAAGCTTCTGAAATAGTTTCAAACAAATGCAGACCCTTCTATGTGTTGGTTAAGGACATGGAGATGAATGTGGGTGATTTGAATTCCTTTTTAATACAAATGTCCAGATCCTTAATTTATTTTTAAGGACCTGTTAGCTCAACTTCATGGAATGCAATGTCAAGTGTTACTTTACATGTTCATTATATTCTTGTTCTTTTTTTAATTCATCTGTATCAGTGTGGTATAAAAGTGCTCAGAATATCTTGAAAGCTTACTGTTATAGCTTTTAAACTAATAGTATTTCTGAGAACAGTTCTTTGAAGCTTAATTTGGGTTGAAGATTTTTTTCTAAAAGGAAAAAATGTTTTCAATCCCCATCAAGTAAATAATTATCATGCTGAAGTAATCTTCGAACTTTTTTGAACCGTAAAGGAGACATCAGCTTTTTCTTTCAGCCAGTTTCCTTCTTTTTGGTTTTGCTGAGAAAGTTTCTTATAGGTGTTTAGATGACTTAAGGACTTCTATATTGCTTTTGTAACCATCTTATTATTAAAATACATGTAAAAGGTTGTAGAACTAAAATTCTAATTATTAATATTTTATAATATATGTTTCAAAAATATTTAGAAATATCTTTTATAAACAGTTAAAGCATTTTTTTGCAGCTGAACAATTGAGTTCTGGGTATATTTTCATTACAGTAACAAGCCAGTTTGATTTTTATAAAAATAATCGTTGTTTCATGAGGGAAACTGATACAGTACTGCTTTCATATTTTCTAAACTACAGTTTTTCATAATAGCAAGACTCCTTCTGATGAGAAGGAGGAGGGAAAGATAATAATTTCTAATCAGAAGGTTTTTGTACCTGGTAGCTGGCTGTCTACAGATCTTTTTGTCTTAATGAGAAGATAGTATTTTCATATTCCTTAGCAAGTTTGTACCAGGCTGTATATTTAGCTTATTTTTGTTAACATTTGCAATAGGAGGCGTTAAGGCACTCTGCACAAACCAAGAGGACATAAACTGTATTAAAATACTCCTTCTTGTATCAAACAATACAGACGAAAATTTATTTCATCGGTAAATAGATGATAATTTTTGAGGATAGAAGATACCAGCATTTTCCTGTGAAGATGGAAATTATGTAAATGTATAGACAAAAAGATGCTTGTCACTTACTAAGAGAAGGTCAAGACTTGTTGGTATTTAAGATGAGTATACAATTTACTAAGTAGCTAAATAAAACAAAAAAAAAAAGCTGATAGTGTCTGATTCATAATCTTATTTCTTCTTCTTTGATAAAAAGGAAAACAGGTAACTAAATCAAAATATTTGTAAACACATTTTTATATCAGAATTGAGCTTCACACTTAACTATGAAATATAAAAATGTATAGGGAAATTCAGATTATTTTTCTGAGTCATTTGGCTTCAAATACTATTATTCTTAGATGTATTACGATTATGCGTATAGGTGACATAGACCATAAAAATGAATTACTTTGACTACATAATTTTATTTTTTTCTTGTCATAATAATAAACATAATTTGCATTTTAATTTGATTTTAGTCTTTGTGACTCAGCTGTGCCAAGTATTGTACAGAATATTGAAAGAACTGAAAGTAAAATCAGGCAGTTACTTGCTGCTTTGTATTTGGATGCCAGAAAAATACATCAACTTAGCTTAATCAAGTAGCAAAGATTTGGATAGAGAGATTTCAGAGAATTTCTGTATAAAATCTCAGTGGAGAAAACCTGTGACTTGGAATGGAAGTTCCTTTGCCTTGTCACCACTGAATGGTGCAAGTGTTTGAGACCAATATTAACTACTAAGTGGTCTCGACACACCCAGATTTACAGGAAATAGTACAAGTGTCATATCTCAACAGCACAAACAGTTTGTAATATTGATACTGTTTATACTGTCAGTCTTACTGTGGTCATGAGAAGTTAGAGGCTGCTATGATTTAAATATTTAGATGTAAATCAGAAAACCAGAACCAAATTCTTTCTGATAATGCTATCTTGATTGGCCATTCATCTTCAAGATCTGTGCCACCTGCCTGGCTGGGAAGGGAAGGAGGAAGATAAGGATCACTCCTTTCCCCCAAGCCTTCTAAGTCTTCTCTGGCTTTTTTTTTTTTTTTTTATCCCTTAAAACCACCCTCTTACCCCCTCAAAAAAACNGTGCCACCTGCCTGGCTGGGAAGGGAAGGAGGAAGATAAGGATCACTCCTTTCCCCCAAGCCTTCTAAGTCTTCTCTGGCTTTTTTTTTTTTTTTAATTCCTGAAAACCAGCATCTTAGCCCCTCAAAAAAACTAGGAAGTACTTCTGCAAATCTTGGAGACCAGCTGCTAAAACCCCCAACTTTTCTGTGTCAGGGCAGGTTTAACCCACTGCTGCATTGTTGCTGCCCACCCTTTCAGATGACATGTACTGCTTTATCTTATCTTCTATCAGTTTAAGGTGGTAGTTTATCCTCATCTCCTTCATGACTACCTGCTCTTCGTAATGAACAGAGTGATTAGCAGCAAAAGATGAGGCAAAAATCTCATTCACCTGAGTATTCAAATGAGTTTTGGTTCCTTGCAGTACAGTCTAGACTAAGCATGACACACTGGGAATAAGTGATGTGTGACATCCAGCATGTAAGTGAATTCAACCCATCCTACAGTCTGCCTTTAAGTGAATGTTAGCACCTGGTGAGTACAATATTAAGATAGGACTTTCTGGCATTTAGTAGTGTTTAAGCCAAAAACTGATAATATATGAAATTTTGCAAGTATATTTTCATATTCTAAAAATAAATAATTAAAAATAGTCTTCTATAGATAAATAAAAATTCTGTGTCACAACAGAATTGAATGTGCAGTTTGTTACTTTTCCAACTAGCAGGACCAAAAATGTGTGCACATTTTGATTAATCAGTACTGCCAGTTTGTTAAACTTTATGCTGCAACAAAGCTCATTTCACTTAGAATGAACTGACCATCTTGGATACTGCTTCGAGAGTATAAAGGGCAACTTCTTATTTCAAGCTAACAAAAATTTGGGTATGTAAGGGGAAATTTTCTTATGCAGAAATCTATTGTTCTTAAGGTGAATCTAATGTTTGTGTCAATACCAGCTGCTAAGGAAAGGCTGAGTACAAAGGTTAATGCTAGTGTTTATTCTTTATCATGATAATGAGGGGGAGCCCCACAAATAGGTTTACTTTTACAGTATGCTTAAGGTAGGATTTTTGTGTTATGGTATATGACTTGTGTAATGTGAATGATCTTATTTCTGCCTGTTTGGAAAGCATACTGTGCCATGAAAAATATTTAGATTTCCCAAAATAAAATGCATAATTAAAATACTTTCCTTTTTTGCCTTCAAAATGACCCATTATAAACATTCAAATAGATTAACAATAATATTAGCTAAAATGGCTGGTAATAATGAGAAGATATATATGACCAGTCATAAAACCACTTTGAGCTTTTAGTATTTGTTGTATAGAACAAAGTAGATGAAACCTGTCAAGTCATTCTTGTGATAGAAAATTTCACAGAATAGGTCAGGTTGGAAGGCATCACAGTAGGTTTTGTCCAACCTCCCTGCTCAAGCAGGGTCATTCCAGAGCACGTTGCACAGGATTGTGTCCGGATGGTTCTTGAATATCTCCAGTGAGGGAGACTCCACACCATTTCTGGACAATCTGTCCTTGTGCATGGCCACCTGCACAGGAAAGTTCTTCCTCACATTCTGGTGAAACTTGCTGAGCATCAGTTTCTGCCCATTGCTTCGTGTCCTATTGTTTGACATCACCGAGGAGAGCCTGGCTCCATCCTCTGACACCTCCCTTCAGATACTGACAGACATTGACAGGGTCCCCTCTCAGTCATCTCTNTGCTGTTCAGCCATTTCTCAATCCACTGAAATGTCTGCTCATCCAGTCCACACTCCCCGAGTTTGCCTATGTTGTGAGTGAGTGTTGAAAGCTTTGCTTAAGTTGAAGTAAACAATATCCACTGCTTATTTCCATCTTGTTGTTCTCAAGTATTTGGACTTTTATGGGTTTGTGGGGAATTTAGCAGAATAGAGCAGCAGACATGGAAGACACTGCTTTTCTTGGTCTCATCTGTTTCTTTGTTTTGCATGGTCACATACTTGATGCAAAGGGCACCAAAACTACGTCTGAAGGAAACCTTGAATTCTGTTTCTTTGGATATTTTTCAGATAAAAAATGGATTGAAAAAGAAATCTCTGTAGGCTTTTGATGTTAATTTGATGTCTTGTTTCATAGCTCTTTAGTTGAGATACTAGTTTATTATAAATTCAGATCTATTGTAGCAAAAATTATGAATAAAAGGAAATTTTATTGAATTTTAAAAACTTAAAATTATGTGCTCCTTTTGTGCGATGACTTCATGGCTTGAAACAAGAACTGAATCTTGTATAATCAGGGGAATTTCTTGCTTTCAAAGGAATATGTTTCCATTTTTATTTCTTATAATTAATAAGATATTAAACATTGAGAAATAGAAGTGTGCAGAACTGAAAATGTCCTGTTCTCCCCTCTTTCTAACTATTGCTACGGAAAGAAATGTCAGTATTTGGGTGCCAATCTGGAAGCTTCTCAATGAATCAGTGTTGCACATTTAATGGAAATACATAAATATATAATAAAATTATGGTACATAAAAATGTTTGTTGATCAATTCTGCATTCAGAGATGCAGTGTAAACCCTTTAATTACTGAATCTTGCTTTAGAGTTTTCAACTGAAAATTGGATCCCCCTGGCAGGTCGGACAGGTTTTTGTCTCTGGAAGGAAGCTCTCTGCTCCTGCTAGACTTTCAGGTGCAAGTCACACATTGATCCATTGCACCAACAGCCCTTGAATCCAGCTTTTTGCCCATACATTCTTTGTGGTTCTAATGTTGCCTACCAAAGTAATGGAGGAGGAAAATCAAAAGCTCTATTAAAATGAAATTAAATATACTGTTTACCTGTTACCTACAGAACCAGATACTTTGTCTTAGAAATAAATGAGGTTGATCCAGGTGTGTTTTACCTTAAATAAATCTATGTTGTCTGTTCTCATCTTGCTCTTCAAGTGCTGGGCAATAGTTTTCATGAGGACTTCATGTGTAAGTTCTGCAATGATGAAGGAAGGTCTGCCAGCCTGTAGTTCTCTGGACAATCATTCTTGACATTTTTTTGAAGTTATCATGGCACTGACTTTGTCACAGTGATCAGGGAGTTGCCTTAAAGCTGACAGAGGAGCTTCCTGATAATATCAGCCTGCTCTCTTGACACATTTTGGTATGTGTCATCTGATCCCGTATCCGTGTACGTGTCCAGCTGCTCCATATGACCATATGACCATCTCACTTGGTCCTCCTGCACTGTGGTGTTAGCACGTTTCCCTCCTAGTCTGTGAGAGTGGGCATTTGGGGAGGATTTTGCCAGTGAATACTTAGGCAAAGGCTTCAATTGCCTTGGCCTTTTTAGTGAAATTTATTACTGGGTCACTTACGCCATTCTCCAGTCTTCCACGTCTTCGTGGCATATCCCTTTCCAGTTTTAGCTTCAGACAGATTTAGGTATTCTTAATTCCGGCCCAGTGCAATCCAGCTGAGGACTTCTCTGGTAGCTTGTCCTGCTTCTTCCTCTTGGCCCTCTTTTCTTTGACATTGTCAGTATTTCGCTGTTCAACCAAGGTGGCATCTTGCTGTGGCTCCTGTGGCTTTTTGTTTTCATATGGGTACAGATTCCCTTGCACTTTGCAGAAATTGTTGATGGGATTTGACCTGTTGTCCTGAGTTCCTTCTCGTGTCAGGAGAGCTTCCTGTTTACCCATTCCCTAAAAAGGCTGAGGTCTCCTGAATCCTGGGATTTCTAGTTTGTTGTCTCCTTTGCTACCATCATTGTCATCAGCAATTTTGTCTGAAGACTTAGGTTGCAGAGTGACACTGTGTAGCTTAGGTCTAGGATCACTGTTGAAAAGTATTTTTAGGTGCCTGTATTACTTCCATGAAAAATAATCTGTTAATGCACCCTTTACTGTTATTCCTCCAAAATGTGTTTGAGGCTGTGTCAGGAGCTGTGACACTTGAGGTCATATATTTGTGGAATACTTATTTCTTATACCAGAAGGTTTTTACCAATTCCTTATTTTTGTTGCTATGGTTATTGTATCTGTATCGTTTACTACAAGTATTCCCTCTGGTGCTATATTAAACTGGCCTAGAACTTTCTTACTACGTAAATATACAGCCTTAATCCAGTTTTCATGTACTTCTGTATTTGTTGTCTTTTTTTTTTCCTTCTCCTTTCTGGAAAGGTTACTGATTCTCAGAAGGCAGTTAAAATCATAGAATTGTTTAGGTTGCAAAAGATTTCTAAGATCACTGATTCCAACCATTAAACCAAACACTGCCAAGTTCACCACTAAACCATATTTTAAGTGCCACAATGACATGTTGTTTAAATACCTCCAGGCATGGTGACTCAACCACCTCCCTAAGCTGCCTGTTCCAGTGCTTGACAACACTTTTGGTGAAGAAAATTTTCTTAATATCCAATAAAAACCTCCCTTGACATAACTTGAGATAATTTCCTTTCATCCTATTGCTTGCTATTTAGAAGAAGCTACCAACCCCCACTTTGCTGCAACCTCCTTTCAGATAATTGTAGGGAGCAATAAGGTCTGCGCTCCAGAGCCTTCACCAGCATCACTGTGGAATGCAGATTCTATGTTAATAAATGTATGTGAAAGACCATTTCTGATTAATTTAATGAAATGTTCAATTCCATTTTTAAGTTATAAAATTAATATAGTTTCTGATACTCTTAGTACTGAAAAGTTTCAATTGCTTTTGAGAAATAGAAATTGTAATTTATTTGTTTGTCTTTGAAAGATACTGCAAAGGAGAAACGTAACTTGCGTAACACATCAATTACTAAAATGATCTCTTAGGATTAATTTAAGTCAGTTGTGTCACTGACAACTTTGTTTAAACTCATCAGAGAACATTAGACTTGTTGGAAATGAAGCTGGACTTGACTTCTGTTTCTTTAAAAAATATTGGTTGTATTGTGAACATAAATGCTGGCAAATCCTCAAATAAATATGACTGACCTGAAGCTGTTTGAATATGCCCTTTAAAGAAAAAAAACCCAACAAACCAATGAAAAGCAAAACTTGTACTGTAAATAGTAATCAACTTTATGATAAGTTGAAAGTCATTTTTTCAAACAACAAATAATAAGATTTTTTCTTTGAATCATTCGGGGGATTTTTTTGAAGGTTCCTGTGTAGAAGTAAAGCAGGGAGTGAATGGCATCTTAGAAATTTGTTTCTTTACTACCTGTGATAAGATCTGGAAAAAAAGAGTTGTGGTTCAAGGTTCAGTGCCTCTTAGTAAGCATTGCTGTATTAGCCCCTCTCTAAAGTAGCGTGTGGTCTTGGCATGTGCTCTTACCTAAGCTAAGAGGGGATTCGATACTTGTATTTGACTTTATTCTAGAAATAAATGATTTAAAGAGAAAAGGGAAGTATAATTTACTGGTTTAGGTCAAATACCCTAAGTCAAACAAGGTTCATCTGCAATGCTCAACCCAGTCACAACTTGTTATAGGTTTAGCACATATCTAAAGCATTTTAGTCTTTGAATATTATAATCTTGATTGACAATTTCAATAAAAGTTTCTATGAAAAAGAATGTGCACCCTTTAACTAGAATCAGAATGTTCTCATTGATTTGGCTTTCTGACGTCTTTCTGCCCCATAATCAACTTTAGGAAGTACTGCAGGTGGTTTGGAGGTTGAGTGAGTTAATAATTAATAAGGATTTACGTGGCCTTTGCGTCACTTTTTATTTCCAAATCACTTGCTAACAAGTCACCTAAGGGCTTAAAATTGACCAGGACAATAAGCAGCAGGAGCCTGTGGTGCAGTTGATGCTGATGAACAAAGAAAATAAATTATAGAAGTCAAAATAAGTATTATTGGTTGCACTTAATACTATAAAAAATTGTTTCCTTGTAAGGAATACAAAGAACCAATTCAAACAAGGATTTTTTTTTGTTGTATTTTATGTAGAACCTAAACCTTCCTCTTTATATTCAATGTAATGATTATTCAATTTGTCAAATGTTACTGCATTGCTTTTGCTCAAGAACATTCACTCAAATGGATGTCAGTATTATGTAATTTTGTCTTTTCTTTTTGCCTTTTTCTCTTATTCCTAAGTCACTCTGGAGATTGCCATTACAGCAGGAAGGCACTTATCATCAAGTGTTTTCAGGACTAGAAGAGCTCGTCCATTTCTATGACCTAATGAAGGTTTCTGACAATAGTATAGTTTCTTTTGGTGTTCTCTCTCTTAAACCTTGCTATCCTTTCAAATAAGAGTAAATCTTTAGTAAACTTTAAGTAATGATAGCCAGTGCCTTCGAAAGAGGCAAAACTTTGTTGAATGTGAAACAAGGGGATTTTTCTTTTCTTTTTGCCACACTCCACTCCAGGTTACTTGACTGCATTCACTTATACGTAGGCAAATCTTGGTTTTTTTAACAATACTTGTGACAAAATTTCCTTTCTCACTCCAAAATTTTCGTCATAGATTTCCTACAGTGATACTTACATAATTTGATTACAAATATAGATTATTGCAGTTGGCGCCACAGTTTACTTCCCTGCTTCTACAGACTCTTACAATTCTTAAATCTTTCCTACAGGAAGTTTAGGCAGTGTAGGTAACTTGTAAGTGCATCAGCAGCCTTTTATGAGGGTGGGATTTAATGTATGTGATCTTTGATCTGCAGTGCTGGAAGCTCTTTGAATTTCCTTTGCTTTGGAAGCTGCATGTAATGGTATAAACGTCTTAATATTCTTGCACTAAACGTTGGAGAGCCTACAGGTCAAAATGACAACTACCCCTGTTCCTACACTACACTGAAGTTTATGTGGTTTCTTCACACTTCTTTCTAGCCTTCTGTGTTACCTTGAGAGTGTTGTCCTTTCCCTTTCCTGTGAATGCTGCCATAGTTTGCACATCTAAACCTTTATTTTTGTAGACGAAGGATTATAGGATTACTTAGGTTGGAAAAGACTTCTGACTGTTAACCCAGAACTGCCAGGTCCACCACGTTCTTAAATTCAAGTGTTAAGCATTATGTATTCAAGTAAGTTCCTAAACTAAATTCAAATATTCAGTTCCATACATGCACCATAGTTTTGTCCCTCATCTGGGTGGCTGAATCATGGAATCATTAAACTATTGGTTATACAAGCACAGCCCAAAGTTTACATCTTTTGCAGAATGAAAGAATATTTTGTTTAATAGCTGCACTACAGAAGGAATTGAAAGACAAGGGAAAGCTTCTTGCTACTTAATGTGTTTATTCAAGTGGGACTTAGAGATCCATTGTAATGCAGATTTTTACAACTTGATTTTTACTATACTATCTTTTGGCTAAAGGTACTAGAAATATTTTTAAAACGTCACTTCCACTCAAAATTACTTACTCTGGTTTTGGCCATATGTTTTGAAAAACAAAAGAAAAATTATATCTGCCTTGTTTTGCCCTCTCAAATCTAAGTAAAAGGATATAATGAGGTAGAAAATACTATTTTTATATCCTCTGTCACCTTTGTTAACATTTTATTAGACATAAATCATGTAGTTTCAGGCTGCATAGTGGCAATATGGTTCACTGTGTATTCTATTTTTATAACTTTATTTAAAACTGACATGTAACTTGCTGTACCTGAAACCCCAAGTGAGCCAGTTATTGGAGTGTAACAAAGTTTTGACGTCAGAACTGCTATTTATTCCACTGGCAACCATTAGCAATGCATTACCCTTTGGCACTCGTGTTTTCAGAAACATGGTTAAATTTTTATGACTGGGTCTAGCCAATTAGGATTCTTTCTCAAGATAGAAATAAGGGAAGAGATCTTTTTTATAGCTTACTAAATGTAGCTTTCCAGAAACAACAGAATAAAAATATAAATTATTGCACTCAGAGTTCCCAAAACATTCTACTGAGCCACACCTCGGTTTCCCTGCTTGTTGTACACATGTATTTGAGAGGCAGGGGTTAAGCTGGGCTGCCTTATCAAATGCATGAGCCTTTATTAGAATTTAATGTAATTACAGCTGAGTCATTCTCTCAGGTCAGTCTGGGTGCTTCAGTAGGATGTTAGAGGGGCCAATGACTTAAGGTAGAGAGAACTGGGGAGTTACAGGAGGTGTGGAGGAAAATCAGGTGGAGGGGGTGGGCTTGTCAAAAACAAATGGAGAGCAATTTCAGTAGAGGTTTCTGTTGCTGCCTTTTTCCTTGAAAAGCTAAGCTTAAGCAATACCAGACTTAAGAGTGCATATTTGCAGGCACTACATACAGAGTGGGATGGAGCAGCTGCATGAGAGGGTGCTATAGGATGTGATTCTTGGTTGTTGGTTCACTGTCTGTGTTCTGGCAATAAGAAATGCCAGTGTCTACAAACAGAACCTACAATAGATATGTTTTCCTTCTGTGTAATTTTCGGTGATCTTCTCCTGAGGGCTTGGTAATATGCGCTGTGTATTCAGGCATGAATTTAGAGTTGCATGCCGACAAAAGTTACAAAACGCTTGTTTGTACATGTTACTTTACTAGTGTACTGTAGATCTGTTTTGAAGGGAATGCTCTTTTATATAAGGTTATTATTCCATTCCTGTACTTTATTAATGATTTTGTGTTCTTTCTATCCGTAGTGAGAATATCGCCAGCTTTTGTCATAGGTTGTTTCCTTCAAAAAATGCTTCTCTTTAAGGCTCTGATCTTTATTGTAATAGAGCAACTTTAATATGTTGCGTTAAAGGTTGTGGCTGCGATCTAAATTTGGCAGCTACATCCTAATTTTCCAAGTAAATACAAGCTTCTTGATCTTAAAGTATCAACTATCTCCATTTATGTGTAATTTAGTTATCATATGATTTCCAGGTGAACAACCGTCTTTTGAGCAGCCATGAGAGGGAAAGTTTTTGGATATTCTGTTTCGAGTTCTTGTATTTCTCATGTGTGGGACCTTTGACATCCCTCACTGCTATCTCCTGTAATTTGGGTATTTGTTCTGGGTGCAGCACATCAGAGGCTCTGCTGTCTTTTACCAACCTGTTTTAGTGTCCTTACCGAGTTAATGGATACATTTTCTTTCGCAGAGTAGTGACTGAGAAAACTGTTGAAGCATGTCGGGTGGAAAAAAGTAGTTGTGAGGCCTGAGAAAGAAGGCATTGTCTGAATGGAAAGACTGCCTAGGAGGTGACAGGATGTGGAGACCATTGAAACAAAAGGAAAAGCTATGCTTGATTCTAGAAGAGAAGGAAAACTGCAGGAAGTGTTGCCAGTTTCTTTGGGAAAAACAGGAAGGCAATTAGGGAGAAAGGATTTAATTGCCTGGTAATTTTATGAAGGAGACATTACCTCTTCCAGGAAGAAAGTGGCCTTGTTGGCTACTCCTGTGTGCACATTTGTTTTGCGTCTGTCTGTTTCTTCACTCAGAAATGTGGTGTCATTGCCATGGCATGACAAAGTTTGTAACATCAAAAAACTCAATTGTCTTTCTGTATGATCCTTTCAATATTTTCTTTAGACAAATTTTGTGGTGGAGAGACCACTTGTTTATGCTTTTGAGCTTCATGAGGGAGATCATGAACAGTCTTTGCTTCTTGGCATATGCACCTTTGAAGCTCTCTGTTAGTTGCTTATGGCGCCTAACTGGGAATGTGAGTATCAGACTGACTACTTCTGAAAAGTGAAAAACTACTTTAAATCTCAGATTTAAGAATTACACTCTAATGTTAATCCAGATTTAAAATTACAGTTAAATATTTTACCTGCATTTTCCTGAGCGCTTACAGATATTTAGGCAATATTTGGAACAGTAATTTTTGGGTATCTGAATAGTGATTGTAGACTTTCTCCTGTTACTACACATGCAAAAATCGAAGAAAAAATCTGTTGCAGAAGGTTTTGTAAAAAAGGAAATTAGAGTAATGATTTGTAAAGTTCTGAAGTAACTGTTCAAAATGAATTCGTATTTAGGCCGCCACAACCTGCAAAATCTAGATAGGTACAATGTGGATATCCCTAATATGCAAGGTTTTTTTAATCATGAGCTAAGGTTCTTGAATGAAGAAATTTTCAGTGCAGGAGCTACCTGTAAGTACAACATATATTTATGAAAGGCCTAAACCACCTAAACCAGCAATTTTCTTTCTCTTATATTGTTACAATACAGGAAATAGTTGCACAGTTTCACTGTGGTTTTAATTCCTGGGTTTTTTTCAGCATTCCTTCATTCCTTCCCCCTTCTCCTCCCCTCCCCCCCACCAAATAGGTACTTTTATCACAAATGCTAGCTTTTTAGATTAATCTGCTGAGAATATTAATCTCCTTCAATACACTATATTAACCTTTATAAGAGAATATCTGTAATTCAGACACCACTATTCTCACTGTCACAGGAATGAACAAAGTATGTAACAGAAGAGCAATATGTGACAGTGATAATACACAAATTAATTTCAGATGGATTGTATTTTCTTAACATTTGCCATTTCGTCAGAAACTAGCTTAAACTAGACATGCAACATTCACAAGTGATTATTTAAAGTCCAATTCGAGAGGTATTGTAGTGGAAAGCGTTTTGGGAAGAACTGAATCATACCTACAAGTCAGTGTTTGAGCCCTCTAACTTCAATTGTTGGTTAATAAAACTTGGTTTAAGTGTAATGAGCTAAAGAGGTTGATTTTCATTTGTGCAGAATTGTAAAATTTCAGTGATTTCATATCATTTAGGTGGGATTTATTTGTAATGAACATGGATGTATTCAATTTGATCGCTGTCTGTATCAATATAGTGGAGAAGAAGCCTGGCTCATAACTATTTGTATTATACATTGGTAAATGAGAAATAATGGCAAGAAATAAGCATCCTAAGTAAGACAAACTTTCTCACCCCTAGGAAGTAGGGAAAGTTTTCTATATGATGTTTTCTGTGGTAAACACCTATTCATTGTTCACAGACCATGGAAAATATGTTGCAGGAATACCTATGGGATTGCCTTGATACTTGCAGAAAAGCAGTGGGGAAGAATATGGAAGAGAGCAGGAAATGAATGAACATGTGGACAATTGGGAAAATACAGCAATTGAAGGGTAAAAAGCAAGTCTAGAGGACAAGAGCTATGTGTAAGTTCTGGTGAAAAAAATGGAACATCAGAAAAATTCCAAAAGGACAAGCGGTTTGAATAATTCATGATTGAAGGGAGTAGTATGAGTCAGAGATAAAATGAATGGAAGAGATACAAATATGGAATGTGACAGGCAAAATACAAAGAACAGAAATTAAATATCAGTTGACCGTTCAATAGCAGCAGTTAAAATTTATGGGTAAGTCAGGGATAGCCAAAAAAGAGCTTTATATGAGCTTCAGGGTACATCTTCAGGATATCTAGTTCAAGGTGGATGTATTGAGTGAAAGACAGATTTTGTCTTCTGTATAGAGGGGAAAAAACCCAAAACTATGCATGGTTGTGCATTTCAGTCTAGCTTCATCTTCTACTCTACAAAAGTATATATGGCATGTCTTACAGTTGCCATGGAAAGTACTGTGGCTTTGTGGCTTTGCACCTCTCTGTCCACTTCAGCATGAAATCAATCAGTGAAAATGCTTCTAAGTGTACACTGGTCCTGTCAGACTTGACTGGAAATTACCCCCTTTTTTTTTTTTTTTGGTGACATCTATGTTCATATGCTCAGCTTTGAGCTAAAATTTTAAATTTCAAAAAGAAATATGGGTTCTGTGCATTATACCTGTTTTTTAAAAAAACCCAAATAATAACTCATAAAATAGTTTTGGTTGGAAGGGAGCCTTAAAGACTGTCTAGTTCCAACCCCTCCTCCATGGGCAACGATACCAACTATCTACATCCTTCTTGTAATATGTGTTTGTTTTATATAAACTGCAGTTTATTAGAGGGATACTGGCATTCATGATACTGAAAGATGAAATGTCAAAGATGACTTTGACATTTGATTGCAGACTCAATCAGAAAGGTTTTTTGTATATCCAAAATCTGTGTAGTTAATGCAGAATACTGCTTTGCAATAGACTGAAAAGAGCCAGCATTATGATCTCTACCTTTCAGAAGTCGTATTTGGGATACTGTTGACTACAGGGAGAAGAGCATGAAGGGGACTATTCTGCCTGTATTTCTAGTACAAAGAAATAAATTACTGGCAAAATAAAGAACCCCCTGATGCAGTTGCAGGAGTATGAGGAGATAAGATAGAAGAAAGAACAGAATGATATAGGCAAAAATTTGATTGGTCACTTTTCTGAAGACATGAAATCAGATGTTACCAACTTGAAATTTAACTGCAGATTTCCTGATCAAACTTAGCAGTGTAACAAGTTCACCCCTGAATGATTTCCAAAAGAAAATTCAAATAAAATAAATCATGGATGTTAGAAACAGGGGATTTAAGCACTGTCAATAAATTGTAAAATTAAGACAAAATCTAATATACTTTTGGAATTCCTAAACACTGTTCGCTTTTCCTCTTCCTAGAAACATTCCATAATAACAGGAATTGCATAAATAATATGTCTTGGTGATTTCTTGTGGTTTATACGTAAAGAAATTTTCCAAATGTCTAGCTCAGAGCTCTTTTTCTGCCATTTCAGTCAAGTATTCCTTGACTTGCTCTGGCTTGGCATGCAGAATGGCTGAATACTGATGTCTTTTTAATAACTTCTTGTAGAGATAACCATCAGATTCCCTCCAGCCTTCTTATTCAGAAAGAAAAACAAAACAAAGCACAACTTTCAGTGTTTCCATATGAGTCATGTTTTCTGCCCACTTTTTTGTTGGTCTCTGGATCTCTTTCAACTTACTGACTACTTGTTTTAAAGCACTTGCTCTAAAATTTGGCCCAGTACTTCAGGTGATACCTGATTAGTTCTGTGACGCATGGAATACTTGACTCTTAATTTTGATTATCAGACTTTTGTTAATTATACTGTGAAAGTGCATTTTTTCCTAGTGGATGCATCTATAAAGCAGCTATGCCAGACCTTTATTGTGCAGAATGTGATTCTACTCTTTTCTTCATTTTGAACAGACCTTAATACTCATCAGAGTGATCTGTGTATTTCGAGAAGACCCCAATGTGGTTTTGACATGATTTAAGCCTTTGCCTGAATTGTTTGGGTCAGCTCCTTCTTTGTAAGATGCATGATGCAAACCAGCTATAATGAAGTGAACATGCCTTTTATCCTCCCATCTAGTAATACTAGAACTCTCTGATAATCTTTTTGGCAGACAGCGTCTTCCATAAGGTGTTAATCTGTGTATCAGATAATTCACTCATTTTATGGACAAAAGGACTATGACATCAGAATTGCTTTACGTGGAGAAGTCAGCACAAATGCATGAATGTTGAGCAATCAGACTCACAGAGGAAGGTTTCTGGGCAATAGTTTCTGGATTCTTTTTTAAGACAGAACAATAGCTCTGGGATCACTTGAGGATTACTTTTATAAATCAAATTGAGCTATACACTTTGTAACAAATCTAATAACCATACTGTGAATATAACACAAAAGTCATTGGTATTGCAGGTGGTGTGTGGGGATGAAATTTACTGCACCAAGTTCGTGGCAGTGCTTTGCAGAACAAAACCAAAGGTTTGCTTATCCTGACATTAACGACTTCTAGTGGATGGTTCTATTGAATTCTGTTTGATTTTATTTGATATTTTGTTATTGGAAACATGGTGTCTTTTAAATTTCTTTTAAAGAATTTTTTCAAATGGAGTTACACTTACTCCTGTGGTATGCCACCTTAGGGAAGAGTATACTCTAGGTAAGGCATTATCCTGCCAAAATGAAATAGTAAGTTGTTTCTTTGGTATTTCCCATGGGTGATTTGAAATGTTACCAGAGCACATTGTAGGAACACCAGTGGAGCCGTCTACAGTATTTTGAAGAATTTAATGAATTACCCATGGTTTTGCATTGGCAAAGAGACATTTATTCAAAATAAAAGGTGATTTTTTTCACTTGAAGTGCTGGTATTGATATTTATAATGATTTCAGTAGTTCAGCTTGTGAATGGTAACACAAATATATTTATATAGTAATAAAAACGAGACCTTCTTTCAATGAGGGTTATCCTACTCAGCAATGAATTTTTTTTACTGTAAAGTACTGTGGCAAGTGGAGAGCAATGAAATTCAGTTTACTGGCACTTCCAAAGAAAACCATAATAGAACTGAAAAATCAGCTATTTTGAGAATGTGCAAAAATACTGAGATGTAAACCAGCTTGTGTTGAGAGCTCGATTCTTAAATTTTTCATGTCATCAGGTAACGATGAGCAATTATTTTATATCCTGCTAAGAATCCAACGTCAAAAACTCTTAAGTCATATATTAGTAGCCTGATATGGAAAATGAGCCTGCTTGTAGTAAATATGTAAATGATTCAGGAGGAATTGTTTAGCTTTCTGTGTGACAAAATACAACTAAGAATGAATCTTCCAGAGGCATGTCAAACTGCTCTTGTTTTATAATTTGGTTAAATAGACAGTTGCTGTATCTTAATTTCAAGTTTGTCTTAGTAATTCTGCGAAAAAAATTAAAAACAGGATCAATGATCTGTAGTATTTTTGAAGACTTAAATAATTTAAGACCCTTTTCCAACTTTATGAACAAATTGCACTAAAGCTTTTCACCTACCTGAAGGGCTGCCATAGATCTGGAGTCTTTTGGAGTTTCTGAGACACGACTTAAAGGGCAGGAAATTACAATTAGGTGTTACAGTGAAAAAAATGGCCATAAGGGTTGTAGTACTGGAAGATGTTTCCTGGAGAGCTTGTGGAGTATCTTTGGAGGTGTTCAAGGCTCAACTGGACCTGGCCTTGAGGAACCCATCTAATTAGGTCTGCCTTGAGCTTTGGACTAGAAGACCTCTGGAGGTCTCTTTTGCAAATTATTATCTAGTTTTGTGATTTCTAGGTAAGAAGATGGCACTTAAAAAAAAAAAAAATCTTTATAACAGTCTGAGCATTTATGGATCAAATGCTAATGTGGATTCTTGCCTAATTCCAGTTTTGGAAAACTTCAGTTTAAATAAATGCTGAAGTAGATTGTAGTTGCTTTCTGAAGGCTGTCAAGATCATGTTGTGTATTTTCTAGCACCTCGAAGGGCATTCATCTTGATGTGAAAATTACCTGTAATTATTTTACTTATAAGATCTTAGCCTTTAATAAAGCTAGTAACATAGCAGAAAGTACTTGTCGAATTGAGGAATTAGCTACTATACAAAACAGGTGGAAAACTGCTCATAAACATAGAGAAATACAGCCCACAAAGTCCCAAGCCATGGAGCAGAAGGTTAAAATGTTCTTAGATATGCCCGTTCTGCTTTATTCTAGTTGGATAGAATTATACTTAAAAATACTACTAGAGTAAGTTGGGTTTTGTTTGGGGGTTTCTTTTTAGAGTATTGCAGAACTCTCCTTTTGTATCATATTAAGTTCATGCCTTTAGACTATTTTATTGCTCTCTATGGAAAAGCAGACACTGAACTTTTCCTTCAATAATGATCAAAAGTTGTTGATCTTGGGATCCTAATCATCCTTTTGTGGCAGCAAATGGGTTTGGAATTTCCTTTCTCATCTTCTGAATTAAGAAATAAAAAGAAGCTAAAAATAATGTTGTCTGAGAGCAGTGTATTTTTTTGAGTTTTCCATCAGAAAATAGCAGTTTCCAGTCAATATCAATGTTATGTTTGCTTAAAAATTCCCCAGAAACCGCTTTGGGAAAAATTAAGAGAAAGAAGCCTTTTCAGTGCCAATATTGTATTTATGCATTCAGTTTAGGGGTTTCTAAAAATAAAAGGAATCGTTTATACCTAAGGGGTAAGTTATTCTTAGGTTGGAGTATGTTTATACACATGTAAAATGTGTAATGTGTATATGTCTTGATAAGTTTACATAAACATTTTCAGGGTGAACTTTTCAATGGAGAATTACAACAGCTGTTCAAATATAAACATGCTGTAAGAGACTTCTACATCACCGAATCCAATTGCATGGTATTATAAGCCACTGCATAATTTAATCTCCTTCACTGTGCTCTATCTTAAAAGTAATTAGGAGTTCTATATGCAGTGCTCCAGCTATTCCAGAGTCTAATTTTTCATTATGTGAAACTTTTTTTAAATTTCCAGTTAAAGCAGTTACCTAATTTAATTTTAATTGAAGAAAATTAACTAATAGTTTATTAATATCTATTAGCTCTTTTCTCTCCTTGGCATTTAAAATACTCACTGTAGAATATTGACATCTATTCTTGCCCTTCTTTTTTGTATGCAAAACAAGTCTGGGTTTTTTTTATCCTCTCATCTCATAATCTGTCACTTCTACTCGTCCTGTTTTAGCTCCTCTATGCCAGTTCCACTTTGAGTTCTTCTCTTTTAGATAAGGCTCCCGTAATGACATACCACACTCTGGATGAAGTCTTGCCATTAGTACTTTTCTATTCCAATTAAGACTTCTGACTTGTATATTGTAGGTTTTTGTTTCCCTTTTCACAGCTGTGTTCCTGCTACTGTTTACTGATCAAATGGTCAAATAAAGCTTCCTAGTCCTTTTCTTCCTGGTTTTCTCCAGATGATGAGCATCCAGCTCATGCAAGGGTTTTTTTTCAGGCCCTTCAATGCATATTTTCACACATGGTGCTTTGAAGTCCTCACATTTCTCTTTGGAGAAAATTATTTTAGAAACTTTGTCATCCTTTACTGGGGTACGTGCAACAAAGTTAGCTCGACTGAGCCCCTTCTAGGTTAGAAACTTGCTGCAATTTTTTTTTTGATTATGGGTTTGTAAGGATCATGTCTCAAGATACTTTAGATGGAATTATGCAACAGCTTCTGTTCTCATAGTCTGCCACGTTTGTATACTTCCATATTACTTCTTCTGTATGGTATCTTTTTGATTATGTACCTGTTTCGTTAACTTTCATATTAGGTAGAGCTGACTCACAGCTTTTTTTTTTTTTTTACCTCAGGATGTTGTCTTGTTTCACAAATGGGGTGCTTTTTTGTTTTTGTTTTTTTTGTAATGTATCTCAATTGAATATATTTTCCCAGTAGAGAGAAGCAGAGCAGTAATTTAAAATTGTATGTGTACTTTCAGGAGCAAACATTATTCAATTAAAAGTTCTCTTACTTCTCCAAATACTTACAACTTCAGACTTTATGTTGTAATCTGCAGTGACGAGCAATTAGACTGCATGTAGTCTCTGTGCATAAAAAAAAAAACATTGTTGAGACTAGGGTATTTCAGTAAAAACAATAATTATTATTTCTGATATTTACTTAAAAGATAATTTGCACAATTTCTCGATGTTCATTTTGTGGGAGGGAAGTTCATTTGAATGCAGCATTTCATGACTTGTATGAAGTAAAAATGTGCAGGAAACACTGAATGTCAGGAAAGATCGTCACTTGTGAAATGCATTTAAATTTCTCAGCTTTTATTACAAGGTACTTAATAAATGAGGTAACAGAATTAGAATTTAGTATAGAATTGTCTGATTCTACATGGATGCGAACTGGTGGTGTTTAAAGAGCAGCAAGATGTTCATGTTTCCTGAACAAACTAGTTTTATTTTCATGATTGCTTTCTGAAATTGAAATTTTTAAACTAGAAAAATGGTCAAGGTCACTGGGAAAGTGAGTTGCTGCCAACTTATGTTTTAAGACAGCATTTTAAATCAAAAGCGTTCTTAGAGATTTTAATATTGTATTCTTTTGTATAACTTCAGTAGTTCTTCAAAATTTAATGCTTACTAGTGCAACTAAGGTTATCTTAGGGGATATACCTAACTTTGCATATGCAGTATTTGGAAATAATGACTTTCTTGAGGTTTTGATTTGATGAACTAGTAAAATACTCCCTTTAAGTATGCATATAAATGTTATAATCTTTAGTGTGATTAAGCACATTACTCTCTTCCCAGGATTGGATTGCAATGTTATGAGAAACAAATATAGATTTAATTTTGATTTTAAGTGTTCCATAATTTGGAACCAATTTTCAGAGTTTGTAAATACAGAAGTAACAGGTACAATACAATGAGGTAAAGTTGTGTAGAGAGTGAGTAGTAGAAGCAAAGAAATCTTCTGGTGTAGATTCTCTGCCTGGTTATAGGGGTCACTCTGATCTTGTTTCAAAGCTATGAGCTCACCAGTGCAGTACCACAAGGATACGTGGGTATAGCATGCAACTTATTTATTCATAAATTATCAAAAAAACCCAGTAAATTGGTGGCATGATTGCTGTTGGGTTTTGGTTAGGCTATGTTACCTACCTTTTGTTACAGCAGAAATGAAGACTTATTCTGGAGAACTGCAGAACCTTACAAGGCAGCAGGTGTAAACACATGTAGTTAAGTGGTGTGGCAAAACACATTAGGTTTACTTATGTAGGCTATGAGCTGACCAGTGACTTGTGAAATACTGGGCTTGTTCTTGAAAACTTAATGAGCGGTGTTCACTGATCATTAGAAGAGCACGCTAGAAACTACTGGGAAAGAAATAGAGAACAGAATACTGAGTATTAGCCTGTCTTTTAAACCCATTATATGATTGAATTTAATTCTATGCAGAGTTCGTGTTCCCTTGTCTCAAAAAGGTAGACCTGGTGTGAGCAAAGAGTTACAGAAGAGCAAAGGGTTCTGTAACTTCTAGCTGAGTGATGCCTGTGTTTCACTTCTGTCCTTATTTGCATTCCTCTTGTGTTCTGATTTTCTTATTTCTTCTTCCCACAGTCAGGAGCATATAGCTGGGACATGTGATGCTGTCCAAGTGATTGGCAGAGAGTTTAATGCTTGAGGTGCAAGTCAATTAAAAATGTAGACATGTTCTTCTATGGCATAGCTTAGAAAAGAATGACAGGAAGGAAGAAAAAGTTACTTGTTTCATTTGTAATAAATTGTTGATGCTAGATGTATTTATCCTCAGTGTTTTAAGGTTTAACTACCGTTTCAAACAAGGAAGTGGTTTGTCAAAGAAAGAAGAGTTAATTACTGTTTTAAGTAAGATAGAAACATATTCAGAAACCAAAATGTTGCAGTGGGGGAAAGCAATTACTAGAGAAACACACTTTTTTTTTTCTGTTTATTTAACAAGTGAGGCAAAGGAGAGGCAAAGGAGAGGCAAATTGTTGTCTTTTTAAACTGTAATATATTATATAGAGTATATTGGTCATTTTACATACCTGATCACAATTAATCAGTAATTGATCAGTAAAGCTCTTTGAATGATAAATCTGTTTTTGTGCCTTGTCTCCAGTGTGCAACACTCAAAACAATTTCAGATTCCTCTGAGACTGGGTGTTAACACTGGGAAACAGTGATCTGCCCCTTTACTGCATGTTGAAAAAAAAATCTATTGAAATGATTGTTGCTACTGATTTTAGTACTCTTATATTCATGGACTGAAACGTGTTCATATACAGCTGCTATGTTCCTGATGTCAGTTTGTACTTTTCAACTTGCTGGTGTATATACAGAATTTCTTTCTGTATTCTACTGGTTTTTGACAACTGATTAAGACAGAACTTTTCTTCCTTCTATGGCCAGTAGCAACATTTTTTTGGAGTTCAATAAAGTACCGTTGTGTCTGTAACGAAAGTATGAATTTATATGTGAGTTGTTGTGGACTGGAGAGGCAATTTTTATCAAGATGTCTTAGGATGCTAGTAGAAAAAGAATAAGGATATAATTATTAAGATTTATCAACTCTAAGAAAACTTGCTTTGCTGTGTTTTCTTAGAACTTGAACGATGAGGTGGACATTCACCCTTAAAAAGTGGTTGTGCAAACTGTCATCAGAAATGTCCAGCAAAAGTCCAACAAAACTTCTTGCAGTAATTGCTAAAGTGATAGTAGTGTTTATTAGGAGAGGTGAAATGAGAGGCAGATTCAGCTGGTATGTGATACATACATACTGGTTGTGATAGGGCAGTTAAAATTGGTGGTAATAAAGCCGAGGGTCACAATGGATGTTTGTAGTCCTGAGGTAATGATACATGTATTCAGCTGTTCCTGCTTATGTCCACTGATCCTTGTAAGACTAGGCTGTCCTATCTGTTGCTGTGAAGGCTAAACTAAGGTGTACCTCCAAATGAAATCCCCAGATGGGGCAATGTAAACTCAGAGAAACATTTATGACTTTTCTGAGGGTGGTATCTTACCCTCTGAACTGTTATGTCTTATGAGTGACAAGCAAATCATTCTGACAGCTTTGTTTTCTTTGCACATCTGAATGACGACAGCATATTACATATTCTACATATATTATGTAATAAAGGTGTCATGCATAACAACGTTATGTATTTTATAGCAAAGGCTTTAATGGCTGGATGCAATTGCATAAAATTTGCTCCTATTATGCAGCAAAACTTTGTGTTACTTAGGAAACTTTAAAATACATTTTTTCATATTTTGATGAGACGTAATATTGAAATTTGCCTTGATCACTAGACTTATTCTGTTAGTCTTCTGTGTTCCCATAAAAGGAAAAGAATTGCCTCCTTAATCTGTAATTTAGCAGGAATCATTGTTCATTAGGAACTTAAATTTTCATGTTTGTTTTAATGGGATTGAGTATACCTGCTATGGAAGATGTCTAATATGGCAAGATTTTGGATGTACTCAGTGGAAACCATCTTTGATATTTGTTCTTTTGGTTTAAAAATTGTATCTTTTCCTTTAGTGGAAACAGTGTCCTCTCCAGCAGTTTTTGCTGAAATTGTGTTAGTGGACAGAATAGTGGAGTGCATACTTCATACAGAAATAAAAATGAACATTTAAATAGTGAACAATCTGTTTTGAGCCATCCTGAAATTTCTTGCAGGTATGCTTGAGAGGTTGTTAGAAACAGTTTGGGGGGCGTGGTGTCAATGACAGAGGAGGAGTAAAGGATTGCATCATTTTACAGAATGTGGCAGAGTAAGGAGAAGTTTTCCTGAAAGCTAGAGGAGAACAACTGAACCATGAAATAATTAGTTTCATGAGGGTTTGTATAATAGAGAAAGGTGGTTGACAAGAGGAGGCAGAGAAAGACACTCTTGGGATAGCAGTTCTGACAATGTAAGATGTTCAGTGTTCTACAGGTCAATGCAAAAAGGGGTTTGTTGGGGTTTTTTTTTGGTGTCATGTCTTCAGGTTATATGGAGAGAATGTATGCATACCTTTTAAATGTTCTCTGCTCTTAAGTGGGAATATATGGTGAATAAAAGTTTACCAATTTAAAAATACTTAAAATGACATTTCAGTAATCCTCACATAGAGTACAGTTATTATTGTAGCCCTCAAATTTGAAAATCTTAACTTGGTTCTGTGGAAATTGCTTTTTACATATGCTTCTTCCTGTTTTCAGATCTTTGTTAATCAGTGGCTGAGATTTGAGTTTGTAATTTTGTTGCACAAAAACCAGCCTAGACTGAGTTGTAAGTTCTCAAGTAGATACTGGGCTTTTCATAGATCTGTAATTAATTTTTTTATAAAACTAGAAATGTAGTGATAAAGTTTTTTTATAAGGTGATAGATGTCACAGTTTGTGGTTTTACTTTTTTTCTTGGTGTCATGGGTTGTCCCTGGCCGGATGCTAGGCACCCACGAAAGCCACTCACTTACTCCTCTCTGCAGCTGAACAGAGAGAAAATTTAATTTTAATTTTAAGGGTTCATGGATTGAGATAAGGACCGGGAGAAATCACTCATCAAATACCATCAAGGGCAAAACAGGCTCATCTTAGAGATATAAAGTGAATTTATTACTAACAAAATAAGAGCAGGATAATGAGAAATAAAATAAGCCCTTAAAAACACCTTTTCTCAACCCCTACCTCCTTCCCAGCTGTACCTCCTACCCCAGCAGTGCAGGGAGACAGGGAACGGGGGTTTTGGTCAGCTGTGGCTTCTCCCGCTGCTCAGGGAGAGGAGTCCTTCCCTTGCTGCACCGTGGGGTCTCTCCCAGGGGAGACAGTTCTCTGTGAACTTCTCTGATGTGAGTCCATCTCACAAACAACAGCTCTCTGCAAACTGCTGCAATGTGAGTCCATCCCATGGGCAACAGTCCTCCCAAAACTGCTGTGGTGTGGGTCACTCTTCCACGGGGTGCAGCTCTCCAAGGACTGGAGGCTGCTCCAGCCTGGAAGCAGGGGCCCTCTCTCTCTACCAGGTCTCCCACTGGATCACAGCCTCCTCCAGGCATCCACCTGCTCCAGCACCTCCCCCACAGGCTGCAGGTGGATCTCTGCATCCCCTGTGGATCCCCACGGGCTGCAGGGGCACAGCTGCTTCACCATGGTCATCACCACAGCCTGCAGAGGAATCTCAGCTCTGGCCCCTGGAGCACCTCCTCCCCATCCCCACTGACCTTGGTGTCTCCATGCAGTTTCCCTCCCAGGTTCTCACCTCCTCCTCTTCTCTGGCTGGAATTAAAACTACACCACAACCGTTGTTTTGATTTCTTCTTAAATATGTTATCATAGAGGTATTACCTCCATTTCTAGTTGCCCCAGCCTTGGCCAGTGGCATGTCTGTCTTTGGAGCCATCAGGGATTGGCTCTGCTGGACAGGTGGAAGCTTCCAGCAGCTTCTCACAGAAGCCACCTCTTTGGGCCCCCTCTGCTGCCAAAACCCAAGCCATGCAAAACCAATACACTTGGTAAGCATGAAAACCATGCCAAATTTCCATTTGACAAAGGTGATTTAAAAATTTTTACAAAATATTCAGATACATTTTTTGAGAGGGTTGTAACACTGAGGCAGAGTACCACAAGAATTTCCAGGTAGGATGCTGAAAGTTCCAGGGATTTATGGCTAGAATACTTCATAGTTTGCTTCTAGGTGTGCCTGAAGCAGTGCAGCCATGAGTGAAAATTGCAGCTATCTGACAGCTGTGAGTGACCTCAGTGAGGGGAGTCAGTGTCAAACAAGGTCTGTACCAGTATCCTCATTACAGCTGGTGCTGCTTGGCACCCTGCTGGCGGTCCCAGCAGATTTACTGAATCAAAGCACCAGGCTGGTCTCCTTGTTTGATGTGCACTGCCAAGAGTTAGCTGAAAAACTTTGTTTTCTGTTCTGAAGAAACCATTTATTCTGGTTGAGTAAAGTGTAGTTTCCACTGCTGACAAGGGATCATCATGTGTTTATATATAGAATTTTTAAGTGGAGCAATAGTGAAACATCAAGAGCAAGTATTATTATGTATACATAAAAAAATGCTGAAGCACCATCAAAGTATCATTGTGAAAGTATCATCTCTGTGAAATTACTTGAATGATTGATGTCATATGAATGTCTGTGACAATGGAGAGGAATTAGATGAGAGAAAAGATTCTATTTATTTTGTAGAAGCTGTGTTAATGCTTTACTTTTTTTCTTGTGTGGATCCCTCTCAACTGCGTAAAATAAAAAAAAAATATTTTTATAAAGCATTGCAGAATACCAGAGATTAACTGAAACCTGCAGAGCCTGAAATACTTTAGGAGACATTGAACTCTTTCTCATTCTACTCTTTCATATAGTTGAGAAGTGCAGATCAAGTCCTGTCTAGCAGAATTACTATGCTGTGTGTCATAATATAATAAAACATTGTGTTATGACCTGAACAAAGGACCTGAACCCAAGGTTCTGTATTATTTTCCAACTGTGTTATTTCCCAAGAATTCTGCAAGCTTTTGAAGTTGTTGCAAAAGAAAATCTGTTAAGGCCCCACAACCTTAGTCGCCGTAAATAACTTTTTATTCTTTTTAAAATAGATTAGATTGTCCATATTCCCAGTGTTCTTTTAAAATCTTATATATGTTTTTCTAGTAGAATGTCAAGATTACTAAAGAGGGAGTCAACATGTTGAATATTTTGAGGAGTTAGAGATTGTTTGTCTGTAGCAGTTGGGAATTTATAAAAAAATTACCATGCTAGTACCCCGTACACACCCCCACAAAGCTAATACGACAGGTATTTTCTGCTTTTTTACATCCTCAGACCATAGTCTCTGAAATTGTCTTAGTTTTCTACATGGTATCTTCAAGTCATTAAATATTAAACCCTGCAAATCTTGTTTCTCCATTTATGAGAGAGGAGCTAAAAGCTCTTCACGGTTTTTTTATGTTTCTAAAATATTCTGAATATATAAAATGCTGTTCAAGTACTAAGTTCAAATATTTTCTCTTAAGCAAGGCAATTTGGTTTAGTTAGATTTTAACCTGCTAAGATTGCCTAAAATGATTACAATGCTCTCTATGTGGCCCTTTGTAGTCTTAACAGCTTTCAAAGGTATCACCAAGACCTGATGAAAATCCCCATTCAGTCTTGCTGTGTAATGTTTTGATATGCTCTCTCATCTCAGGCTTCTTAGAACTATAAGCTTGGCTGTTTTTCTTGGTATTTACTGATGTTCCCTGGTTTACCTTTCCTGCTTTTTCCACTAAGCACTATTTTTGCAATATATTAAGACAGAAAGGGTAGTAGATTTTCACACTAGGTAAGTATGGTCATAAAAAAGAAATCCTCTATTGACCAAAGAAAACATAGAAAGACTGAAAAAGGAAGTGGAAGGAATTCTACATACCTGGATGGAGCAGAAGGCATGTGACTGTAGGAAATAAATTTTTTTGACATAGTTTATTATTTAGCAGTTCATTATTTATTATTTAATTGAGATTTTTCTGGAAAGTGGATTTGCAGATCATATAAATAAAAACCTGAAGTCAAAAGGAAGTTGAGGGTGAATTAAGAATATTCTGAGAAATCCTGTGTGTAACAGGCAGTTTTTATTTGAGTATAGGCATAAAGAATGGTAGACTAGGGAAGAGTTTCATTGTCTTCTAATAAATGTTCTGAATGATTGGTAAAATATTTTATTTTAAATAAATGTGTCATGCTTATAATCTAATAGATTAGTTCTTGTCATCATTGTCATCATTGTTACTATCCTATCAAAAAAAGAGTTGATATTTGTATTTCCTTTCTTAAGGTAATAAATCTTTCATTGCTGTGTACTTGGTTTTATTAGTTGAAGTGTATGAGATAGCCAAGATACTTAAAATTGTGTCTTTTGTTCCACAGAGAAACAGGAATTCAGAGAACTGGCCTGAACATTGTAATATAGTCATTATAACCTCATAAAAACATCTGGTTTTAGTGAGGATTTATACTCAACAAGACGCCTATATCCACTATTGGTACACACAAGGTGGTGCATAACAAACACGTTATATACGGAAGCTATCCTTTCACACTGCTGACAGACTGACATCAAATGTCAACCTAATCATTGTTCAATCTTTGTTTTTATTTGCAAACTTCAGAATGTTTTCCAGCTGAAGCATCTCTCTACCAAAGAGCAAATTTCTACTTACTTAAAATTTTCTTCTTTTTTTAATTAACCTTTTCTGATCACAAAAGCTTGGCAGATCACAAATCAAAAGCTGTCCCAAACATCTTAGCTATCCACATGTTTATGACTTGTTTAAAGAAATGTAATAAAATTTCTAGCAATAAATAAATACTGTTCAGAAAAATTTTTCAGGTCGGTTGGTAGAGCACTACTTCAGAGCCACTGACATGGATTGCTGTCTACTGAGGAACTGAACAGTGGCGATTTATAATTTTATCCAGGTCTCATTTATTTTCATGTCTCACATATGGAATTTTAAAGTTCATTCATTTGCATGAGTCATGAAGTTAGAAACACTTCCCAGTTGGAAAAAGTGGTACATATTTTCAAGAAAATTCCTCTCATTATATTGAGGAGGAAATACAATCTCAAAACTATATAACTATATAGCTTAAATTGGTTTAAGTATCTTAAGTGGATCATTGTGCTTTTCAGGAGCTGTCAGTTCTTATTATGCTGAATAGTGGTATTCGGTTATGGGCTGGACAGAAATCAATTCAAAATTTTGTGTGCAATCATAATATCCCTTATGGAAATTGTTCATTCACACTGTTTCCCAGGTTTTGTGCTATGTTTAATAGGTAGATTTGTTCTGCTCTAATGAGGAGAACATTGTGTAGCTGAATGTTCTTCCATGTGGTTGGATTCATAAATGTCTTCCTTTTAACGGAACTTCTTCTCTCCACATGGAGGCAGTGGCTTCCTGGTGTGGGCAGAAATATGTTCTGTTTTGCAGGTACTGCTTAAAAATGTTGATTATTCTTTTTAAGTCTGTGAAATTCATTGAGATTTTGAGAGACAGATAAAATAAATTGTGTAATTGTAAGTCACCTTATATGTAGGCAAAACCCAAAAGTTTGGGATTAGATATCCAAGAAAGCGTTGGAAACCTCAAAGATTATAGAATCGTTGGGTAGCCTGAGTTGGAACAGACCCATCAGGATCATTGAGTCCAACTCCTGGCCCTAGGTAGGATACCCCAAGAATTCCATCCTGTGCCTGAGAGCATTGTCCATACACTTCTTGAGATCTGTAAGGCTTGGTGCCGGTAGCACTTCCCTGGGGAGCCTGTTCCAGTGCCCAGCCACCCTCAGTGGAGTTGAATACTGGAACCTGTGGAGAAGATGTGTTATCTTCTCCCTTGCCATTCCTCTTTTCCTTGCCAGTATGGGAATATTAAGAGACAACCACTTTAAATCTAAGAAAGAACAGTAAGTGCAAAAGTGCATGTAAAACTACTCTCTCCAGTGATCAGGTGCCCAAATCCAAATTACACTAAGTGTTTTACATGCTTATGATTCAGTGCACCTCATTCTCCTAGTTATATTTAAAATGACAAATACCACTAAAAAGGTGTTTGGTCCCATGGCAGGAACTTGGAATTCTTTTCCTGGTGGGTAAATATTAACCGCAAGGTTGTGCACTCTTGTTCCATTTTGTCTGCTTCTCTAGGTCCAAGATCTATTCTTTCTTTCCTGCGCCTTGGTCTCACTTGACTAAGGGCCATGCTTAAGCAGGGCAGGTACCTTAGTAGTCAGGACATTCCTGCTGAAGGTGTCCTATTGAGTTCCTGCATGCTGAAAAAAAATTTTAGTCAGGTTTCCATTTCTTTAAGATCAAGCAGGAAGGGAGTAAAGAGCTAAAGATATTGAAGTCGCCACTGAGGGGTGGTTTGGACCAGTTTTCAATGTTGACATGTGAAAATATATAAACTATTACTCGGGAATAACCCTATTGCTTCTGAGACAAGTTGAGTGCTATTATCTAATTCCTGCTATGCAAGGGGGAGAGATGGCATTGTTATAATTAAACTTGAGGCTATTTGTTTGTTACTTTCTTACAGGAAACAGATTCAGCCTCTTCTAGGACGGTTTAGCCACTCAGAGGCTTTGTTAATCTCGTCTGGGGTTGAGCCAGGGACTGTGGATGGCATTCTCCTGGATGCTGGCTGTTCTTCTATGCAGTTTGATACACCCGAAAGAGGTTTTTCCCTGCAGAAGGATGGACCCTTGGACATGAGGATGGATAGTGACAGGTACATTATAATAGAATATTTCTTCTTGAATGTCAAAAACTGTGCTCAGCAACCCCTGTGCATTTCCTTTCCTCTTAAAATGAAGAATTCTTACCATCAAACCACATCTAATTTTGCATGAGTGTCCTGTCTTTCTTTTGCCAAGAAGCTTTATTCTATCTCAGTGCTCAGCCCTGGTTATTGTCTTTGCCTTCTTTGAAATAAGAGGAAAGTTCCAGGGATGAGTAGTTAAACCAGTAACGTTTTATTAACTGTACCTTTGAATTGTAACATTTTTGGAGTGTATGGTATACAGTCACAGGAATATCTCCCTTTCAGAGGCCTATTATTTCCGCAGTTTTTCAGTCTGCACTTGCTCTGCAGGCTCACAACTTCTTACTGCAGTCCCTTTCCTTTTCTACCACACTTACTATTTGTGGAAACTTCACTTGAGCAGGCTCAGTTGCTCCCCTAGAAAAGGAGCAGCATCCCTCTTTTGTGCAATGGCCATCTGATCTGGTTGCTTCTCTGTAAAAGGAACATAATAAGAAAATCCTATCCATTGTATCTGCCAGTTTAAATCAGATAGCTAAATTGCTCTTAACATGCTAGTATAAATTTGTCTTCCATGTCCGTATATTTGTTGTAAGTTTTACTTAGCAAAATTATAAGCTTCCTTTCTCTTTGTGTAGGAGGCACATCAGGCTTACTTAATTGTCAAATTAATGATTACTGAGTAAATAACCTGTATTTAAGTTTGGATTGGTGTTTAGTACTTTCAAGAGCATGAAAATCAGTCGTACTGATGATTGAATGATGATTTCCACTTATGCAGTGTTTTGCATCTTCAGACAACCTGATGTATTTCTGCAGCATTTTGCTTTTTGCATGAGCAACCAAAGATCTGTCTTGTATGGATGATGGCTGTAATTGCATGATGCATTACATGACAGAGAACGATAGTTTTTTCTTGGTGTTTTGATGAACCTGGAGTCTTAAGAACTGCCATTTGTTCTTTTGTTGCTCACAGAGAACCCATGGGAAGCCTCAATTTCTAAGGAATTAGCTTACCATATTAATGTTAGGTCTTAACACAGCAAATTTCATGAT
Organism: Ifrita kowaldi; assembly: GCA_013398055.1. Classification (NCBI taxonomy): domain Eukaryota; kingdom Metazoa; phylum Chordata; class Aves; order Passeriformes; family Cinclosomatidae; genus Ifrita; species Ifrita kowaldi. The sequence goes on along the minus strand of VZRS01005077.1, from coordinate 118,615 downwards.
ACTTGTTTTTTCCGGTTTTGTGAAAATGCTCCCATGATTCTCTTGGGATTCAGTCCTCAGATTTAAAGAATCTGAACTCCAGGCTTAAATATAAGTCTGATGCATCATGAGAAAACAAACACAGAACAAGAGCATAAGAACAAAGGATACCTGAGGCATAACAAAAGCCTTACACTATGGTTGTTGCTATGATACTACTTGCCTCTAAGTTTTGTTATCTTTTGTAAGATACTGCAGGGGAGTAAAAAATGCCTGAAAGAGAAGAAGAGAATTTAGAAGAGAATTTATTAAGTAGTTTGTATGTTTTCTCTGATTAGTAAACCCAGAGATGATGTTCATAAAATACCTTGAACTATTTCAGTAGCAAAGTGAAAGAGATTTAGATATATAGATTGAAGGCTTACACTGTTTAAATGGTAGTAATTCCTGTAATTTGTATTACTAGGTCATTTCTATTATCTCAGAAGAGTATTTATATGTAAGTTCTTATGCCTTTTAATGAAAAGTAATGTTTAATTATCTTCATTAGCAATTGTTTTCATAGCAGGAGATGTGAAAGAAAAGATCCTTGAAATCAGTTCTGACTAGAAAACAACATATGATGCAAGGTGGCTAAAATGAACCCATAAGAGGCAAGTTTATATTCTAAAGCTGGCTAAATAGAAAGGTCACACATAATTTCCATCCTAGCATGATACTGGAATATATTTATTCTTGTCACCTTATTAAGCATAGCTTATGATAATACTTGGAAGTTAAAAACTGTTCTAATTGAAGTTAAGGAGCAAACTCCATTTAGACCAGCAAGAAAAAGGATTTAAAAGGTGCAAGCTGTTTTCACAGAGTTGCCATCTCCTGTTTGAAAACCTCAAAGGCACTTGTATGCAGTGTGTGTGTTTGACTTTATGTCGCAACGCTGTGAAGCTTCACCTCTTGTCAATGAAAACTGACGTCAGTGAACTAATTGGCTCTTCTCGTGCGTAGGTACCCTGACATGCCCACTGCTGCTGATGTTGTGAATGCTTTAGATCAACAGGCGCTTGCGTCCATCCTGAGAACATACGGGGAGGAGAGGCACGCTAAGAAAATCGCTTCAGCCATCGTTCAGGCACGCAGCATATACCCCATCACCAGAACTCAGCAGCTTGCAAGCATTGTTGCAGGTACCCTCATTAATTCTTCACAGTGGCTGCTGAGGAGAAAAAAATATTAATCCCCAAGGTCCCAGAGGGATCTATTTGTACTTGAAATCATGCAGGATCTAATCCTGCCTATTCTGCTCTGATGTCAGCTCTCTTTTTTTTTTAAGCTCCCATTTTTTGTATTGTAGTTTGAGAATTAGTTTAATAATAGATTTAACATGAAGTGATTTATCATTTTGTCAACCAAGTTGAACCACAGAATGACAGCAGCCCTGGGTATTCTTTATCCTGGCTATTGATAAACTTTCAAATACCAGATATGTCATATCTGTCTTTGTTTTAAATTTCTGTATTTTAATATTTTGAGGGGAGTTACCATGGCAGTTTTCAATCATGAGTGAAATCAGATAATTTCTGTCTTTTTAAAGAATCAGGAAGCACAAAGAAATACATGACTTGCTTCACCTTGTGCATGCCAAGTAGATCAGCCTGAAGCGACTATTGAAACACTTCATCTTCCTTGCTCCTCACTGTAAACAGCTTGAACAAAATGCAGTTAGGCAGGAACAGTGCTTACATCAAGAACATTTACGTTTGTGTTCTCAAGTAAAAATTTTCAAGGAAAAATATAAGACACGAATCCCGTTCATTAACATTCTAATATCTAGTGTCAGGATGTTTTATTTTTTTAACCAAATGATGGAAGTTACTACATCTTGTCATGAATAAGTCTAAACTGCTGACTTTGAATATAGACCTTTAAAATTCTAATCCAAATTTAACATTTGCTAAAGAACAGTGTAAAATATTTTATCAGTGTCCTGAAGAGTATTAAAAAATGTATGGTATTCTTAAACATTTGTATTACTTAAACTGCATGTCTAAGGCACGTAAATTTAATGATGGAGAAATTAAAAGTCGGAATACTTTAGCAAAATGTCCAGTAAACCAAGGCCCAAAGTTTAGCTGATATGATAAAAGGACCTGAAGACACTGCTTGCTGTTGTAAGCCCCTACTGTAAAAATAGTGAATACAAGCAATCTTAAAAAAAATCAAAGAGATAAAGCACTATGTGTCTTTTATAAACCTTATGTTTTTAATTTCATCCTTAGCAATATCCTGAAATAATAATTTTGGGCTTTGTCGTATATGTCTCATGCTCTTTGAAAAACTGTTGATTAAGACAGTGTACTACTACTGAGTTTGAAGCGACCATATCACTGTGTTAAAGATACAACGTTATGTGTTGTAGACAAGCAACTCAGTAATTGTGAAATAATTTTGTGCCATAGCTTAAACTAAGCAAATAAAAATACTAGTGTATAAAAGACAGCGATTGAAGCTCCCTTCATGTTTAATGTGCTGCACGTGAGTCATCAGTTAATGGTCACTTTCTTTGACAATGAGAAGGATTTTTTGTTCTCACTTTAAATTTTCTGCTATATTTGAAGAGCTTCTTGATACATGAGTCAGGTATGCATCAGGTAGTGTACATGCCAAAAACAATGATTCCAGCACACATCTGCCAAGACAATAAATATGTATGTTTTGTGTGCTTTTTTTGGAATACACAAGTAGTTATAACAATTTTAGAGCTGTTACACTGATCCCTGTTTGCATAAAACTTCTTCCAATTTTAATTGGATTCATCCAGTAAGGAAGCACTATGGTGGATCCTATCAGTTTTTGAACTGATTTAGAAAACCTTAAGAAAATCTTTGGTAATTATGATACATTTAGATTAATTTGTCATCTATCATTAATATATATTCTTACATGAAATTATATTGGTGAGGTTACTGGGATAAACCAGAGCTAAAGTGCCAGACACCACAGCTACAGGAACCTCTTGATGGCACAGCCCAAAAAAACACTGACTAATTCAGGACTTTACCAGAGTAAAATTTATGACCTATTAGTTAAATGTTATGTCCTTTAAAAAAATAAAATATTAATTAGAATAATAAAGTCTTGCATTTTAGATTTTGCAGATTCTTTGCAAACCTGATTATCTTCCAGGACAGGGTCATTATTTTTGCCTAGTACAGGAACCAGAACAGAAGCAAAAAAATCCAGCCAATGAGGCTGGATATGTATGTCTTTTTCTCTGCTGGTGTCAGTATCTGAGAATTTGCGTAGTGTCCATGTTTCTTTCTCATGTTATTGATTACTATGGCTTCAGATTTTCTAGAGCTCCCAAGTTTTATCTTAAGGTCCAGCTGATAATCAGAATCACAGTGAATCTAGATTTGGACTAACCTGAACTTCGAAAATTTAATTTCTTTTTATGGAATGCAAGACTTCTGGTCTTTCCTACCACCCTCCAAAAGATTAGAACACGTATTGCAGTTGCTAATTGATTGGGAGATGAAAGTGAAGGATGTAGTTTAAAAAAACCCCAAGCAAACAAAACAGCATTAAAAGATTTGTCTTTGTGTTTATAAATATTGTCCAAAAGGCTTCTGATCTGTTCAAATAAGATGTCTATGAGCTATGGAATCTGCAGTAGGAGGAGTTTTTGGTTCAGTCTTGTGAACAGCATCTCTTCCTGCAGCACAGTTGAATTCGTCTCACTATTTGTAATTTTCACAGAGCTATTTGCAACATTGAATGCTCTGTAAATACTAAAAATCAGTAGTTCCCAACTGAAAGGTTGTGAATAGATGTGTGGAAGTTGATTAAGAAGCACTTCCTGATGTCTTTTGTTGTACCTCATTGGGTTGTTTGGAAACAATAGGTCTAACTGCATGTGCAGGAAAACTTGTTAAAAATGGTGAAATTTTTAGAAAGTAATTTTCATATGCTTTTCCTGTAAAACTGATGATCTATTTTGATTTCTTTTCAGTGGGCAATGTGCCTTGTTATCTATTAATTTTTGTCCAAAACTTATATTTTATGATCATTATTTAGATGCATAATCTCTTCATGGACAATTTTGAGATCATGTAATCATTTGGCCTTAACTTGAAAGGAGTTGATAATGACACGTTAAAGAAATTTGAAAAGTTTAAAAATAACTTTAATCGGTAAAGTCAATTTTATTTGGACTGGTTCACTTTTATAGACTTTAATTATCAGTTTGGAATTTGTAATATTGCCTGAATTTCAGATGGGTGAGAATTAACACTGTACTGAGGGAGCCTAGACAAAAGGACATTAGTTGCGTCACAGAAACTTATTAAATGCAGTGCTAATTCAACAGACGAATTCCTGCAAACAGGTGCAAGATCTGAATTAATTTTTAAACTCTCCCACTCTCTTACACTCTGGGGACTTTAATAGTTCATATTGACAGGCACAGCACATTGCTAATTTCATTCACAAGCTTTTAAAGTTTCAATACATTTCAATCTGTGAACCTATTAGATTTTTTAAAGTGTAAGTATCATCAGGGCATCCTAAAACTAAAAATGATAATTTCTCTCACTGGGATTTCAAACCAGTCATCTAGCCAGAAGCGTGGTGTTTCTATGAATGAAATTCATTTTACAAGCTTCCCATACAGTTTTTTTTCTAATGTTTTTGTACGTTGAGCAGACAGTTACCAGGAAGGATTTTCTTTAAGTGTCTTGGTAACTGGAGGGGCCTGGGTGAGAGATAATGTGCCTGGGCAGAAAGCACAAATAGATTTTCATTTAACTAAACTAGAGGAGTAAGAGTGATAGGAGAATGTTTCATTATACACAACTGGCAGTCAACGGCTGTTCTAAGGGTTCAATTTTCAAAGAATCTATTTCTAGGTATGTAAAGAAATAAGGAAACAGATACTGTGCCAGTTAGTACAAGCTTGGTGTCTGTTTCTTGGGACACCTTATGTTCTGTGATTTTTAGTTCTCCTTTTAATTTAGGTGTCTCATCAAAATGAGCTTTGTGACTTCTACAATAAGAGTATATATTCTTTTTATGATTCATAGTAAATATAGAAGGTTATGTTCTCAAGGACAGAAATTATATTAACTAGCTAGTGTAACTTTTTCTAGAGTTTGTAAATGATGAAGAAGCCTAGCTCCTGCAGGCTACATCTATTTACTCTGTTTTGTGAGACAACTTCAAGCCACAAATTCCCATGCAGTCATTTGTTGGGAGAAGTCGAACCTGTTGCCACTTTCTGTCTTCAACGATTCAGACAGTAAGAATTGGAAGCAGCCACGGCTACAATGGGTCTCTTCAGTGAATTTAGGAGCTGTTAGTTTGGAGATCAGAGGAGGTAGAGGTAGGGAAGGTAGTTAGGAAAATCAATTATGCCGAAACATATCTTAGGGACATAGCATACATGATAACAGCTTTGATAATAATGATTGAATTTTAAAATCCTATTATTTTCCTGTACCTTTGCTGAACACTGACATTGCTTGTGTGTTTGTGATACGCTTTGTGAACACTTAAGCTTTTTGACATAAGTAAAGTCTTACCTTTAAAACTCTCAAGAATTCCACTAATAAATTATTCTGTGAAAGCATATTATGGGTAATGATAGCTCTATTAATTTTTTTCAATCACCTATGCAAATGTGAATTTAGACAACTAGTTTCAGGGGTACAGTGTTCCCCTCTTACTTCACTAAGTAGAATATCAATTACTTGATTATGAGCTGCGTTTACGTCAAACTCTTTGCTTGATTGTGTTGTAGCTTAGCACTGACATGAAATTGGAGCATTCTAATACATACATACCAGTTGTATTGCCTCTTGTTTAGAAAAATAATTGTCCAGTTATGAGATAGCATTATTTATTTAATTTATCTTTACCAGACTCCTGTGCTCACTTACATAATAGATTATAAATTTACTTGCGTGTCACAGATCTTATGGGATTCTTCCACTTCAGTCCCTCTGATCCATCAAATGAGCCTTCTCTAGCTTTTTGCTCTGTACTCATGTACTGAAAGTTCAGGCCTAAAATACATTGAATATTGTTATAATTAAGTTTCTATGAAAATTTTGGTCTCTACAGAAACTTGTTTAACTCATAATAATTGTGGGGAAATGAAGAGGGAGTTTTCTGCATCTAATAAGAAATATTTAATGTGGTGATTTTAGGTCTGACAAACCTTGACACGTTCAGCTCTATAGAGACGTGAAAACGTGACAGTATCAGCTGTATTTTCTAAATTTCTCAAGATATTTTTGTGAACATTTGAAGAAACACAGGTTCTTCACAGGTGTAGTGTTCAACAGTTGCTGTTCCCAAACAAGGATACCTCTTCTGAACTTCAATTAATTCATTGAAAGATAGTTATTACCACGTAGACATTGTCTTCAGTTATTTCTGCCTGTGAAGAAATGCAGTTATCTAAAAGGCAACGGGTAAAATTGTGTCCATCGTACATTAATTTTTTTTCTTAAAAGCATGACACAACCACAAATACCGAACTGACATTAATTACACTGAGCTGTAAGGTGAGACTTATCTATCCTATCTTTTTTTTCTTTATCTTGATTTCAGCCATTATTTTGTAATTTAAATTTGTCATGCTTTTGGAGAAGGCATTTCTCTAAAAGATTCTAGGGAAAAAACCGCAACACTTAACAACAAACCGTCTTAGTTTAATAGGGTTTACGTTCAGAGATGTGCATTAAAAACCTAAAATAAAGATATGTTACCAAGAAGGAAGCTCACTACTCAGGGTTCAGTTTTGACTATGCTTTCCTTTAAAGTCATCTTGCATGAGTGAAAGTCAAGATTTAGAAATACTAAGTTATTAACATGCACCTTTTAAAATGTGTGACAGGTGCTTTTCCAGCATCAGCACTCTATGCACGAAAAGACTTGCTTCAGAGACCTGCACATGTTGCTACTAAAACTTTTCAAGGCCTGCGAATATTTGTAAATGATGAGCTCCATGAACTCCTCATAGGACTGAAGACAGCTGAGAAGTTTCTAAAACCTGGAGGTCGCCTTGTAGCCCTCTCCTTTCATTCACTAGAAGATCGTATTATCAAACGTTTTCTTCATGGAATTGACATGAGAGAAAAGTACAATCTTGGCTCAAAGCAGAAGATAAGACAGGCTCTGAGAAATTCCTCCAAAGGAGAAGATACACAAGAATCTCCCTGTGGAAAATCCAACTCAAAGTGGATTTTTATGCAGAAAAAAGTTCTCACACCCCAAGCCAAGGATATTCAAACGAATCCAAGAGGAAGGTCAGCCAAGCTAAGAGCTGCTATTAAACTCTAAACGAACATATATGCTTACTGATTGTATAATTTCCTTAACTTTTATTTTCTAGAAGGCTAACTGGACAGATAGTATCAAACTGAAAAAATAAAATGAAGGCTGTTAGAAAACATTTCTTTCTTACCTTTGTGCTTCTTTTCAATCAGGAAGCAGTACAGAGCATGAAAATGCAAAATAAATGCATATAAATGGGTGTCGCTAATTATACAAAAAAGACATCTTTTTTTAAAAGAGCATCAAACACTAAGTTTATGAAAATTGCAGGTTTGATGTATTTGTAGTATTCCCTTTAGATTAATTTCAAAATTCTGACATTAACAGTCTAAATTCAGTAGCTAATTGAGACAGACATACTTTTATGGGGGTGGATTTCACACACCTAGTTCAGCTGTCTGGTCTAGTCTAGAGCAAGTTTAAACTAACCTAAGAATTCTTGATATGTATGTCTCTGTATCCCAGCTAACTTGTTGCATGGATGCCCATGGGACAAGAGCTAATTCTCAAATAAAGTGACATCAGTATGTCATGTTCTATCCAGGAATTTGTAAATGGACTCTTACCTTTTTTTAAATAAGTATTTACTTCTGAGTACTCACCTGGTTGTTTAATGATTAATAATTTTAAATAATGAATGTATCTTGGGGGAAAAAAGGGTTCTTAAAAAACCACTGTTGGCACTTGGACACTACAGTAAAGCAGTCAGATTTGTATTTGATCATCTGAACTTCTTCCTGCAAACATAACTTCTGCATAGATCCACTACCGCTTTTAGGTGTTGATGGAATTATAACTAACCCATCAAAAAAGCAGTAGTGTGGGTCTTACAAAATATTCTCCTTTACTGGTGATCGTTTATTAAGAGGTAGGTATTAAATTATTTTAGGAAAGGCCCACTCAACACCAGCTTTCTGTTTGGGTGCTATGCTAGGTTGTAGAACATTTCACATAATTTCTTTTTTAGTTAATATGAATTAAATTTAGTTTTGGTTTTATATTTTATCTTAAAAGACCACTGGTTTTCTAGTTTTATATGCTAAAAATGAATGGAAAATAGTGTAAGTTTCAACTTCTTTGACCTCTGACTCATCTCTTCAGGAAAAAGTCTTAATTTAGATAATCAAATTGGTACCAGGCTTTCATTTGTGATGTTTGAAACTTGGTTGGTAGAACAAAAAAATGCAATTTCTGACTCAGCTAAATGACTACTACACCGGCTTCTGAACAACTGACTGGATCATTCTGAACTTGATTTTCATCAAGCATTCTCTTTGTGTTGATGTAAATGATTGCTGCACAGTAGTTTTTTGGGTCATATTGACCCAAGTTGGTATTTAGTTTCACTGTCTGTAGTATACAGTATAGTGAAATAGCTGAATATTGCTTAATTCCTTGGTACAGGTAAGTCATATAATGTATTCCTAGGTATAGGTGATAACATCTATCACTAATCTGAAACAACAGTTAAATGATGATGGGCATTTCATTCTTTTCTGAAATTTCAATATTTTTCCCCTAGCTTCATTATACATGCTACTTAAATAAAACATTCCACTTCAAATAATATTACTTACTCTTGTCATCTTTGAGACAACAGACTGTACCCTAAATAGACATTTTTTCATGCAGCCATTAAATATAAATAGCTGAGGTTATTTTTAGCTAAGATTTCATCCTGAAATGCATTTCAATTGTAGATTTGAAAAATTGTGCCTCCAACATAGGCTTAGAAGAGTCGTAGTGCCATGCTGTGCATTGTTCAGGACACGCTTCAGGGAAAGGCCATCCAGTATAGCAGAAGTTGAGTATTAGCACCTCAGAAATTATATGAAAGCATTAAAATTCCTTATGCTTAAAACAATGTTTAAAATCCACACATCTCATACCTACATTCAAAGGCATAGTTTCTAGGGTAGTTGACCTACTGTATGCCAGGTTGTGTAAATGCCCTTCCTCATTTAGGGAAAGTAAGAGGCTTTTGTTTGCCTTTAGGTTGGAGTTGCACAGCCATGACAGTATATAATTTGTTGCGTTTTCCCCTTTAGAGGGTCTCTTTCTCTTCTCTCAGCATCTCCTCACTTTCAGCTTTAAACCTGACATATGGAGAGTCCTAGAATTTTAACCTTTGCTTGCCTGAAAAAAAACTTTCTGGTTTCCCAGAAAAACCTCTGGTTATATTTAGTTAAAATATTCTTGTATCTTGAAAGATTTCATTTAATTTCATTTCATAAAAAATAGGGACTTTTTGCACAGGTATGCAGTGATAGGACAAAGAGAAATGGTTTTAAACTAAAAGAGGAGAGATTTAAGTTAGATGTTAGAAAGGAATCCTTTACTCAGAAGCTGGTGAGGCTCTAGAACAGGTTGCCCAGAGGAGCTGTGGCTGTGCCATCCCTGGAGGTGTTCAAGGCCAGGTTGGATGGGGGCTCTGAGCAACCTGGTCCTGTGAAAGGTGTCCCTGCCCATGGCAGGGGGGGTGGGAATAGATGATCCTTAAGGTCGATTCCAACCCAAACCATTCTGTGATTCTGTGACTTAGTAAGTGACATTAAATTATGTGAAGGGTATTAGGCATTTATCTTGTTAGCAGAACACGTCTACAGAGCACACCTTAAATTTTTCTAATGTAGTATATGTGACACGTTACTAAAACTAGACTGGTTTTTTTGCCACAATTGAAAATTACATTTAAGAAGGAGACGGTAGCTGGTGGAAAACGTCTCACTGAAAACCAAGGCATACTGTCAAGGTACAAGTTGTGTATCGTTTCTAAAAACTTCCATTCAACCTAAGCAATGTACATTTTAATACAGCCAAATGCAAGATTATCTATCAAGAAAGAAAAAAGATTGTAGACTGTGTTTACAGGGAATATGACAAGAATGTGGTCCTGTACACAATGGGAAGAATAGAAACATCCAATATATGGAATAATTGTAGAGAACATCAAGTGGTAGTTATGGAGAGACAGTGGTGCTGCCATACAATATGTGCATGCAGAGCATGTTGCTAAAGAGTGTATCTTTTCATGTTAGTACTTTAGAAGAGTGGAAAAATTTTTAAAAGGATAAAACCCAGCTATAAGACTATTTGTATGCATTGCAAACATACTTTCTATTGAATTTACTAGACAGTAGGATTTAATTAGTTAATTGAAGTGAAGGTAAAAGTTGATATGCTGTCAGAAGTACCTGCCTGGTAAAGAAATTTGCGTGGAATAATTATTTGAAAAGTAGACACACTTATCCTGTGACTAAGCTATTTATAATAAAAAACCAGTATTTCTTGAAAACATAATTTAACAGTATAAGCACAATTGTCTGCATTTATAGGCTGTGAGGGCCTACTGACAGTTATTACTTCCCTATTGCTTCCTAAAGAAAAAGAATCAGTTTCATTGTTTCATAATGCAAGTAATATAAGGAATTAGTATCTTTTCAGTTTTGGTTGTTTTGGGGTTTTTTTAGCTTTCACACTTGAGTATTTTATCAGTAGTCTTTTATAGTCACATCTGCCAAGACGACCACTTGACTTGAAAAAGATCCCAGTCTGAAACATGGATTTTTGTAAAGATGTATGGAAGTATTGGATAGATGGAAGTTGGACGGAAAGGGTTCCTAATGGAATACAGATGGGAAAATGCTGACTTCAATGAACACTCGTAGCAAGTGCCTCTTCCAGTAGCAAGTGTTGTATTCAGATGTTTTGCATTCTGCTTTCTAGAGTAGCATTTCTATGATTATTAATGATTCATATAATTGCTCTAAGATTACTATTTGTACTGGAGAAGACATGGTATTAATTGGAGAGTTAATGCTCCCAAACAGTGTAACAGCACAGTGAGAAGAGCTATGCCCTCAGGAAAGGTGATGTGCAGGGGTGGGAAGATCGCAATAAGAAGTCTTAGACACAGATTGTTGGTGATTTGATTAATTTAAATTTTAAAATAACTTAGTTGTTTTAAATAATCAGTCGTGACTCACTGTTTTGAGTATCACTGTGCAAAAGTACTGGTGAAAAATGAGACAAATTTGAATAAACAGAGAAGTAATGAACTCCTAAGTAATTTTTTTGCTGCCCATCTTACTTAACATCTTTACTTCTAGCAAGAGTAAGGAAGGGACTCAGACCTCGTCTTCTTGTGCCTCAGAACTTCTCAAGAAAGAGCCCTTCAGTAGGTTCAGTACCATTTACACCTGGATTTTGAGGAGCATTCAGTGGAGCATGGGAATCAGTCTTTATATCCATACATTTATTTTTTCATAAAGCACTTGCTTAAAACTTATCTGTAAGTTAGAATAATATGAAATTGAATTTATGAGTCTTTCAGAAATATAATCAAATGCAGAGGCCTTTTTACACTGGAGTTTTACTGCAATTAAGGCAGGATTTTGTGGATTAATTAAGACTTCATTGCTACAAGTGAACCTTGCAAATAATTTAAATGAGTGTAGAACAACTCCTTCCCTTCCCCTTCACCCAGCCCCTGTAGAAGATAGAATAGAAAAATAAGTTTAATTTAAAAGAAATGTGCAGTAAAGTTGAAAAGTTAAAAAGAAGTTTATTTATGAGGTTGATCTCCAATTTTAATAAAATTTCATACATGCAGTATTCTACTACTTTTCTGTCCATTGCTTAATTTAGCCTGTTTGGGGATAATCAATAGCAGTGAGAGAGCTCAGTGTCTGTACATGGAGGTAGGGCATGGTTTCTTGTGCGTAGTGAGAGGTAACAGTGGGAAGATATATATGCTTCTAAATATGAACCTGTGTATTTTTCCCTCTGTCTCCTTTGGAGTTAGAATTGTGTTTACCTTTCTGGATCCTCTTTAAGCTTATTTCAGGTGAATGAGAGGGAAGGGCTTTTCCTTTTTTGGTAAACTGTAATACCTGTCCTTAGAAGTATATTAAAATTAATATTGTTTAATACTTTTCTACTTGACATATTTCCCTGATGATATGCCATGTTTTTCAGTATTACTATTACATCACTAAATCAGGAAAAGGAGCAAATATTTGTTCATGAGAAATCAAAGCTAAAAAAACAGAGCAAGTTGTCTAAATTTCTTACTGTACTGACATAGCTATATTTATAAAAACAAAAATGTTTTCATTGTACCTTGAACTTTAGGCAAATCATATTCTTCCTGTTGCTTTTACAAGCCTAATTTGATTGGTTGTAATGGTGAAAAACAAGCTGGAGGGTTTTTTTAATTCATTTTTATGGTTGCAAGTTTAAACTTGACAGCTTGTTTAGAGATGTCTTTTTAAAGAAGAAAACTGGAGATACAGCTCCCTCTGTCTGTCCCGGGAGTACCTCTGCTCTGGAGTCTTTTGACAGCACCTGCAAATGATCATAGGAAGAGCATGTTTATTGTCAACATGAAGATGCAAGATAAAAACATGGGGATAACTTGTTTTACAGGTCAGTAAAACAATTTTTAAATTTAAAAGGTCAGTCTTAAGTTATGCTAACTGGAATTTTAAAAGAACAAAGGTGATGTTCTTATCCCAAAATACTTCAGTGAAGATACCTAATTCAAAAGACAGAAAAACAAACTTGTGCAATTTCTCAAAATTTATAATTAGATTATTATTGGAAGACAAAATAGATGTATAAAAATTCTATCTATTCTTTAGTGCCCGTACAATTTTTGCAGACATAACAGTGGCAAATATACTTCATGTTTTTGACCATTCATTTAAAAAAAATATGCCTAAACAGTGAAACATTAGGGAATATGACAGAAACTGGAATGAAAATAAATCACACTATATAAATCACATCTTAAAATTCATATATGCTGGAATACCTAACTAAAAACTTAGGTTTTATGTACTCCATTGTCATCTCTTCAGTTCCAGTCTGTGGATGTGATTCTGGCAAAGAAAATGCAGTCTGTCTGTGTACTGAAGGTATACTAGAGCTCAGAATGGGTTTCTGCTAGACTTATGATGTTATTAGAATTTCACATTAGCTGTAATTATACTAATAATATTAACATAGCAACATAGCATTAACAAGGTTATACCGCAAGTTAGTGACTGTGAAAAAAAATTTTGAAGCCTCATGATAACTTGTACACTAAAATGTGTGGAAGCTTAGTAACCACTTAGTCATCAACAATTCAGAATAGAAAGGCTTCTTTGTTAATTCAAACCGTATTTTAAGCTCATCCCTCCACATCTTTCTTGTACATTGTATATACTTTTTTATAATCAAGCAGTTTCGCATGGAAGAACATCTCTTGTAGACTTTGCTAAGAGCTGAAATAAGAAGTATTGACAGTCTTGGCTGATAAGTATCTGAAAATTGAGATATCATTAAAATTGTTTTGTAATATAGTACAAAAGTTATATTCTCAAGAGTAGTGACACATGCATGCCAGTTAACACATGCACAGTCTGTGAGCCTAATCCTGCAGCCCTTACTTGTGGGTCTAGCTTTGTTATGGAATGATGGAATTGCTAAGGTTGGAAAACACCTTGCAGGTCATCAAGTTCAACCATTAACCCAGCACTGCCAAGTCCATCACTAAACGTGATGGACAGTGCCACGTGTCTTTAAATACCTCCAGGGATGGTGACTCAACCACTTCTTTGGGCAGCCTGTTCCAGTGCTTGACAACATATATGCCTTATTTCTAAGATGTCCCATTTTTCATAGTTGTGATAGAAATAAAAATTGAAATCTTGGTAGGCAGTGAGAGCTGGCAGAGCAGAGGTTAAGGTCAGTAGGCTGACTGTAGGCCTCCTTGGAAGCAGAAAGGACTTGAAACTCTGCAAATCAAGGTCCACTGAGTAGGGGGCAGTCCAGGCTGACTGCCAGCACTTGTATGATAGTGACTAAATATGATAATGCTGAATTAAAACAGTTCTTGATGTGGAGGCAGGTTCGCTGGTATGTAGTGTACTGCATTCCAGAATGGCTTAGTAATGGTGACAGTGGGTTTTAGAAAACTAAGTTTAGGAAAATAATAATAAAAAAAATCCTTGGAATTGAAGCTCGTATATTTGTTTTAACTGCCTCTCTTTGGGAGGGCAGGAGGTCGACAGAAAAATTATTTGAGAGGAAAGGGTATTTAGTCACTAGTGTTGCTGCACCTATTACAGATATAAGAAGTTTCCACTGTTCTAAAAAACATGGGCTCGGTACCTTAACAGCACATATCCTATAGTTATCACTGTTACTTGGGCTATTAAAAACTAACAGGTGATGTGAAATTATAAAATAGTAGATTAATTCAATGAGCTTGGCAAATGCCCTGCCGTGCATTTGTACTGCACTTAATAGTATTCTAAAACAAAGGTAATTAAGGGATGACTAGGGAATTTGTCACACCAGCCTTTACACCAGGACCCTGCCAATTTTTCATGTGTGCATCTTAAGTAAACACAGCAGCGTTGGGCTGCAGCCTGCACACCTGGGCAGGAGCACTGCTGTAGCCAATAGTGTGGTGACTGACATGGAGATTAAAATCTCAGCCTCTCCTTAAAGTGTTCCAATATCTCACTTTTTAGAGCACTGACTTAATGCTTTAGTAATAGATCTCTTGTTATTTGGAAAAGAACATATCACAAGCTGAGCGTAGGGGGTATTTGCTAGTTGCTGTTTGAACTTGATAACTTTTGTTCCTCCAGGCAAGCTGGCTATTGTTCTTTTAAAATTAAGTGAAACCAGCAGCAGCAGTCAACATTTGTCCCTGAGACAAAAAATAATTAATGAATTTAGTTGCAGTGGCCATTAGATCCAGTTACATACCAAAGGGAGCAACATCCTCCATAAATACCACATTTCCCAACAGTTCAGTAATTCAGCAGCATATTAAAAATACTCTTTCACAGTTTATACACTCCCATAGTTATAGTTGGCAAATATTTTACTTGACCTAGTCAAGTTTTAGCTGTTTTCAGGATTCTGTTTCATTTGAGCACTCTTTGTATAGAAAAAAAATGTTACAAAGTAGTTGGTTTTCCAGAGAAAACGCAATTCAAGCCTTTTTTCAAATAGTATCGAGCAAAGAAAACATTGCACTTTTGTTGGTTTTTTGGGGGTTTTTTGGTTGGTTTTTTTTTTTTTTTTAGTTTTTAACTTTGATGAGGAAATAAAGATCTAATAATTTCTGCCACAGTTTCTCCTCTGAACTAATTAATTATTTGTGTTAGGGATATAGAATTAATATTGTGTACTAAACAGAACTACTGACTATCATGTTCCCTCTTACACAGGGTGCCACCTGAACTGGCATTACTCCCAGTCGCTTCCTATAGCCTACAGAATAACAGGCATTCCTCAGCATGCATGCACAGTTTGTTCCTCTTAATTTGATAGTGAGGCTGTATAATAACTGTGCTTAACTTAGGTTTTCTTTTCTCTAAGCAAAATCCTCGCTTGTAATTTTGCTTATTCTTGCATATAAAAATTATGATGTGTTTCCGCATTCGAGTCAGTGCATCAGATTCAGTGCTGACAGCACTCATTACCTTTGTTATTAATGATGCTCCAAGTTTTCCCATGGGCATGAGAATATCAATTTTCCTGAAAAATTAAAGCTGAATTCCAGCCTTCATGGCAGCAGCGAAAACCATGCAAATTGAAGTCCCTTATGTTTCCCATAACTATGTAGGATAGTCAAGTATAATCTTTCTGTATTTCCCCTTTCCGTTTTCCCCATTTCTGTTTCCTTCTTTTAAGTTTTACTTTTTCCTCTCCTTTCCACCCTCCACCCCCTCCTGTTCCCCTCAGGATAGCCGTGTCATTTTTGGAGCCTTGCTTCTGATTTTTAGAAATTTTGGTTCTTTCCCTCCTCCCTTGCCCTCTGTTTGCTACCCCAGAGGGTGTGTACGAAGGTTTGAAGTGGAAGAAAAGAAGGTTGTTGCTACGTCCTGCTTATGTGTGATTTATCAGCTAATCAGATCGTCTTCAACACAAATTTTTGCTCTCTGAAGCATAAAAGCCTCTCTTAAACATGAACCTTTACAAATGCATCCTTAAAAGTATTTCTTACACTTTATATCCTAGTAAAGGGATAGATTGTTGAATTAAACTATTGCATGAAAATATTTATAAATTAGGTTTTGTAATCACAGTTTTTCCCAATGAGTAATTTCCTTAGTCTTGAAAGCCGGGTCAATACGCTTCCAGAGGAGATTCCTGAGCGATGGGAGGCACTTTGCCAGACCGAGACTGAGAGGAGCTGGAGATTTGGGGTCCATAGATTACCATAGATTACCAGCTTCTCAACCTGTCCCTTAAGCTACCCTGCATGACAAAGCAGCAAAATGTTTGGATGTGGCTGGGTCTGGCTGTCAACTGAAGCCTGTAAGGATTGTTCAGTGATATTAAGAGCTGCAGGATACCTCTAGTGGTACATGGTATAATTGGTGATTGTGCAATTTAAAGTTGCCTTGGGTAACGACAAAGATTGAGGGTTATTATTGGATAAGGAGAATCATTTCATCATTCTCAAAAAGAGTAATGCACATGACTTTTCTTGGGCAGGTTAAATTGGAGGGGTATATCTTCCACAACGGAGAGAAGTGTTTAATTTGAAAGATAGTTCTTTGGGAATATCACTTCCAGTGATTAAAGTTGAGATATAATTCAAATTGCCTGAGTCATGCTTCCATTTTTTTCCCCAAATTATGCTACACTGGTGGGCAGTTAGCAATTATATGGGATCTGTCTCTGTGTTAAATCCAGCAGCTTGAAATGCTCTAAGGTTTTAAAGTGTTGTTGGGAGAAAAGTTGAAAAGTGTTAGAATGTGTGACTTGTACCCAGTTGGCTTTAATAAGTATTATTAGCTCTATTTGCATTGACTGCAGCCCCTGCTTCCTTTCTAAAATGCAACAAGGGAGTTGTAGCCCACTGCATGCCCTGACAGCTTTTTGTGGCAAGAAGGGGCAATGGCATAAAAATAACATTTTCCTTATCTCAGCAAAATACAGAGGTAAAGTATAGGCAGGCCTGAAGAGTTTTGAGATGCCTGAATGCGACATGAAAAGCTGTGATTTCACTTAAAATAATGATCTTAAATACACACGATCTGTAATTACTTGATGTGAATTTGTTTTAATAACTGATTTAGTAAAAACTGTGCAGATGAATGTTACTCCTGGAAATGGAAGCAATTTAGTTAAAGCAGAGCTATTAATCTTTGTTCAACAAAAGTTTATTAGCTTGGCAGAGGCTATATTGCAGCTGGGGCAAAGAAACCATGTCTCTTGCACAACATTTTTCCTGAACAGGCTAACCTGACTCTCTAGTACCTTGGGTTTCTATCAGTGATATTCTACTTAATAGCATGTCAGCCGACTTGCAAATATGTCAAACTGTCATCAAATGCCAATTCATGTTTTATCTTCAACTCTTTTCTTTGCAGTGTCTGCAATTATCTTTTTGCAGCAAATATAGCAACTCTAATTAATTATAGTTAATAACATAATTAATTCTACTATAATTAATCGTATCTAGAATTATTTAAAGTAGTATGTGATGAGCAACAGAGGAGCATGCCACATTAAAATAATTCAGAAAGAGGTTGACGAGTACGGTTTTGGCAAATACTATAGTTTGGGCTTAATGGGTTGTTTTGGTCCAAGAAGGTTAAAGACTTTTAGAACCCTGTAGTCTTTCATGTGAAGTGGCAAAGTAGCCCATCTCCAGCAGCATCTCAACCACTATTTTTCATCTCTTCTGAGTTTAATCTACTGGAAGATTGGTCATCTGTGACGGATGTCTGTAAATACAAAACCCTATTGACCTAGGGTTCATTTTATGCAGATATTAGCTGGCAAAGATTTTTAGTTCTCCTCTGTACTGAATGTAAAGCGTTTTTTCTATCTAGAGAGAGAAAAGATGAAAGTTAAGGGGGTTTTGGAGCATTTCTGAATAGCAGAGGTTAATAGGCTGGGAGTGTGTGCTTTCCTTATTACCCTTGCTTCTTTCCTCTCATCTACACTCATCAATAAATAAATAAGTTAATTAAAAAGCTGTTTCTAAGGGACAAAGTACATATCCTTAAGACATATCAAAGTCTCCATACAAAATTTAACCACTGGCCTGAAGAAATACACAGATTTATGGATGGATGAAAACCCTCAGCTTTGCTGGTTTTTATTGTTATAATGAGCTGCACAAGTTTCAACAATAAATGGAAGGTATGTCTCTCTGCCAGAAGCTGTTAAACCAGTGGGCCCATGGCAAGGCCTGTTATGCAGAAAACGTAAGATAAAAATCCTATTTGCAAAAATATCCATATTTTCATATATATACTTAATCATAAACCTAATATTTTGGAAATGTTCCAGATCATCAGAATGTGTAGGAAAAAATATTCAGAATCTAATTAAATGCCCAAAGGAGATTCTATCTGATGTTCAACCAACAGTTAATGGAATGTGTGTGTCTACATGCAGAAGTAAGCATATTATTTAATATTTTAACAAATTATTTAATGCATTTTGCCATGTTTTATTTTTATGACCTCTCTTTTCTGCATTGCAGGCTGCCTGTGACTGTTTTGCTCACCCAGGTGTCCTCTCCTTCTCCTTGTCCATCACGACCTTTGCTGACCTAACTGCTGGTGGCAATTCTATTCTGAGCTTTCTGCCGCAGTCCAAGTTTCTGTGCCAGCAGGTGTATTGGTGATAAATGCTCCTCTTGTGAGGTTGGTGTGGATGGTCTTCTATGTTTGGAGAGTAGGTGGTCAGAGGCTGAATAATGCAGGAGGTGTGTTGTGCTTCCAGCTCAGCTGTGTCTGGCACTTGCTGCTTTCCAGGGCTCGCAGCTGGTGAGTGCTCTGCAAGGCAAGCCCAAGCAAGCGGGCGGCGTGGGGCACCAGCCCACTCTGCGTCCTCAGCTGAAAAAGAAGGTGGGGAGCTCCCATCAGTGAAGGGGCACCTTCGTGTCCCGTGAGAACAAAGCAACATTCTACTAGAAGTAACCAGCTCTGCTTGCAAAATGCAAGTTGAACTCTGGTGAATGTTTTGTTCGTGGTTGTTCCTTATTTGGCTTATCTGCAGGGAATCAATTAAAAAACTTCATTGTGATCAACATGGGTCTTTGAAAGGGACAAATTAATAAATGAAGTTAAATACTGATATCTGTAAGAGCATTATTATTATATTCAGTGGTGTTTACAGACAGGGTATGTAGGTGCTCATATTCAAGTACAACCCAACACTGTGGGTAGCTTTAATGTACCTGGGTACAGTAATTCACTCAATCCACAACAATGCTTTGTGAAACTTTGTGAAACATTTACTTTGTGAAAAGTAAATTAGAAAAGGAAAAATGTTTATTTCTTAACAAGCTTCACTCATCTGAGAATTAAAGATTCACAAAAACTGTTAAAAAGTATTTTCAGAATTAGTGTTTTCATTGATCCTTCAGGTGTTTTCAGGATGTTTAAGACTATGCAATAAATTAAAAATAGCTGCGGCAAACAGTTGTGGAGAAGTCCTCACTGTTGTTTTCACAGGAGTCAACACATACTCCTTAGTAGAAAAATTTAATTTTGCCTGCTTAGTTTTTTAAAAAAACAAATAAGCACTAGCAATCACAGAAAACGAAGAGTGGGTGATTGGTTCCTATTATTTTTCTTTTTAATATGAACATGAGCCCTACAGCTCTGTGATTCAGTTTCATAATTTCCTCCCATTTAACCTAAGTGGCTGTTTTGGGAAAGATTCCTTTCCTTGAAGAATAGTTCATGTGTGGGTTTAATATGTTCTTGCAGAAATTTATTATTGTTTTCTTTTATAATCTTGGCGGAGTTTCAGTAATTATATCTTACTCTTTTTATTTAAACTTTTCCAGGTCTTAAAACTAACAGTGTTATCACCTGTTTCAGCAGTCTACTTTCTTTAAACTTTCAGGTATTCTTTTTCAAATGAATTAAATTTGTATTTAAAAATAGAGTTGTGGTTCCTCTGCCTGTATAAACAAATTCTGATCTTCCCATTAATAACAATCCATCTGCTGTAGTTATTTCCAGTACACTGTAATGGGGCTCTTCCTCTTCTCACAGGGGAAGTACAGTTGTCAGATTGAGGAAAAATCTGTAGAAAGGCAAGCCATTGCTAGAAGTGGTGCAGGTTATTCCACAGGGCTGAAGTTATCTGAGATAGCAAATAGAGTATTTTTTAATTCCCTCACCTTCCAGTGTTTGTTAGGGGGATGAGGAAACTTCTGGTGCACTTTAGCTCCTTAAACTTTTAGTCATTTCTGATGAGGAAAGAGGGTAAATAGCATAGATATGGATAGACTTACACATTTATATAGCTATTTACAAATGGCATGCATATAGAGAGCTGACTGGTAACAAAGCTGTTATTAATGTAGCTACAATATAGTTTCTGCTGCAAAATTGTCATGGCACCAGCATAGTCTCAAAATGGTACCATAGTTCTGACTTCATCTTCATTAGCATGTTACTTTGTCTATAAAATAAAACATTCATCACATTTCTAATAAAATTCTGGTTTATGTGTGTATGAAATACCTTCTGTTGAGTAAAGTATCAATTAAGCAATGAAGTGCAAACTCAAGTAACTTGTTTGCAATTATGCTAATTACCACTCTTAAGGTCTTTATTGATGCTAAAGTCTTTACATGCGAACTGAGGGAATAAACACTTTGTCTTACACAGAGCAGCTGTCACATGGTAGTACCATTCAGTTGCTGCTTCCTAAGAGCCAGGGCATTTTGTCTCCAAGTCTCCCTTTTCCCTACCTAAATCCTATTTCTCTCTTCTCTTCATGTTACTGAAATAATACAGAGCTTGTTAGAAACTACTTTACTGCTAATGAGAATATTGCACCTCTTCAAAATGATGACCATTGGAAAATGCAAAGTACTTTCAGTCAGAATGCTGAAGGAAATAGAATTGCTTGTGTATCTGAAAACAAGCGTAGGGCTTTTTCAGATTTTAAGTAGAAGCAAAGAAAATTCTACTCTTCTTTCTGTACCCCAAAATGAAAATGTAGGTAAAATAAGTGAAGGAGGTTTTGGCCATTTCTCCATCTCTGTTTCATTTTTCTTTAAATTTCAGAGAAGCTCTGCAGGAATTTTATATCAAATTTCCATTTTACAGAGGTAGTTGTGACAATATAAAGAGTGCTTCAATGGCAAATACCTTCTAAAGCCCGTGAATTTGTTTACATGAAAGGTCTCATGCTGTAGGATTCTGGATGAAGTCTACACTTATTGTTTACCTGAGCACAAAGTTTATATATCTGTGCTGTTTTAACCAAACCAGTTGTATGTGTATGCAGGCGTATATCTAGGTATGCATACAGACATACGTGGGTACATATGCACACCATAAATAAATCTTTCTTCCTTAATTAGCATGGCCATCCTTAGGGTATTTGAGAAAATAAGAGCTCCTACTTCAAGAGGAAGAAGCCAGGCTAATGAAGGAAACTTCCTATGTCAGCAGCTTGTAAGCCCTTAATTGTGAACAACAGGAATGTACCATGCTTGTTAATCCATTTATTGCAATATCGTCTTGCATCTGTACCCATGTGACAGCTGAGAGGCTGGCTCACAAATGACCATTGCAAAGAATTGTGATGTTTGAATATAAATATTTGGAATGTGGAAAGAGAAAGAGGGGAGAAAATCTGGGGTGGTTTGAAGGGGAAGAAATAGAATAAATAGATTGAGAGTGAATTTTATGGAATACTTCATGTCAGTGCCCAGATTTTTCCAAAGAAGATGTGTAGGTGGTTTTCCCAATCAGACTTGATGAAGAAATGGCAACTATCATGTAAAGAATTATTCTTTACTACAGGGGAATGAACTGAAAGAAGACCATTTCACATTTTAGGTCACTGGATTATGTTGATCTCTGGTAGTTACTTTTCATACATGAGTAGCTGGAAATGGAAAACGGTGGTAGAGTCACCTACTTTTTCCCAGCTCTGTTCTATTGGGGTTTTCTTTCGACAATAGTGATAACCACCATAGCCATTTTCTTCCCATAAAGCCAAGGAGTATTTCCTGTCTATGTTAACGTTTAATTAAAAATAACATGAGTCAATGTCCGTGTTTCTACTGCAGTGTGATGTGGCCATTGTTTGAAAGAGTCATGTATGAGAACAGGGATGTGGAGAAAATAATGGAAGTGATGCAACTAAGGTGACAGAACTGAGATGGCAAATGTTATTACTAAACTCCAGATTCTTCGTCTATGATGCTTAAAATGTGTTTCTTTTACCTTTGTGAGGTGATTTTCGTTTATGTAGTGCTAATTTTGTAGTCTATATAGCATAGCAGAAGTCATAAGGAGGCCCTAGGTTTTTTAAAATTCTCTCCTGTAGTGCATAACTTACATTTACATGTGAGTGATACTGCAGAGATGTTCTGGGCTGAAGCAAATTGCCAAAGTAAAGTTTCATGTTCTCCTCTCGAAAGACCCCACTTCTTTTGGACCTGCAGAGAGCTGTTTGTCTGTAATGCTGCTGCTGAAGAGCATGCTGAGTCATACAGCACAGATGTAGGCTTTGTCCTCCCATGGCTGTATCAATTATTCTTTCCTCCTGTATTTCTTAATGATACACCAACTCTTTCCACAAAGTGTGCATGACTCAGGGCTTCATCGTGCTGTTGCCCCTGAACTATTCTTCTCTTTCTGAATCACAGCTTGGAGGCTTGGAAAGGACTTGTTAGGGGAGATGTTTGAGAAGACCACATTGAACTGCACTTGTAATATTAGGTTCAATTCTTAAAATGGCACTTTTGTTTAAACAGCTTTGTTATTAATACATTGAAAACTTAATCTGGAAATGTTTAGGGGTTCAGCTTTAAAGAAACTACAGACGTTCAAAGTTTCTGTTGACCCTTTGTAACCCAAAAATAAGTTTTAGAATTAGATGGGACGTTTACCTTAGTAGTTGATTGGATTGAGTTCAGAAACACTATGTATTACGCCTTCCAGTCATGATTTTTCAGCATTTCTAATTAGAAACAATAAGCTGAAGTGAAATAAAGGAAGAGCTGGATTTATTTTTAAATTTTATTTGCAAAAGTTTAGTAAAAACTAAGAATTAAATACCCTGATAATCCATACTTGCTCTTATCTTCATTTTTAGGTGTTTGAATGGCAGGCTGTTTTCTGAAGTTTTTTTAGCTTTTCTTCTATAACAAATAAATTTAGAAAGTAATCTAATGTGAATCACTAAGACTTTTAAATAAGATATATGAAATTTGTATCAGCCTACATAGCCTACATTGCTCATATGTTACAAACTATTTTTCTGCAGGTTCTTCCCATCTTGTCCTACAAATTTGCAACGGCTTTAACATGTGGGCAAAAAAAAAGATGAAGGAAAGAAAACTAGCAATATTGGGGGTTGCTGTCAGTTTAAATGCCAAACCTTTTAACAAAGGGTTTTTCAAGTAATACTGATCAAGTTTTTTATTTTTTCCAGTGGTAAGAGACTCAAAGCTTCAGGGTCTAAACCCAACATTAATGTTGCAACTTTAGTAGTAATATACACATGACCTCATTCTTCTGTGTCTTTTTGTTTGTTTCATTTTTTTTTTAAATTTTCTTAAATGATAACACACACTTGTAAAATTATTTGTTATGATCATTCAAATTGTAGGAGTCTCTTGCACATCTTTGCAAGGAATTGATAGAACTAGCATATATTGTGTTTAAAATACACCTTAAAAACTGATTTTTCCAGGTTTTGCAACCTGGATTCTGGTCAAGATTGTCTCTGTAGCAACACAGCTTTGATGTTTCAGGGTCAAACACATGAATAGACTATATTTTGATGGCAAGAGTGTGTCTGAGATGAGGCTTTACATGATCAAGCTGCTGCTTTGGAACCTCCCTGTATGTGTCTTCACAGAAGTTGGCCCAGAGTCCTTCCTGGACACTATTGGCAGTTTCAAATTGGAGTTGTGTGTGACAGCAATGTGACCATAGACACATAAATCACTCTGGGTATCCTCCAGACTGCTTCCAGAACTAGTCAGCTCTAGTCTGGTGTTGATAAATGTGTATAAAGAAGATCCACATGGGAAGTAATGATGTATGTGGAACCCCTGGACATGATCCTCTGTTGGCAGTGTTGGGGAGAATTGGACACAGGACTTGAAGGGATACTAAGTAAGTTTGCAGCTGATACAAAACTGGAAGGAGCTGTTGCCTCCCCCAACAGCAGGGAGGTCCTGCAGAGAGACCTCAAAATATTGAAGAGATGGGGAGTCACTACCCATATGAAGTTCAACAAGGGCGAGTGCCAGTTTCTGCACCTGGGACAGGACAGCCCTGGTTCTGTGTATGGACTGGGGAAGGAGAGGCTGGAGAGCAGTGCCATGGAAAGGGACCTGGGGGTCCTGGTCCATGGCAAGCTGAATGTGAATCAGCAGTGCCCTGGCAGCCAGGAGGAACAACCCTGTCCTGGGGAGCATCAGGCACAGCATCGCCAGCCAGGCAAGGGAGGGGATTGTCCTGCTCTGCTCTGAGCTGGGGTGACCTCACCTGGAGTGCTGGGGCAGGTTTGGGTGCCACAATATAAGAAAGACATTAAGCCATTAGAGATTGTCCAAAGGAGGCCACGAGGAAGGTGAAGAGCCTTGAGGGAAAGCCGTGTGAGGAGCAGCTGAGGGCACTTGGTCTGTTCAGCCTGGAGAAGAGGAGACTGAGGTCAGACCTCATTGTGGTCTTCAACATCCTCACGAGGGGCAATGGAGGGGCAGGCACTGATCCCTGCTCTGTGGTGACCAGTGACAGGACTCAAGGGAATGGCCTGAAACTTAGGCAGGGGAGGTTTAGGCTGGATATCAGGAAAAGTTTCTTTACCCAGGGAATGGCTTTGCACTGAAACAGCTCCCCAGGGAAGTGGTTCTAGCACCAAGCCTGGCAGAATTCAAGAAGTGTCTGGACAATGCACTCGGGGACATGGTGTGACTCTCACGGTGTCCTGCCTAGGGCCAGGAGTTGGACTTGCTGATCCCTTTGAGTCCCTTCCAATTCAGAATATTCTATGATTCTGTGATTCTGTGAATTGTGCTTTAGCTATATTTTCTATGGCTAAGTTTCAGAGGGACTCCTTATGTGTCTGGTTAAATAATTTAACAGGTCAACTGAGCTGGAGATCGCTTCAACCTGTACAATAATCTAATCACCTGTTAGTGGAGTTGCTGGGCATCTCTGTCTAATCTGCTGGAGGCAGGTGCATTAGGCTGGAAGCTGAAGAGTTGAAGAAACTGGATGCACCTATGCACTGTGTATTGAAAAGGCAAGACTGTAGTAGTCAAGTGAAAAAAGTCCTCTTGATATCTGAGAAAACAAAGTCTGCTTGTCACATGGATATTGAGAACAAATCAGTCAAAAAGGAGAATAGAAGGAGAAAACTATGGAAAGGCTAGCAGTAATCTTCACTGTTTCTACTTTTGTGTGAACAACTACTTCATGCATTTCTTTGGCTGATGTTCCACGGAATAACCCATCCCTGGTGGGGTACAAATATACCAAGACAGCAGTAGCTTTAAATCTGTATGTATCCAGAAGGCTGAGAACACCTAATTGTTTCATGTTGCTCTTACTTAGTAGAGTAAATTCATACTCTATTATGGTATTTTGAAATCTTGGATCCTGTCAAACTTTGGGGACTTTGAATTGCCATAAGTAACTGGGACATAGGCATTTCTAAGACTCCAGACACTAACCAGCCAAAGAGAAAAAATTAGTTCAGAAGCACATCTAAACCTCATTTAATTTTAATCTAAGCTTCCATGTAATCATTTAGTTATTTCAGGGGCATAAGGCCTCTGTGTTTGAAAAACACAGTTAGACAAAGAGTTTTGTCTCTAAAGAGTTAGACAAAGATTTGCTTGGCAAAATTTGAAACTCTCCAGTCTGGAGAGGTAAAAATAAAATACCTGTGTTTCTTTATGTCAGTTGTCTTTCTAGTGGTTTTATTAACTTTCCTAGTACTTGAAAAAATTCATTTTCTGCTACGTGTAAGTTAAGGAAAAGAGGCCAAAAACCTCACTGTGGTTTCTGACAGATTCTGTCAATCATAATAATATGCCCAGAGTAGAGCAGCTCTTTCACAGGTGGGCTTATTCACACATAGAGGGATGACTAAGTGTACAGCAAGATGCATGGTTATATGTTACATTACACTAAAAGAGAATATTCTACTTTTAATTCACCCCTTCAATCAGATCTAGAGGTGTGCAGTCACTCAAAAGGCTGCTGTAGTGCGTAAGAAAATCGAACCAACTACTCAGGAACTCTCCAGCCCTAGGCAAGACTGAATCCAAGTAATCTCTGCACAAGCACATGCCCCATATGCCCAAAAAGGCTAGAAAAATGAGAGCTGTTTTCTAAAATACTGGAGTTACCTGTTTCTGGGTACACTGGAGTACTGGCAGCATGGATTGAGGGCTGCTCAACATTATGGTCTTGCTGGCTGTGCTGGAGCCTTGTAAAGACTCTGAAGCTAAGAAGAGATACTCACAGGCTCCTTTCAGGCTTTTAAAGAAATCAACTGATTGTGTTAGACTGAGGACTCAGCACTGTGTGTTTGTGATCCTGCACCAGTGGGTTGCCCATTTCTGTTCTATCTCCTGTCTCTGATTAGGACAAGATCCTGTGGCAGAGTAGAAGCAATGCTAATGAGAAATCTCTTGCATGTGTTTTCTCCTGACATCACTTCAGTGTTTTGTGTTATCTTACATAGAATCATAGAATGGCCTGGATAGGGAGAGACCTTAAAGGTCATCTCATTCCAACCCCACTGCCATGGGCAGGAACACCTTCCACTCGACCAGATTCCTCAGAACTCCATCCAGCCTGGCCTTTAACACTTCCAGGGATGGGGCCTCCATGCCTTCTCTGGGCAGCCTGTGGCAGTGCCTCTGTGGTTCTGTAGATAACAGGAACATGCTGTCATTGGAGAAGGTTATATCTTTAGTCTTCTGTTATACCCCTGAGCATCTGACTTCGTCTGGGCTGTCCAACAGTGGGTACAGGACAAACACTGCAGCCCAAAGTCTTCCTCTGAACACTTTGCAGTTCTTTTCAATCTCTTTAGGGGACTAAACTGATCAGGCCCTTTTATTCTTCTTTTTTTATTTTTTTAAATTAATGTTTTAAAGTGCTGATGGTTTCTTTCCTCTTATGTCACATTAGCCACCTTTCATAGAAATAGAGTAATATTAAACTAATTAGTGTCATGAAGCTGTTAACCTCTTTACAGGATTTGGAGCTCCTCAAGGAAAAGATGTTGTGTAAAAAGGCAAAGAGGCTGTCACGCTGATACTTTCGTACGGCAGAATGTATGATTGAATTTCAAAAATAATCTTCACCATGTCTACCTTAGGTAAAATCTTTTTTTTCACCAATTCAGGATTTTTCTACTCTTTTTTTATTTCCTTTTCCAATTATAATCAGTTTCCTGTTGTCATACAACATTCTGCTGGGTACATTCAGAGTTTTACATCTGATAGTGTTGCAAAATATTGTTCTCAGCATTTTGTAACTGTCTGTACAATTTTAGAAATTTTTAATGAAATTCAGCCCACCTATTGGCAGTGAGTTTATAGATTACATTTTCATAACGAAAATATTTAGCATTTTCTTTTTCTATTCTTTTCCATCTAGGCAAAACTAAATATTTTATGTTTTATGGCATCAACAAGTCCTGCATTTTCTCTTCAGGAATACTGTTTTCAATAAATTTTTTGAAAATCAGAAAATTGATTTCTACTACCTGTGAAAAATTATTGAAAGTGATGTTAATGCTTGAATTCACATGTCATTATTGTACCTGAATATTTGTTTTTTTCTTTTCTTCAAAAATTATTAATAAGATTCCCATGTGGTGAGAGCATTGCTCTGGAGAACTGAACTCCTTTCCAAGGCAGATTTTTCAATGCAGTGTGGATAAATTGTTTAATCTCTCTTTGTCTCATTTTGCAGCCTGTGGAACTCAGCCTGTAAGAGTTTTACCTCTCTTTGTAAAATCTGTGATGGTTTGTTGACTAAGGAAAAATTATCAACTCTGTCTCAGAAGAGCTAGAAATTACTCAGTGAATATTAGACAGTAGGCTGGAAGAAAAGTAGAGGAACTGCTCTTACACATAATGTTCCGTGTGATGATGTTCTAATGTTCTAAAGTGAGTAGGAGTCGTCCATTCCTCACAGCCACACTGGTTTTGGCAGACAGGCAAATTGTCATCATCTGTGATGCAAGATGCATGTGACACTGGAAGGCCTAAGTGCCAGTAAATATGGAATTTTATGTCATGTGACCCTGGAAGGCCTAAGTACCAGTAAATATGGAATTTTATGTCATGTCAGCATTTTTCCCATTAATTTTGTGTTAGCCCAAAATAGAGAGAATCTCTCAAAAGAGGATGAAATATATGTTCTACTGTTGGTCTGGTGTGGTATCTCCATGACTGGCTACTGAATTACACACTTTAGTCAAGCCTGAGAAAAAATGGATAAAATTCTCACAACAAGAGGTGTAAGGAGTACGAAAACATTATCCTAAGTGTAAACATATTGAAGGTTAAGTGATTTGCAGGAATTTATTCCAGATGTGCAAAAGGACAGTCTGTAAGAATGCACACACTTTACCATGTGGCTTCCTTCCCTCTTCACTTTTGGTTATTAATCTTAGAACAAAGTGTGCTTAGGTGTTTGGTCTCCTTGCAAAAATTTACCTTATCCAAAGTGGCATTTCATTTATATGGGTATTGGCAAGAAAACATCTACCACTCTGGAAGAACTCATTAAATAGGGACATGTTAGTTTACAGGTTTAATCCATATGATATTTATTGGCTGTCATACAGGCAGTGACAGGCAGCCAACACACTATTCAGTGGACTTTTCCACCCATCTGTTTATCCATCTGTTACTTGAAAAATAGATTTCTTCCTCCCCCCACCCTCCCCCCCAAAATAGCATTGTTCTGGCAGGCCACTGAGATAAAGATACACTGATGTATAGAACTTGTAACGGGGCCATCTGAAACACCCAGAAGTAGTATCTTGATAGGAAACAATACTAGTAACTGGCGTGCCTCTGTTCCCCACACCAGTATACTTGTTAATGTATCATTAAAACAAACTCATAATGGACAAGCCGAATTTATTATTTTGTGGGGAAAAGACGGAAGAAGGTGGTTTTTTGGCCATCTTCTCAAGGAATATATTCACAACCTTGGTTGCTAAAATCAGAATGCTTGGAAAAAAATTATTCTGATTTTTAATCAAACTGTCAATATTAATTTGTGCACATAGTAAGAACACCTCCAAAAGAGAATCAAGTTGTGAAACTTTCATCAGGTGCTTAAAAACTCCATTCTCATTATGTGAGTTGGTTTTGTAATACAGATTTCTGAAGTGTACAATTTTAAATATTGCTATCTGATCGCTTAAAAATGTTGTTCCTCAGTAACAAAAAATTAGGAATATGCTTTTGAGGAAAAAAGCAAAAACTCCAAACTTGATAACTTCACCTAGATATTATCTATATGGATGCAAACCAGTGATGTTTTGGGCATCTTTAATGTGTTGGTGTACTCATGCTGATGGAGACAACTTGTGGAGGACAACTTGAGGAGGTTTGTCCAGTTTAGGCAGCAATGGAGAACAGTAAGGCAAAGCGGAGATGAATCAAAGCACTATGGGGCAGGTTAGTCCTTTTTCTTTTGCATTTCTTTCCATTTAAAATGGAGTGGTTACAGCAACTGAAAAATGAAGATGACAACAAAGTCAGGATGTTGTTGTTATCACTTGCCCATCAGGCAAGAAATGTATGATAGTTTTCTTTAATTAAATGTAGATGAAACCATTAATTGTAATTTACCAAAGTGGATCAATTTTAATATTTCCTAAGGTAGTTTATACACAGATGTCACCATTACAAACAATCTAATCTAGGCAGAGGTGTTGTAGAAGTTCCCCACACATACTTTCTCTCTTGGGATAGTAGTAAGATTGTATGTAGTGCATTGCACAATGGAACATTCATTGAAGAAACAACTGAAAAACAGTTTTTAATCTGGGAAATGCATGCTGTTTTCTACAGCACTGTAGAAATGCTATGAAAGAAAAGTAGAATGCAAGGAGAGAAAGACATCTTTTGCATTGTAGTATTTTTCTGCAATATGTATGCTACTAAAAAATCCCACAGAATATCATTTACTAAAGGGCTATGGTGTGGATAGTGTCCATTTTAATAGAAAGTAATCTGTAAATATAAAACACTCATCTTTGCAATCATGATCCATGGACAATTAAAGTGGACATCATGGTATGAATATAGTAAGTGTACAAAACTGGAAAATTTTTGGCAAACTGTAAGGGAAGACTTTCCTGGCACAAGTTTAAATTTTTAAGCATGTTTAAGTAATGTAAGGGAATAATATGTGTAACGCCAAGAAAGAAAACTCAAAGGAATAACAATATGTAGGAATCAAGGAATCTGTGGTAGTCACATGGCAGCTCACCAGAATTTTCTAAGCTACTTCCCTGTGCTGATGTGCTTGATGTGCAACATATGCGAGGTAACTTAACCCACCTGACACAGGCTTTTTCTGGCTCATTTGGGCAATAAGATCTGAAAGTTTAAAAAATATAATACTTAGTCTGAGCCAAGGGAGTCTAAAGAGTAATTCCTATGGCCATGGTCTGTAAATGGTTATTCTGATTTCTTGCACAATAAGAAATCATCAGAATAGCTACCCTTCTGAGGATTTCTTGATCCTCAGAAATTACAAACAAAATTGTAAGCAGGGAGGTGCATCTAAGCATTAGATGGCCCTTAAATTCTTTCACATTTCACAGAATATTTATTTCAGTTGCTGGTGAGCAAAGTGAACCCCTTGATGTCTTTGCACTCATTAAGGGCTCCTTCAGAAATGCAGAAGGAGCTCGCTGTCACCCTTCTTTGCCTGCAGTTGCAACTTGATCTTCGTATGTATGCATGTGTACTATTCATGCAAGAACAACCTTTCTAAACAGGCTGTGCCAAGGCTTAGTGAGGTGCAGTAAGTATTCTTTAGTGGGTCTTCTCCAGGCCAGATTACTTCAGGCCTTTAGGGTACGTTATGTACCCTTGGATGGTACTCTTCAGTAATTGTACTTCCTTGTATGTTCCTTGTACTCTTCAATTGTACTTCCTTGGATGTTCTCTTCAGTAATTTCTAGGGTAACTCAAAAAATTGGAGTAAAATTTTAATGTTAATTCTTCTATGAATGTAACGGTTTGATTGTTAGCTTGGAGAGAGAACTGTGTTTGGTAGTAAGAAGGTGACTACTATAAACAGAAAGGGAAAGCTAGAAGAAGTGGAAAGAGGAAGAAACTAAAGCTGAAAGTTGTAACAGCTATAAAGGGGAAAGGCAGGTAAGGGCTTTCAAATACTTTGTGTGGAAGTTGGATTATTTTACCTCTTATGTAGTAGTCCAAGTAATTTGCCAAAGTATCAACACTGAGCAACACTAAGTACTTTCAAAAAACCTCCACGCTTTTGGTTTATATTTATTGCTTTCTCAGAGTCCTGATTTTGTTTAACTCTTTGTTAGTCTTTAATTTCCTTTCAGTGATGGTAGGAAAGTTTGAATTTAAGTCTCCCTGTGGCTGAATTCTCTCCCACCTTCACCATTGTGGTCTTTGACCACAAAAGTGAATTACTGTATCAGTGTGTATTACATTCATATTTCTCACATGGAAATGTGTATTTCTGTTCATACATATTCCTTCAGATCTAAAAGCATTGTACTCATGTTAGCATATCTGAATCTACTAATACTTGGCCAGAAGGAAGACCCAATGCTTTCCTACAGAAAAGTTAAAAATCTGAATTCTTATAAGTGCAGAGCTCCAATTTGTTACACCTCCAACATTCAGAGCATCTGCAGACTGAGAACTATGTTTCTAGAGGAGAAAGCAATTTTCTTAGACATAGTTTTAAAAAATCAGCGAGACAGAGATTCAGATATTCACTTCAGAGATAAATAATAAAATGTTAAATTTAAGCTTTGCTCAGGTATGATTCTGATTCATAGAGAAATACTGTCTCTGAAGAAATACTCTTCTGATCCTAATACAAAATGCAGACCCTTTTGTGAGAGACTGGACTGTTAATGGTTAATGACTCAAGCAGTCGAACCGCCCAGGGGCAGAGGGGTGCACACCCATCATGGGAGGCTCCAGCTGGGTGTTGAACAACATAGGGGAAGAGGCTGATAGGAGGCAAGTCCTGCAAGGTGGGGTAGTGTTCTTTATCAGGCCAGTGTCCTCCCTTACGTAATGGCTCAGGTGTGAAAACACCCCTCTGGGAAAGCACTGGGATATTCACGTGTAGCCTGAAGATATTCACCCTTCCTGGTGGGCCATAATGGGCCATAACTGACTCAACTTTGATGATGTAAGAGGCAGCTGCAATGTCTTAGAAGGTGTCATATTCCATCAAAGACTCCAGAAGTGTCCCCTGATCCGAAGTATTAAATCATCCTGTGTAAAGCTCTCCACTCCAGGGGAGGTGGCTGGGCATTGCCATGTGAACCTGTGCGAATATAAACCCGGGGGAGTCTGTTTTGCGGGTTTCTCCAAGCACCGGATGGATCAAGAATGTGACCATCACTTTGATAAGACTGGAACCCTCACCACTGAGAAGACTGGAAGATGAGGACCAATGGGATGCTGTCAGGATGCACTGAGTATCTCTCTGTCATTTTCTTTCTCTTCTCCCCTCTTTTCCTTTCTACCTCTTCCTCTCCACCCTACATTTTCTGTTAAATAAAAATCTGTACTATTGACTTCAGCATATTAGCTTTCTTTGCTCCTTAGTTTTGGCAGAGATAATTTTAATAACTGGATCTTAACACCCCTCACTGACCTCTTTGTGCTCTGGACTGGGAAAAATGGCTGACTAGAGAATGGACTCGTTTTGACTAAAAGCCTCTTCCACTGCCCAGAAATCATAGAATCATAGAGAGGTTTGTGTTAGAAGCAACCTTAAGGTCATCCAGTTCCAAACCCATGCCATGGGCAGGGATGCCACCCACTACACCAGTCTGCTCAGAGCCTCTTCCAGAAATGGGGCATCCACAACTTCTCTGAGCAACCTGTGCCAGAGCCTCAACACCATCGCAGTGAAGAATTTCTTCCTAACATCTAATGTAAATCTCTCCCCCTTTAGTTTCATTAGGAAGGATTATGGAAAATTTAGCAAAGTCCACTGTTTGGGGGATTCACTGTTCCTGGTGTCCTTCAGGATCTGTTTCTTTGCCTGGGTTGTCTGCTGAGTTACAGGTACCACAGCTGTGATACCTGTCTCCTTGTTGGTGGTTTTCATCTGTACCCATTGGTTTAATCCATGTATATATTGCAATAATTTTAAAAAGCACTTTTTAAAACAGAGTGGGCTTAAAAATGTCTGAAATTCCTCATTGTGCATTGACCCTGAGATGGGCTCAGTTGGTTAGACCATGCTGCTAATAACACCAAGTTGTGGGTTCAATCCCCAGACAGGCCATTCATTTAAGAGCTGGACTTGATCCTTCCAGCTCAGACTTCTGTGTCAGAATTCTGTGTGACTGTGTTAGAGAGGATACATGGCAATTGCATGACATTTGGGGCACCGCTGGGGATTTGTTTTCATCGTGCTACCCAATATTGACATCGGCATTCTTTCATAGGACCCTAGCACAGCAGAGCTGTGAAGCTCCATAGGTTGAAATTTGGGTAAATTGAGAGATATGTCTCACTGTTAGTAAGGTACATAATTTAACCCAGGGATCACACTGTTAACTTCCATTGAAAAAGAACACAAAAAAATGTAATAAGATCCAAAAGCAAATGTCAGAGAAGTTCATGCATGAAAGCTTTTAAAAGTCCAGGAAACAATCTTTCAGCTTATCTTATGCTTACTTTTCATCAGCCAACGCCTGGATCTCCCTTAGCCTTAAACCTCTGATATTAACAGTTGGCCTTTGCTCTCCAGTTGTTCATTTATTCCACCTTCTTTCTAAGAAAAATGCATACAATCCTTTATCCTATGTACTTGTCTTAAGGGAATTCCATAAGGGTGTTGGTAAAATTCAAAGAATCTACAAGAATTGTGTAAGGAAACCGATTAGATTGTCTTTTTTTTTAAATTTCCATTTGAATTACTGTTTGGGATTTCAACATGACTGTTTCTGCTTCCTTTAGTGATAATATTTTGAGTAAAATGGGCTATGGACAGATACAATACTAACCCCTTGCTTCACAGACCTGCTTGACCTTAGAGATATATTTGCAAAGCTGTTGGTCTCCTGGTAGTGAGATACTAGGAGATATCTTCGCATGTGGAATATCACTGTGCAAAAACTTGTGAGATGGATCTGATCTGCAAGGTAACATGGATGCTAATTAATCAGACATAATCGGTTCAGCTGCTGCATGTGTCTCGGAGTTCTCACACATTCCAGGAGGGTTGAACAGCAGCAAAAGTAGGTCTATGGCTTGCTTTGGGACTAGGTACTTTCTACTTTTGTTTCAAAAAAGAAATTACCATGGCTGTTGCTACTGTTGTGAGATTTGACAATCTCGTGACGAATTTTCTTAACTTTAAAACAAAATTTAAGTTCTATTTTGTGTCTGGAATTAACCTTCAAATTAGTATGGTACTTGGAATTGTTTCTGTATTTGACTCTGGTCATAGTACTGACACCTGAAGTAAGAGGGGAGAAGAAAAATCAACTATATTGATTTTTGTCAGTGGTTTATTGGGTGGTTGTTATGTGAAGAGAGTAAAGAAAGG
The DNA here is from genome assembly GCA_013398055.1 of Ifrita kowaldi. Classification (NCBI taxonomy): domain Eukaryota; kingdom Metazoa; phylum Chordata; class Aves; order Passeriformes; family Cinclosomatidae; genus Ifrita; species Ifrita kowaldi. The sequence continues at coordinate 83,507 of VZRS01005077.1, read as the reverse complement.
TGCTCTGAAACAGAGATTTCAACTTTATTGTGGCAGAACTGCATCCACTTAAAGTCATGATGATTCATTGTTTGTAAAAGATCTATTTTTAGTTGGCCTGAATTATATGGAGATTAAAGAGAATCATTAGCATAAAAATCCCCTTGAAGCTTCTGCAGTTGGTATAATACAAAAGACTTTGTTAAGATCTCTTCAGCCTAGATAACTTTGGAGAATCCCTAAGTGTGCGCAGAAGGCAGATTGGTAACTTACGAAGGCTTTTGTGGGTCACTGATCTTTTCCTCTGAGCACAATGCAACTTTTCATACAGATTGCACTCCAAAACAATGCTTTTTAGAAATAGCACTGTCAGAAGAAAAAAATTGAGAGATAAAGAGGGGAAAGGGGTAAATTTATAGGTATAGAGAGCATCCACCTCTTGAGGAAAAGCACTGGTGCTGGGTTTTGCTGTTTGCTCCGTTCTCTCAATGTGGATTGAACGCTTCTTTCACTTCACTGCTTCTGTCCAGGCTGGTGTTTCTTGTCGCATGAAGTGAACGCAGCTGGTGTGAGTGCTACATGGGTGCTGCAGATTGCAGTGGAGAGGAAGATGGTCAGCTACGCAGATTGTGTGAGCATCTCTGCTCGTTTCTCAGCATGCTGTCACAACAAAACTGAAGAGGCCTGTTTAAGTACCTAAGTTGAAACAAGTACGAAATATGATGAGCATGGCTGAATATGATAATTGTTACAAAGCACTTTTAACAAGTCAAATTTGCACATCATCATTTAGTGCATTTGTGCAAGGAACAAGATTTGCCATCTTAATCAAAAATGTCTTTGGTGAAATCCCAAAGGTGCTAATGTGTTTTGTTTTGAAGAAGAAAATCTTAACAGCAAACTTTAGAAATCATGTATAAAAACATGCTTAAATGACCTCCCTATTTGGCTGAACAACAAACCTGAATTATATAGATTCTCTTAATACAGTGAAATCTAATATCTCAGTATATGTCGTGATGTCTCAACTTGTCCTGCTGGCATGCCAGTTAATTCTTAAATGAAGGTTAAATCATGGTAACATTTCTCCAATAAAATCTTCTCTGAAATGCCCTTATTCCTTTGTCCTGAAAAGACACTCGCTTCCTTCTCAGGTTCTTAAATAAAATACATTTGCTGTTAGAGGACAGTAATAAAAATAAAAGTGAAATCATACAACAATCAGGAGGAATATGAGGGCATAAGTCTGAGTTTTCATTATAATAGGGCTGAGTTACATTGGAAATTTATGTATGTGGAAAAAGTACTTAGGTAAAGAATAAATCCATTGCAGTAATTCTCAGTTGCTGGAGAGACTGTTAATATGTCTTTTCACATTATGCAAAACCAGTAAACAAGAATAAGGGTCACAGCTTTAAGAGGAGTTGTTTGTAGCATCTGTTAGACTGAGCAAAATGTCACAATATGTAGTCTCCGGAAGGAGCAAACAGACCATTAAATCTTGGATGAATAAAGCAGGTTTTCAAACTGCTGCAGTTTTTTGTCTTTTTGGAATCATTACAGCAGGGCTTGGGGTTGTGGCTGTGATTATGTGAAGACAATTGGACACTAAGTTTTAGTGGGACTAAAATTTGTCTCATGGTGCCAGAAGGAAGGGCTGGTTTGAAAACTGTTTCATGTGAAGAAAGAAACCCACCAGCTGCAAAACAGGTGGTAACCCACCAGGGGCAGGCAGGTATGAAATCATGGCTCTTTATTTGGATTACAGTGAGAGGAATAAGGAAAGGATAAAAGGTAGACTCAGAGGAGCAGCCTCCTGGCCTTTTATTAGGGGTTTCATAAACGAAATTGGGAGTAGGTTTTACGCTGGTATAATGGAGATCCCAAATGTTAAACACGTGATGTGGGCCCCTCAACCAGGTGCATGACTGCTCAATGTGTTAAAAAAGTTCTCATTGGTGCTAAGATATTGCTTTGCACGATGTATTTATATCTTTTATATATCTCTGTGTATATATATCTTTTATATCTTTAGTGAAAGAAACTCACACTGTTACTAAATTGAAGGATCTGGTTGCCATTTAGTCCCCCATGGTTCCATCATGAAACCCAATTTTTTGGGTCCTTTGAAGAACTGCAACTGAAGAATGAGCTGGAACAAACTGCTCTACTATAAAATTGAGAATAATGTAAGTCTGCAAACAGCACAAGTGAAGCTATTTCAGATATTTCATGAGTTCTAGATTCAAGAGAAAATTCAATTTAAAAGAAGGTATTAATATTTTTCCAGTATATTAGTTTATTACAATGTTAATGAAAGGAGAGACATTTCATGTGCAACTTTTACAAAAGCTCTTATTTGGGCCTCAAAAATTTAGTGGAAAGCTATCATTGCACAAAATGGGGGTTTATGGTTTACAAATAGTGCCAAGATGTAAATCCTGTCCAACGGTAACAGGGAATGTTTCCCAAAATTGAAACTCAATTGCCAAAGCTATTTCCTGCTAAAGTATTCCTGGCCTCTTTTATTTGGCCTGGTCAGACAGTGTTTTCCCTGATAGTTTCTTGGACACAAAATAATATAGGTACAGGATCACTCCCAACTGGCAGCTGGAAGCAATCCACACTTTTCGAAAAAGAAAGTTTAATAGTATGAAAGCAGGAAGACTTTTCCAGTGGCCATGGGGAGAGAGAACAAGCCCAGATATTTAGTTTAGTTATGGAAATCTTTTATAAAAGTCCCCCTTTTGAGTGGTATGCTCTCAGCTCTTCCTAGAATAGGACAATTTTGTCAAATAGGAAATGCAAGTGTTCTAGAATTGGTGCTGTTTACAAAGTGCAGGGTTGCAAAGTTTTACTGATCATACCATGGAAAAGACACTAAGATTAAATTAATATATTGATGTACACATTGAAATATCATTATAACAAGTAGGGAGGGAACATAAATGCTAGGAATGAAGAAATGAAAAAATTGACTCTCCTAGCTTGTAGAGAAAAACAAAGCTTCAAGATGTGAAGTTTCAACATGTGGCATCAGCTTGAGCATTTTGGGAGCCTCTGGAAAGGCAGAGGGAAAAGCACTGAAAATTCTTTGGTTCTTTGAAATTTGCATAACCAAATTATAGCCACAGCCCTTTAGGGGTAAGCTTTTTAAGGTCAAAAGACAGCAAATTAGGAAAGGAGTTTTTGTGAGGTTGTGTCTGAATGTTGCAAATTACCAAGGACTGTTCCTACCTGGTCAACTGATGTGTGGATGTTTTCACCAGGACACCACTGACATGAACTGCCCAGGGCAGGAGATTAAGAATTCCTTATATAAGTAGCTGGTGAAATGAGGTGCTATATGTGATTAGCTTCCCAGAATCTCCTAGGGTAGTTCGACAGAGCTGCAAATATGCAGTGTTCTCCCAAAGGAACTTCAAGCCCTCATTGTTGAGCAATAAAATATTTTCACTGTACTGAGATACGTTTTACTGAAAACTACTGGTAGAGCTATTCTTGCAAGGAAGAATAAGTACTGCTTGCGAAGTTGTTGTTTGGACAGGTGTTTTAGAATGTCATTAGTAACATTGCTAATGTATGACTCATCGTATTTCTTTAATTCCCAAGGTTTTGATTGGCTTTTACAGAATTTTCAGGGGTGCTGATCTCTAGAGTTCTGTACCTTCAATGTGATATATTGGAACTGATTCTTTTGCCACGTCATGGGCACTCCCTTCCTAGTTTGAGTTACTCCAGAATTATTCCAAACTCCTCAGATTTCTTTTGTTATGACTTAAAACACTTTCCATAGCTATGTTTTAAAAATAAAACTAACATCTGGCTGTTGTGTTTACAATCTGTCTGTAGCAGATCATCGTGGTTTGACACTGGCCAAACACCAGGCACCCATGAAAGTTGCTCACTCACCCTCCCCTGCCACAGCTGGGCAGAGGAGAGAAAATTTAGCAAAGGGTCCATGAGTTGAGATAAGGACTGGGAGAAAAACACTCCAAGGGCAAAACAGGCTCAGCTTAGAGGTACAAAGTGAATTTATTACTAACAAACTCAGAGCAGGATAATGAGAAGTAAAATAAACCCTTAAAAACACCTTTTCCCCCAACCCCTTCCTCATTCCCACAGACAGCGCAGGGGACAGGGCGTGGGGGTTTTGGTCAGTTCATCACCTGAGATTCTCTTGCACTGCTCAGGGAGAGGAGTCCTTCCCTTGCTGCACTGTGGGGTCTCTCCCAGGGGAGACAGTTCTCCACTAACCTCTCCGATGTGGCTCCAATCTCACAAGCAGCAGTCCTCCCAAAACTGCTGCAACGTGAATTCCTCCTATGGGCAAACAGTCCTCCCAAAACTGCTGCGGCATGGGTCACTCTTCCACGGGGTACAGTCCTCCAAGGACTGGAGGCTGCTCCAGCCTGGAAGCAGGGCCCCCTCTCTCCATTGGGTCTCCCACTGGATCACAGCCTCCTCCAGGCATCCACCTGGTCTGGCGTGGGCACCTCCCCCACAGGCTGCAGGTGGATCTCTGCATCCCCCATGGATCCCCACGGGCTGCAGGGGCACAGCTGCTTCACCATGGTCATCACCACAGCCTGCAGAGGAATCTCAGCTCTGGTCCCTGGCGCACCTCCTCCCCTTCCTCCTCCACTGACCCTGGTGTCTCCATGCAGTCTCCCTCCCAGGTTCTCACCTCCTCCTCTTCTCTGGCTGGAATTAACAGTGCCCTATTTTGTTTTGATTTCTTCTTAAATCTGTTTTCACAGAGGTGTTACCATCATCCCTAATTGTCCCAGCCTTGGCCAGCAGCATGTCCATCTTCAGAGCCATCAGGGATTGGCTCTGCTGGACATGGTGGAAGCTTCCAGCAGCTTCTCACAGAAGCCACCTCTGTGCCCTACTGCTACCAAAAACCAGGTCATGCAAAACCAACACACAGATATTATAAAAATTACTTTGGCCCTGATTTTAAAGGGGAGGGTCAGGGTGAGGGTGGGAAACTGGCTGAACACTGTGCTAATAAGAAAAGAGCTTGTTCTCTGTATGAAGAGGAAAAAACTGTCACCTTTTCAATGAACAGCTTTGAAGCCAGAGTTACTTGAAAAATTTTTCAAAATGTCGCAAGACTGAGCTCATGAGAGTCAGATCAAATCCAGCTGAGGAGCAGAAGCAAAAGTCCATGTGGGAATCATGCTATTTGCTGACTCACAATAAAGACAATGATAGAATGTGAATTTTCTGAAGTCCAGGTACTCCAGGGAAGGAGTACACCTGCTTGAGCAGGGTTGTTGGAGCAGATGACCCACTGTAGTCCCTTCCAAACTTACCATTCTGTGATTTTGTAATTTAAAATGGTACAATACGGTAAATTTTTACCTCATAGATGTCATCATACATTTGAACTGGGGAGCTACTTATTTCTTACATCTCACTGTCACTGTGATGCATTTTGTTATATCTTACTGTTTTATTAAAAATTAACAGTCACCAGCTGGGAACAAAGTCATAAAGCTGCAAAGAACCTATTGATGCCACTGAAATACAAAGGCAAGGTGTTAACATGGTAAGGGGGACACTGACTGTGTGTCTGTCTTGTTTAAAAGTCATTTTTTCGTATTTCTCCAGCTGTAAATTACTAAAACCATATTCTGCTGATATTTTTGAATCTATATTTATGACTTCAGGTCTGTCCTATTTGGACATGGCTCAGCTGAATTTTTTTTTTTCAGTCTGATTTTAAAACTTTGAGGGAATAATTCTAGTAAATACAAACTATTGGAACAACAGTGGCTATATTAATTTGTCTGTCAATTTCCCTTCATCCTTCCTCCATCACAAAGAAACACAGAGCAAACCGGTGCTACATGGGCTTCTTAGAGACAACCGTGACCATCTTATGGCTCCAGTGAGTGAGACTGCAGTTCTCTTTTCTTCTTCTCTTGTGTTTCTAAGAGTATTTTCACTCCCTCGATATTATCTTGGTGTGACAAAGAGGCATTGGCTGTGTTCTTTGTTCTGGCCTTTGGAGAAATAAATTACAGAAGTAGATCCGGACATAAGGAGTCTGAATGGGGTATTACGAATCCTCAAATTTAAATGAATTATTTGAAAATAAATAAATAATGATGTTAATTTGAAAGGGTTGTGTGGGCAAAATGACTTGGTGTTTGTTTGGTTGCTGGTTTTGGTGGGGTTTTTTCTTATTTTTGTTTCTTTTTCCCTGGAAAGCTCTGAGTCCTCTAGATGCACACATACAGAGCATGCATTTCACTCTAATAACTTCCTTTGTGAAACTGGAAAATGCTTTGTTACTCCAGTTTTTATTCTATGCTAATACTAAAATCTAATACAAAAATGCTAATACAAAATTGAAGTGTGAACAATGCTATCAGTATTTGGTTTCTGATCAAATTTTATAAAAGGCTCCCAGGCAGAAGCTAAAGTTGTGTATTAAGAGCTCATTGTGTTCATATAGGGAGTCTTTTGTGTTGAATTACAAGAAGGCCTTCAAGTATTCAACAAAATTTTACTTTTCATAGGTCCATCTTCAAATCAAAGCAGTCACAAAGGCCATTAAGGAAATCTCTTCCTAATGAAGCAACCAACAGTGCTCTTATCCACAGATCAACACTGCTATGGATCAAGTCTGTATTTTCATGCTGAGGGGAGATGCAAGCAAACTGCATTTGCCTCACAGAAGCATGCACAGAAATGGCAGATCTTACCAAGGTGGACCAGTGTCTTAAATCTATAAATCTTAAAGGGGATGCAATTTTCCTTGGTTATGTAATCAAATCCAAGCAGTAACTCCCACAGGACAGTCTGCACTGCTGCGAAGCAGAGGCTTAGTGGGGACAAGGTTCTCCATCTTATGTTTTCCAGCAGGTTGGCTTTGTTGAGTAATTCTTCTTTTCAACCAAATAACTGATTTAGTTAGCGAAAACTGATGGAAGTAAAGCTTATTTACATAAAGATATGACATAAAGATCTGAGTAAAAGCCATGTGTATTATATAGTGTTTGTAAATTGTATATACAGTGGATGAAAAAAATACGTAGCTAATTTTATTTAGGTAGTTTTCAGAAGCAAACCTCCAGCTTTTATTTTTAGATAAAAATTCTATAATGATGTTATGAATTAAGGTTAAATTATGATTTTTAAGGTAACTGGTGCTGCAGGTATCTCTAACCTAACATTAAATATTGAAGAGAAGTTTCTTACTAGCTAATGTTGCTTTTGAGTATCATAGAATTTGCCATTAATTATGTTTAATGAAGAATGCCTTCAAACTGCCAATTCCTTGATAATTTGCCTAGGAGATTACTGAAGATTTTTTGGTGCATTTCCATGTATCAGTTTTTGGGAAGGAATGGCTGTGTTGTCATTCAATTACATGTAATTTGTTGTACTATGACAATATTGTGCTATCTGTATTGTTGCCCATGTAAATTTTAGGAATAGAAATATACTTTCATGCAGTTGATTCACAGTTTTTCCTCATTTGACACAGGTCTACCCTTTTTCAAAAACAGTGAATTAATATGCACTTAATGTCCACAAAACTTTTGTTCGCAATGCAAAGACAAGGGGCAAGCTCAAAAGCTTCTATTGAAATGGTGGTTTTGTGTTGTATTTATAAAAACTGCATAAGTAAAGTAAATTTATAGACCATGTTGCTGCTTGTAACAGATTGGTGCTATGTCTTTCCATCAAAACCTAAACCTGTTTTATGAGAGTAATAGATAAATCGAGTGATGACTAACAGTGTGTCCCTTGCCATTGACACAAAATAAGTGGTAGCCTATTGAAAGGTCTCAAAAGGGGCCAGAATTTTGTAGCTTTCTCTTGTCCTGCAGAGCTTTTCTGTGTAGTCTATATTTGTTACTTTAAGGATGCTGGAGGAAACACTGTATCATTTCTCTGACCTTCAGATGTTGTGGAACATTTGGGAATTTCAACACAATCCTTTACTCGCTACCAACTCTAAAACAGCCATCTGTGTGTGTGTGTGTGTGTTTGTGTTATTTTACTTAAAATAACAAAAATAAATGAACAAACTCTGCATTCCGGGGTAAAATAATGACTGGTTCCTTTTGTGGCTGATTGCTTCAAACCTTCATCAAGTAAACACTGGCTATTCAATATTTTCCGTACTTAGTGAGTTAGCCCAGGTTTTCTTGTTCTGTAAGTTGTTGTTCTTCAGCTCCTGCAGTTACCTTTCCATCAGGGAGTAGGGAATGCCTGTTTTCAGCTTCATTGTAGTATATTATTTGAATACTTGCAGCCCTTTCTTTGTTGTCCCAATTCTTGTTGTGCAAACCATTGAAGGCAGTTAATGGCTGCTGTCAGTTATCTGTGCATAGAATAAGTTGTGCTGTGGTTACAATTTCTATTTCAGTTATCCAGCTCAGTCTGTCAGGGATAGAAATTGTACCACTGAGCAACTAATATATTAATTTCAAACTGTGTAATTAATTGCACTTTAATTCTCTTTGATTACTGGTCAGTGCTGTGTGTCCGAAAGCCATTAAACTCTTTGGTAAGAGTAAACAAGTCTGCTTCTGAATGTCTAATGTAGACAGATCTATTGAGATTTTTCTGCTTACTCAGGTTCTGACTGTCATTTTCTGATTTTCAAGACAGTAAGAGCTTTGGAGACACAAATGCTATATTTTTAACTGGCCCAAAACTGCATACACACTTTTTTTAAAATTTCTTTTTTATTTCTGTCCAGAGCGAAAAAAAAGAAAAAAAGAAAAAAGGAAAAAAGAAAAAAGCTGTTTCTACCAGGTTTGCATTCCACTTTGGTACTTCCTTTCTCACAACAAATCTCATCTTACTTTACTTTAGTTCCATGTACACCTCTATGTACACCTGTTACTACTTGTCCTTTTGCAGTCTGACAATGGCAGCCAAGAATAGAGATCAAGATGAAATCTCATCTAATGTATTTTAAATAAGATTATAGTAAAATCACAGTATTCCTCAGAAGAATCCTTTGAGAAGGCAGTGAAGATAGACCACTGAAGCATGACGATATTGAAAAATAAATACACAATGATCAGCAGCAAAATCCACAAAAAAGGCTCAAATATTTGAGCAAGGGAGTCGTAATTTCTCTATAATTGAGGGAAGAATAAAGTAGGTCAGGATTTTTATTCTGGTTGGGTTTGTTGTTTCCTCCCTCATGTTTGCAGGGCAAGGGGATGGAGACTACAGGGAAAGAGAAGAGAGGAAAGTGAAATGGATGTTCCCTCTGAGGAAGGAGGAAAAATCAACCAACAGCCACCAACAGCCTCTGCAGTTTGCCAGCTGCCTGATCATCATGAGCTGGCAGTACTGACTTCCAAGTGGGACTTAGTGGCAAAGGGGTACTTGAAAGAGGCCAAGGAGGTGGTATTATTTTTTCTGCAGGGAAAGAGGTTGTTCTTACTGCACAGTGAGGAAGAAAGAATGCAGGTACTTGAGGGAAAGCAGGTAAGTAGTTAAAAGAAAATGGTATCACTGGGGAAATAGAGGTGAGTTGCCTGGAGAACACCAGAAAAGAGCTGATTCTCTGAGAGAAGGATGGGTGGCAAAGCTGTTAATTTTTGTGGCTTTGAAAAATAATCTTATGGGCTGGATTGTGAAATATTGCTCTGCCTTCCCTGGTCTGGCTGAAATGACAAACACAGATAATGTGTGTGTAACTGCCTAATTAATGTGTGTTCTTGTCACATCTATGAATAATTTTTAGAAGGTAGTGTGAATATGGGAATTTCAGTGTTCGGGGGTGTAACTTGTTCAGTAGTACAACTAATAGTCACACATATATGTATACAGTCAGAGATACTGTGAGAGGACATGGTTCTCTTCCCTGTCTTCTGTAAAATTGGTTTTGGTTGTTCACCACAGTCCTCATTCTTTTCTACCATCCTGCTCTATTAGCTGCAAGGTTTAAAAAATACTACAACTTCACCTTTGTTGGCCCTAATGCCTGAGTTGCGCTGAATACTGAAATAACCCATCTGTATGCACATATTCTCTTTGTTTATTTTCCTTAACTAGGGAAAGTAAGTAAGGCATACCTATTTATAGAAATGGAATACTGGCAATAAAGACTATATTCCTCAACGTAGATGTTTTCACTCCATGAAAGTAGGCTTTAGAAACAGTAACTGGTCAAAAATTGGAAGAGCCAAACTTGTACCTATTTAAGAACAAGTACGGGTGTAATTTTCATTTGTTGTCCTGGGTCCTACTTTTTGTGCTGCATTAAATGACTGCAGGCAGTCTCTGACACTAGTTCTTAATTAAAGACTTGTCTGTGCCTAGAGGTAAGACTTTGGAGAACTATGAGGTATACGGCAGAAAGGAATGCTTGAGAGTGAGGCCTTATTTAAGCTGATACTTTTTTCTGATCTGGTGTTTAGCCTTTTTTTCCCACAGGCCAAATGAAAAGTTACAGACAAATTGCCGCAGCAGCTAAACATGAGAGACCAAACAATTCTCAGTGTAGAAAGCACACTGGAATTTCTTAGAAATACTTTGTGCATTCAAGTGAGCATGTGCAGGAGGTAAATGAGGATTTCTGTCCCTCAAAGCAAGCATAGTGTCTTCTCAAAATAGATGAAAATTTTCACTCGAGTTACAGTGTGCACTTACTTTTTTCCTTTCTTGTGGTCTGATTCCTGGAAATTGAAATTACTTTTGCTTTCTATTTGTCTGAAGAAGCATGTGCTGAAAAATGGAGAGGCTGAAGTTAAATTGTTTTTGGAAGAATTATAGAGAAAAAACTTAGTACCAGCTGTGTTATTTAACAGTTTAAACTATGGCAAGTTTAAGTCAATCTTTATAATGCCTTTATAAGGCATAATTGTTAAAAGAATTCTGTTTTCACATCTGTATCTCTAATGCTAAAATTACAAAAGCTACATAAAATGTGTTTCTCAGTTCCCAAGTTTAGTGTCTATTCAAGATTAAGTACTGTATTGTTTTTTTCTTACCAGAAAAATTTACTGGATAGATTGTTACCCTGATGGCCCTTAAATATCTAGGATGCTCCAAAGTGGAAGTACACAGCTAAAAACCATTAAAAAGTGATTTTTATCCATGTTGACATTGGTTTCTTACACTGTGAACAGCTCAATGCAGTCACAGCATCAGTTCCAGAGATTAAACACTCTGACAATGGCTATGTGTAAGATGGTCAGATTAATTTCTTATCAAACAGAATTGATTCAGTATAAGGAATGGAAACCATCTGATGTATTTTTCAGATCAAAGCTAATTCTCCCTCGACACACATGCACTTGAGTAGCTGCGTCTGTGTGACAGCTAAATTATAGGAGTGCTTTACACACACATTATCTTGTCACAACATAAGAACATCCTACTGTGCTAAAATACCACTTTCAGAAGAAACATATAATTTTCTCATATTGTGGGGGAGGATGCTAAATGGCTTCTTTCTTTTACATATCTTTTATTTTCACCTTCTACAGGCATAAGAAGAGCAAAATTCTAAAACAAAACATTTGAAAACTCTTCATTTGAATTTATCTGTATTTTTATCCTCTTCATCTTCTGTGTGATGAAGTGTGTTGATAGCTGTGCCTATGATTACATAGAAATTGTGGAAGGAAAAATTGCTTATTTAAAGAGAATGATTATAAGTTTATAAAGAGAATGATTATAACTTATTTTCCCCCTCATGCATTAGGGAAAGTGAATGCTTTTGAATTAAAACTGTGTTAGTATATTTGGGGAAATGTAATGGGTATTTTGCAACAGCTTTGTGGCACAACTTTAACAATCTCTAGTAGCTGATACTGTCCAATTCGAGACGTGAGTTAGGTCAATCCAGGCTTTTGGAAATTTAATCTTTACTAAACCAAGGTGCTATAAGTTGAGTTGAATTTCTCTCAGTTTCTTTTAAGATGGTTCAATATATAGGACCTGAACTTGTAGCAAGGCACTGTTACCAACTGAACTGAGGCTGGGGCTGTTTGTGTCAGGGCTTGTTTGGTTTCCAGTCCACTGCAAAGAACAAGGAAAGTTGCATTCAATTCAAAATTTAGCTGTTGAAAAAAAAGATGATTAAAATAATATTTCTTTTCAACAACTACATGGTCCTACATGTAAATACGCTCTTCACTGATTGTGTTGGTTTTGCGCGGCCTGCTTTTTGGTACCAAGGGGGCCACAGAGGTGGCTTCTGTGAGACGCTGCTGGAAGCTTCCACCATGTCCAGCAGAGTCAATCCCTGATGGCTCTGAAGATGGACATGCCGCTGGGGATGACGGTAATGCCTCTGTGATAATATATTTAAGAAGAAATCAAAACAAAGTGGGGGCACAATTTGAATTCCAGCCAGAGAAGAGGAGGAGGTGAGAACCTGGGAGGGAAACCTGTGAGGGAGACACCAAGGTCAGTGCAGAAGGAGGGAGAGGAGGTGCTCCAGGGACCAGAGCTGAGATTCCTCTGCAGGCTGTGGTGATGACCATGGTGAAGCAGCTGTGCCCCTGCAGCCCGTGGGGATCCACAGGGGATGCAGAGATCCACCTGCAGCCTGTGTGGGGGAGGTGCTGGAGCAGGTGGGTGCCTGGAGGAGGCTGTGATCCAGTGGGAGACCCAGTGGAGAGAGGGGGCCCTGCTTCCAGGCTGGAGCAGCCTCCAGTCCTTGGAGGACTGCACCCCGTGGAAGAGTGACCCATGCCACGGGAGTTTTGGGAGGACTGATGCTCGTGAGACTGGAACCACATTGGAGAAGTTCACAGAGAACTGTCTCCCCTGGGAGAGACCCCACAGTCTCACAGGGGAACAACTTCTCTCCCTGAGCCAAGCGGAAGAAAACCTTGGGTGATGAACTGACCAAAACCCCACCCCCTTTCTCCCTGTGCTGTCGGTGGGAAGGAGAGAGGGGTTGGGGAAAAAGGTGTTTTTAAGGGTTTATTTTACTTCTCATTATCCTGCTCTGAGTTTGTTAGTAATAAATTCACTTTGTACCTCTAAGCTGAGCCTGTTTTGCCCTTGGAATGTTTTCTCCCTGTCTTTATCTCAACTCATGAACCCTTTGTTAAATTTTCTCTCCTCTGCCCAGTTGTGGCAGGGGAGGATGGGTGAGTGCCTGTCGTGGGTGCCTGGTGTTTGGCCAGTGTCAAACCACAACACTGATGACAAAACTTTAAAAACAAAACCCCAGCCAAGGGTGACTGAAGTTTTATAAGTTTAGCAAATTAGCATAATTGAAAAAATCCCCAACTGGGGACATAAGTGGTGAGGTAATTCCCCCTTTTGATTCCACCTCGCCCTCCTTTAGATAGGAGCCCTCCTTTAGATAGGAGCTAAACTTTGTTTATGGAAATGTGTCTCGAGAAGCTGGTTTCAACCTTGGCTCCCAGGAAGAACAGGGCTGTGAAGCGTAATTGAATTTACAAAATCAGAGAATGGTTCAGGTTACATGGGATCTTAAAGACCAGCTAGTTCCAACCCCCATGTCGTGGGCAGGGACACCTACTACACCAGGTTGCTCAAAGCCTCATCCTACCTGATCTTGAACACTTTCAAGTATGAGACATCCACAACTTCTCTGGGCAACCTGTGCCCAGAGGGCTTCATCAGCCTCACAGTATAGGATTTTTTCCTGATATCTGGTATAAACCTAACCTCTGTCAGTTTAAAGCATTACCCCTTGTCTTGTCATTACATGCCCTTGTCTAAAGTCCCTCTCCAGTTTTCCTGTCGACCCCCTTAGGTACTGAAAGGTGCTGAAGGTCTCCCTGGAGCCTTCTCTTTTCCAGGTGAATTTATCTAAATATTTAGCAGTTTAGCACTCACCTTTCTATTTATTGACTATTTGTATCAATATTTTATACATCTGTCTCCTCAGAGTACTGATTTAGCAGCTTTCCTGAGGTTTATTTTAGTTTGCAGCGTTACTGCTCTTTTGGAGGAGTTACCTTGTGCTTAAAGTGGGGTTGGCAGTGCCTAGGGTTTGCACTCGCTTTCTCCAGTTTGCATACCCAGGCAGGCCCTGGATGAATAAAATTGACCAAAGAAGAGGAGTGGGCTTCAGAAATAGGTGGAATACCCCAATTTCCCCTGTTTTCAGTTTAGTCTAGGAGATTTGGGTGGGCTGTGCACAGAGATGCAGCTTTACCTGAAACGCTTATGTGACTTCCACGGGTGTAAAGTGGTTTTGTGGGAGAACTGATTTTTAATGCTGGCTAAAATGACAGTACACAAAAGTACATGAGAAGTCAAGTGTCTTTATATTGTTTATATAAACTGGGGAATGTTTTCTGCTTTCATGTATCATGCTTTAACTTATTGTTATATGAACAATGAACATGAGAAAAGGAACTTCTATTTCTCTGTTTAATAAAGCCACTGTTTTACAGAATTTAATCACAGTTCTTGATTAGGGGCTAGACAGATCTAGACCATCCTCTCTGTCTCAACACCATTAAAATTTTCTTTGCCTACTCACCTGTATTAAGGTCATACATCCCTCATCTCTCACATGAAAGTTCATTGCCATTGAAAGAATTAGATCCCATAAATGAATGTATTTTGCGTAAGAAAAGCTTGAATATAGGTCTGATACTATTCCAATAAAGTGTAGAAAAGCATATGAAGGAGCAGAAACAAATAATGTAAAAATGAATGTATATTTCTTACTTAATATTCAAGATGTTTGTATTGTAATGTTACATAATGTTTTGTGCATACTCTGAAATATTGATTACCCAGCCTGAAACAGTAAAACATAGCACTGCAGTTTAGCTAAGAATTTAGAATTACTAATTCATTAAATAGAGCTAGGGTAGTACGTTCTCAACAAAGGAAGCCTTTTTTTAATGTACTGTAATCTTGTACATATGCAATACAAAACCACATGCTTTTTACCAACTGATCATTTTTTGGTTTTGGTATGAATTAATCATTGGCATTCCATTGTCCTATAAAGGAATGTGTTTCCTTTCTCATAAGGCTGGACAAAACAGTGCTATTAAAAGAAACTGTTATGTAATAGAAGAGTACAGAGATGTGCTGAGTTATGAATGCCAAAAATGTGAAACAATTTTGAATTTTTTCAGGGCCTGGTATTTTCACCATTTCCTGATGAGAAAGGCTCTTAAGCAGCCTGTGAGTGCTCTGCTGAGTACGCTTAATGGTGCTGTGCTCCAAGTCCCCGTTTGTGCCCCATACTAACACATGTTTATTGTTTACCACGTGTCAAGTGCTTAGTGGTTTTGTGCCTGGGAGCCTGCTGTGAAATGACAGTTCATGGACAGACACAATAAAGTGGCAGGCTTGACTGCAAAGAAAAGCTGTCCTTACTGTTTGCATACCAAGATAGTGGGCACTCAGGAACCTTAGTAAAGAAGTTGGGGGTTTTTGTGGTTGTTTGTTTGTTTGTTTGTTTTTGTTTGTTTGTTTGTTTTTAGTTGTTGGGTAATTTTTTTTCCCTTCTTCCTTTTCTTTTTTCCTTGCTTTCCTTCTCAACGCATTATGTTCTGTGGATCAGCTCTCTTAGCATTTCTATTTACAACCACAGCATTACTGTGACTTTCACAGTGGACCAGATGGAGATTTCTGGGGCCTCATCCTTGACATCTAATGAACGTTCTGCCTTTGTGTCTGGAAATGTAGAGAGTTGGGAGAGATGAACATTGAGAGTAAAGGAGACAGAATGTGCTGATAATAGAGTACTGTGGGTGTCTTTGTTCCAGTACTGGCATAAAACCCTAAATGAATACAAAATACACCCATGGTGCTATTATCTGGGCCACAATTTGACTATTGGATCAAGATTAAAGAATGTTCACAGGTTGCTGAGCTGTTAAGTTTGGTATTGCTATTTAAGTAACTCTTCAGTTTACTCCCACACAAAATTATAGTCAAAGGTCTCTGCAAAGCATCTGATGGTGGAATTAGGAAATCATGAATATTCTCATCTGTAAGAGGACTACCCATAAGCAAACAAATATTGTAACTGTAAAGTCTTTAATCTTAAGCATGTTGAGTTTGACTCTTCTGGCAATGAAGGGATCCTAATGTACTAGTGGCATTCCTGTACTTTATCTGCAGGATATATCCTCTCCTGGTTAATATTGGCCATAAGCTTTGAGACGTAACAAACATGCACCAATAGTTAAAGGCACAATCCAAGCTGAAACTTCAGTTATCTATATTTCCATCTTGGCATCTCATGAGTCAAGAAAAGCAGTGACAACAGTATGATTATTTTTAGAAATATTTCAAGTGGAATGCACGAATGTTAAAATATAGATTGACTTACTTTATTACTACAATGCCTATTTTTGTCATTTCAGTATTTTCATTGTTAGTCACTCTTATTCTGTGATGTAAGTGCCCCTTGCTAGACTTCTGTGTTGGGGAAGCACTGAGTTTTGGGTTTGGTGAGTTTGGTTAAGGCTATTCTTCATGTGATCATAATCAGTACTGCCTGCAGTAGAGTAGTGAGTGCTACTCAAGTTTCTACCTAAGTTTGCCAGTGATGCATTGAATGAAGAATCTCTTACAAAGGAGATGATATTTCCTTTCTTCATCTTGGTTTTCCACCTGTGACATGAGAACAATTTTACTGGCCTTCTGAAAAAAGCTTATTAAAGCCATATATGCATTAGTGATTGAGGTTTGAAACTCACTTTGGTCCTGTGTAATGCAATATGCCTAGTGAATGCTGTTGACGTACTTTATTTAAGACTGTGAGTTCAAGATGAATTCAGGGAGGAGAGGACTTTGAACAGAAGAGTTCCTTCTTTGAAGTGAACAGGCATGCGCTACATGCTGTGACAGGGATGTATTGTTCTATTTTACACAGGAGTTACTCAAGCTCTGCATCTAGTGTTACACAGGAGAGTAAGACAGAACCAAGAGCATAACTAAACATTCAATGCTTATCAAGAAAATCTTATCTGGCTTCTTATATATTCTTCCTATATCTGGCTTCTGTTTGTACTCCTTTGGGTGCAATACTGCATGTCTAGTGATAAGAACTATTTGAATTAAAAGAAAAAAGAATTGAACTCCTGGCCAAAAATCCCCAGTGGGCCGTGCATCATAGTTCATCAGAATGGGTATACTTTACTGGTTAAGTAATATCTCTCCTGACAGGGCAAATCTTAAAATAACGAGGGAGCTGGACCAGCGTCTATAAGTTCTGCCACTGGATATTGCACAAAATGTTGTGGTAAGTGGTAGATAAGTTGACTGGAGACAATGCTTGCTGTGCTGAGTTTCTTACGGACTGTGAAGTAACAGCAATTAGATGCATACTTTTGATGCATCTGCACAGCAGACTATGCAAGTGCAGACACCTTTTGAAACTGCAAAAAGCCCTATTGAAACACACTACACTTCAAAAAGAATTCTAATGTTTATGTCAAAAGTATTTCTAAAACTTAAGTGACCAAAAGAAATAGGTTGCTTTGAGGAGGAGCTTAGGTACTAAGCCTTAAACCGTACCCATGTACTAGATACAGTGCCTGTGTTGGACACATTTATAATGGAAATAGTAAAGACAGCGCATGATTTGTACAGAGCAAATTAAGGAGGCATTTACAATCCAAACCTCCTGTGTAATACCCAGTTTCAGCTGGCTTGAAAATGCTGACAATTCCCACAAACAAAAAGCGTTTGTAATCTAGAAATCTCATAGAACTTCACATTTAGTAATCAAGAATAATTTTTGCAAAGACTTTTGTCCAAGGTTTAGTCTTGGACCTGATGTGACCTCCTTAAGGCACCTTCAATTTACCTTCTTTAAGTACCTATTGCACTAAGATTTCATGGAATGGAATGACATGTTGGTTTTTTTATTTCTGAAAAACTTTTGTGCTAGAGTATAATTGTTAAAATAATTACCTAAGCATTGATTTCTCCATCAAATGCATCACTACACATTTCAGTCCATCTGAATGTGTTTGAGTATTTCTTCTATGATAATTCATAGTAGATAAGTCAATTTTATCATATGTCAATTATTTATCCTGTAGATAGATAATTATTAATTTCTCTAGGAGCTTTCTGACCAGTATGTATGTAAATACATAGAGAAAATGAAGCAAAGCACTTTAATAAATTAACATACAATGAATTTGGCTAAGGGAGAGTTTTTCTAGTAAGAGATATTTTTCACTATAAAAGCAATGAATATTCATTTTAAAAAGCTTCGTTTCTCTAAAATATTTTCTACACCTTTAAGTATATGTAAAATATAATAACTTACAAAACAGCAAGCCAAACCTTGTGGAGACTGATGAGAAATACATTGAGGATTCCAGGGACCTGATCCTCTAAATAATTATGCACCTGAATATCATTATGTTTAAAGAGATAGCAGTTGATATAAAATGAGTGTGTTATGGTTAGGCTAAAAACATCAGCATGATGCAAATGTGTAAGGATCACGATACCTCACGGTAAGATCATAAGTTGTTTCTAGTATGCTCTCCAGCTGATGAACCTGCATGTGGAACATGAACGGGAATGAAGTCCCAGATTACAACAACCAAAGCATTGAGAACTTTCTAGAACATATCCAGCAAAGTCAGATCATTATCTTTTCAAAGGAAATTTTAGTGCTAAGTCTATCAGCAATATCTCTGAAAGTGATAGAGATGAGCAGTCACACATGTACCCCCCCATGTGTAACACATGCATGTTTTTTGAATGTACTCATTAAGATGAGAAATGTCTGTTAATCCTTTGACTTATTTATAGTCTTTTTGTTGACATTTTACAGTGGGTAAAACACCATTGACAGTGTGTTCGACACAATTTACATTGTGTGCAGTTCTTACCATAACAGGATTTTTGGCAACTGGGGCCTTGGGTATGTCAACACTAGTCAGCAATACCAGTAAGTGTTTGTAAATAATGCTTTGTTATGAGAATACATCCTAAAGGACAATATTGGAAGCATCCATAACTTTCGTTCTAGAAACTCTGAATCAGAGAAAATCAAAGACATGAAAATGGAAGTACTTCAAGTTTATATATAAAGTAGTGAGCCAAAAATAGATAAATAGCTTTATCTGAAGTCCACAGAAAGGAAGTGACTGACTAAGAGATATGCAAAAGATTTCTGGCATACCTGGGAATTGACTGAAGGTCTCCACAATCTAGTTCAGTAGCTTCACTTTGAGGTACTTATTTTCCAGTGTACATTGTCTTAAACTTATTATAAGGAGGATGTGGAGAAGCACAGTGAAAATGTGTTCAGAGTCTTAACCTTCTGTTTCTATCCTAATTATTCAGGGTTCAGATTTTTAAAGTGAGCTTCAGTAAGTGCAATAATTTACCACATGCCTGTTCTCAGGTTTGTGGCACCATCACTGAAGCTCGGTTTACCAACTGGTCTTTTCAGTGTCTAGTTTTGGACTCTGTGAAGATACTCAGTGCTTCCAAAATAGATACTACATTTGTGGATACACAATGGCAACAATGGCTTCCCCCAAATCACTTCCAGCTGAACCTGTTTTTATAATGTATCTTAATGGAAACTGCCTAATTTTCTTGGTTTATCAAACAACTAGGAAAAAAAAAATCTGTCCACTGCTTTCTGTACAGAAAGGTAGTTGCTCCTCAACGTATACATTTACACTATATTTCCTCTTCCTAAACTTATGCAAACATTTAATGACTGCTGTCTGAAAACCAGAAGAGAGCCACTGAAAACAGTAGTAGGCCTTCCTCCTTGCTATTTAGATGGGTGATGTAAAAGTCTGATCTGCAAATGGATATATTTATTTTTTTCTTTTTTGGATTTCCTATTGGAGAACATTTGCATTTGAAAGTTTTTTCTGGGCCTTGCTCTGGGGATTACTGCAAAGAAGTGTGGATGGGGGGGAGGTTTTGTTAATTATGAATTTGTGCTAGTTTGAGGGCAAAACAGTGGCAGGAATTAGCTCCACACAAGTATGTTGTGAGAGATTCCAAGTCAGAACCACAATTTAATAGGAAAATTACAATAGAGGCAATAGTACAGAAACACTGGCTTAAACTGACAAAGTCAGAATCCAACCTGTCGCCCCATTGGTCAGGGTGGTGGCAGCAGTCCAATTAAATGGTTGCTGCAGTCCCATTGGAGGGATGGACGTGGTTCTATTGAAGCAGTGATCCTGTAGAAGGGTCTGGTCCTTCTCCGGAGGTCCAGTGGTGGTGGTGGAGAGCCCTTGTCCCCTGGGTATCCAGTGGTGGTATCATGGTGTTCCAAGTCTTAGATTATGTACAGGCAGGATTGTTTGGTTCCTTCCCCTGGGAGGGGATTTTCACAGTGGGCTGATGTAATTCTGAGTCACTTGGTGAGACCTTGATGTCCCATTAGCAGAGATGGCCCCCTCAGGGTGGCTGCTGCTACTCCGGAGGGAGTTATCAGGGCTGGGCCATAGAGAAGATAAAGAACACTGCTCCCCCCAGTTTATGCAGATGTTTCACACACATCTTATGTAGATGGTGGTAGAATATATACTTTTGGTTACACCTTTCATTTTAACCAAAGACAGAATTCCTCTCTCCTGCTGCAGCTCAGAATGCTACAGAGCTTTCAAGGAGTCCTGTGAAGTAATTTGATGGAAGTTCAGTGTTTTGAAGACAGTGGACGTAAAATTTCTTAGTTTTCATCTGACATTATTATTAAATATTTTCCTGAAAATTGTGGCAGCTGTCATGAAACCTCATATATAATTACAAAGTATATGCCATATTTTATATATGCCTAGATTAAAATAACTATAAAACTTGATTTATTAAGACTATGAGATTTGATCCTTTAGTCACTTAACCCCATACCACTTTAATGTTATATTTATTTAGGTTTACTGATCTCAGTGAGTTTACCCTAGAGCTTACTATTTCTTACTATCAACAGTCGCAGAGACCTGGCTGGAGAAGCTGGAGCATTCATGTTGCACAAATCTGCACGTATAATATGTAGAGTGAAGCGAAATTTGAAAAAGTCCTTTGTATCCCACTAACACAAAGACTTTCCTATCCAGCAAAAAGGATCTTCTCAGGGAAGAAGAAAAAAAGGCCTCTTCATAATGATTATTTTTCCTGTCTGTATGATCTATGGTCTTTCCTGGAATTAATACTTTTCTGTGCTAGAGAAACACAGTTTCTTAGTTGACCTAAACAGTACAAATTTGAAAGAACTGAGTTAGTCAGTAGTAGTCTTTTTCCCTTGAAGTCATAACCTTTTGAAACTAAGATTCTGTCATGTTGTAAACGGAATGTGGGTGGGGAGTAGTGGCTGGAGTGACCCCATTTAAGAGGTAGGGATAAAACTACAGGTCATGGGAAAAACATGCATGTCACACATCTTAATTAAAATTCTTAATATTTATTTTTGACCCCAGCATGTTGATTACAGTGTATTTTCCTGGGTATAAAAATTCTAAACAGCAATATGCCTGGGAACGTATCAAAAAAGATGGAGGAGACCAAATCCAGTTGATGTGTAGTAGAAACTGTTTCATTGTCCATCTTTGAAGAAATTGAATTAAAGGGAAGAAACTACTATCAAGACAGCATTGTCGTGTTTTACTGATGTGTAAATTATTTTTAATGTAGGCTAAGAAAAAAATTATGTGCCCACATCATGAGTTTGAAAACAAAATGTGAAATGAATGAGAGGCAGAAAATCAATATGAGTGCTATTTTTATGAAGCTAGATATTTTGTCCAGTTTAAGAAGCAAGTTATCACTATCAGAAGGGGATGAAATGAAGCTTTAGAAATAATCCTTCAGGTGATCATAGGAAGAGGATTCAATTCACTGAGCAGACATCTTTGCAACCCCAATTTTGTGTGCTTTAGTGTACAGAGGAAAATGAAAAAAAATGAAAAATTAAGAGGTTTTTTCAGCCTTTCAGTGATTTGTAGTAGGTCCAAATAAAACACCTGATGATCAGGATAAATGAATATAGTGTTTATCAGTATGCACCTGAGATAGACTCAGGAATGACAGACCAGACAGGTTGATGTCAACTGTGTGTAATGATTTAGAAGCTGTTTTAAAGGACAGATAAGGCAATGTCTGAAATTTGAAGTTCAGCTGGGGTTTGCTAAATGGGAAAACAAAGAGATCTGATGAAATTTCAAAAAAATAAGCATAGCGATTACTAATAAAGTAGACTTTAAGGTAAAGACATCTGAATTGCTTCTACACTTGTCAGTTGAACATGTGTGAGGGGAAGGCTGTATTTTATTTATATCAGGGTAAGGATGACTTGCTTCCCAGTTGCTTGAAAGTATTTATGATCATACTAACTCATTTCCCTACCAGCCCAAGCTGTAAAGTGCTGCTGTTCTCCTCATTAGTGTAAGTGCAGTGTCAGACAATTTAGCTGATATGGCAGATAGTTAAAAGAGAAATTGCAGAGTGTGAGTGAATGCAAAGACAGATCCTGTCCCATATCAAGAACAAAAGGCTCCAGAGCACATTTGCTGGCTGTGTTGAGAAGCCAGTGCTGTTGTTTCTCCTATGCCAGCCTAGAAAGCCTACATCTTTTACACTGTTTGCTCACATGCCAGGAGTCACTGCAAATTTATATTTTTACTTTATGGTCATGTCATTGCTAATTATTTATTTGGGTTAGCTATGAACTGTTATGTGTAATAAAGTATCCATATTATAAATGCAAATCTCCAGTAAAACAACTAATAGCATCTTAAAATGTACATATCCATAGTCCAATTCACCAGGGTTAATATTTGTCAAATACTCCACTGAGACTTATTTGCTTTTCTGCCTAACATAGCAATCTGCCCTTTAAAAAGCTATCAGAGATGCTGGCACTGGTCTCCTTTTCTGTGGCTTTATAAATTCCTTGCTGACCCGCTTGCAGGTGCAGTTAGTGCAGTAGTTTTTGTGAAAACTAGATGAGAATACTGTAATATAAGAGTACAAAGAGTAAAAAGTAAGGACAGGAGTGAGTCTGGAAAATGCTGGTAGGTCAAATGTAATTCTTTCTTTGTCCTCTCTGCCAAATATTTGAGCCTGGAGTGTCCTGTAAGATCTTAGAGTTAGCTGAAGGAGATGAGAATAATTGACGTGAAATGAAATTTTTTTTCTTTGACCCAACCACTTTTGTGAAGTTTTATCCTGGTTATTATTTGACAGCAGCTTTTTCTTTATAGAGGGTAAGCTCCCCCAGTCAGACAAAGCAAAGAGCCTCAAACTTCCGCCAAGTGCAGACTAAAATTACTGAGCCAGAAATGAACTAATTTTGATTTTTTGTGCTTCAGCACTGGAAGAGAACGAGGATATGTAGAGACGTATGCCACCGAGAGAAAAAAAGCTGGCATTCAAACAGTTTAGTATTGCAGTCCTTTTGAGGCTCACAGAAAATGTGAGCCGATTCGTATTTCCCAGACAGATAATTGGTTTTATTATGGGAACAGGGCCATTCTATTCAAGAAATATAAGTTGGAAAATACCTGTATTTGGTTAACTGAAAAAATAACTGTGGCTGTTCCCTTCCCTTTTTTCAGATGTGTGGCCAGCTCTTCATGTCCGACCTCTTGCTGTGCTGCATTAAGTTTGTTGTCACTACCATGCTTTGATTCCATCCCATGCCTAACTGCAAGCTCACAAAAGACAAGTGGGTATTCCCACTTCTCTTTCAAAAACATTGCTCGATCTTTCTCCTTTCCCAGAGAGAAAGAATTAAAAAAAAAATCAGAGTAGTAAAACTAGAGGCTAACCTTATGGAAAATAAACAAGGTATGAAAATTAATTCTACCTTGAGATATTTAAATTGCTGTGAAAACATTTGTGGCCTAGCATTCATGTTGAGCACAAAATCCTCAAGCTGTAAATTCTAACTATGATACTTTATTTTCTCCCCTAAAACACACAGAAAAACTTGTATCTTTCAGTGATATTGTGACTGTTCTCATATATAAGGTATGCTATCCTAAACAAAACACCTAGTATTGAAGTAATAGGGAAGAGAATATACAGATATTTTTTGAATTAAGGGAAACTGTGGAGAGTCCCTTTGTTCTCTGCCAAAGTTGATTTGAGAACACTCAAACTATTAGAGATCTAGCTAGGATTTTTAAGAAGCTTTTAATGAAAGCCCTTGTTTACAAACATATTCATGTTTGAATT
This sequence comes from Ifrita kowaldi, assembly GCA_013398055.1. Taxonomy (NCBI): domain Eukaryota; kingdom Metazoa; phylum Chordata; class Aves; order Passeriformes; family Cinclosomatidae; genus Ifrita; species Ifrita kowaldi. The sequence goes on along the minus strand of VZRS01005077.1, from coordinate 59,408 downwards.
ATTTTCCAGTGGATGTTACTAGAAAATACTCTTAGTTTCCATTGAAAAGAGCAAACCTTAATTTATTTTTGATGCAATAACAATATCCACATTTTTCAATAAAGTGTTTTATTTGTAATTCAGTCCTTTGGCATTTGTTATTTTTATATCATTTGAGAATGTGTATCAAGAACTGGATGAATCCTATTCTGGTTTTGTGAATAAAAGGCTAGGAATTATCACTGAAAGAAATCTTCCAAGTTTTCAGTTTTCTAGACTGGTCTCAAGACAGACTTCTGTTTGTATGGTTAGTATAGTTGCACCTTATGTATTTCAAACGCATTGCTAAAATTTTAAAAAACTAATTCTTACAATTGACTTTAAGTTTGGTACTGTTATTTAAACTAGCATTGATAGTGGTGTCAGGCCACTAAACAGAATTAATAGTTGTAAATTATTCAGTTTAGTAAATAGAAAAAGAAATGCATGTTTCAGAAAGTGGTGATTTCTTACACTTAATAGGAAGCTTTGTTGATTATGCCACAAGTGGAAATCACAAATACTTTTTTTTTTGGTTTTGCCTATCTCTGCAGGTGGCAGAGGAGACCCAAGAGAAATAGTCCAATTTTCTCATCTTTGCTGAAGAGATCTGGGAGAGGAGGCTTGACATTACATGTGGTACAGAATGGCATGTCTCTAGAACGCTGGTGGTAAAGGCTTCTATATCAGCGATTTTTGCAACTAATTTATTCTTTATATCTTAAATATAAGTGGCAATTGTGGGCAATTTTGGCCTTAGGAAACACCAGGTAGCATATTGCCATGCAAAACATTCAAGAACCTATGCTCTGCAGGGCCGACATACCTGTAGATTTGTATTATTGTTGGTCCATCTTTGAGCATTGTGCTAGGTTTGGAAAACATTTTAAAGTAAATATGATGTTTGTAGAGATAACAATGGTTAAGTTCATGAAGTAAAATATTAATATTTTAAACATTTCCGCATGTATAGAAAGTTTGCATCTTTGTAACACCGATGACATGACTTCCTAGTTCTGAGTCAGCAATTACCAAAATTCAGCAAGCATTTTTACTTGCACAAGATCATAGGATCACATTTAATTGTAGATGTGCTGATGATTAGGGAATCAACACACTGCTTAGGCAGTTAGATTTGAATTGAGGATTGAGAGGGCATAAAACTCTGTGGTAGTGATTGTTTAAGCTTCATTAAGAGGAAATGAAAAATATCATGTCAACCTCAGAGCATGAGTTGAGCTGTTCCTTAGCTGCTGTGTAGCTATAGAAAAAGGTCCAGTGAGCTGATACAAATACATGCATTTTGAATATCATATTATGTCATGAAGATCTCACGCATACACAGATTGCAAAGTTCAGGCTCTAGTATAGACTACTGTAATATTGTTCCCTTCCTTAGGGGAAAGGAAGGGCTGCTTGTTTTGCCAGCTCACGTTGTGGTTTGCTGGTGTCATTAAGTGCTCATTAATAGTGAAACCAAGCCTTGCCAGTGTTTTCCAGGCTTAGACTGGGGTCCAAGCCTCTGGACAATACAAAACTAAAGATGTCACTTTCTCTCTAATGTAGCTGTGGTGGAAAAGTTTGTGTCAGATATTGTGAAATGACTTAACTGACTTAAATATGGAGAAGAAAGCTCTGTATTCAAGCAGTCTATTTTTAGAAAACATTCCTTCTCAAGAGTACTGGTCACCTGTTTCTTTGCTTTCATATGATAAAGTGGCTTTCTCATTGGAAATAATGGTACAGGTTGGCACAAGCCAAATATTCTCAATGTCTTAGGTTGTTCTTACTGCGCACAAACTGAACACGGATGTGAATTGTAGGAAGGTGGCTGGTCTTTCAGTCAATTTGGCAGGCAGTTTCTGGAAAACCCTCCAGTAGCTGGCAATTTTGGGTACTGCAAAAGTCAGACATACATTTATTACATAAATATGTATAGCGTCACCCTTAATAACATTTTTCTCTTCTTTTTTCTCAACTGCTGTTTTAATTTGCAGTGAGGAGAGAGTGGAGAATCTTATGCTGTTTTATTCTTTTCTTTTTTTTTTCAAATATGTGCATCACTTTTATTAAGCTGTAAATGGTATTTTACATTGTATTACAGGAAAATCTGATCTTATGCAGTTTACTGAGGACATATGAAAAGAATTGAAATATAAATTAGCACACAACACTGATAAATATGAGAAGGAGTTTAATGGCATTTATATCACAATAAAACTGAATAATATGAATTGATTTGCAAATTAGCAAAACATTCTGCGCATATATGCATTCAGGGCCAACTGCATGGATCTGCAAGCCTTTAATTTTTTTTTTTAATCTATTAATGATAGTAGTGTGAATTTGGAGGTGGTCCACTTTTTTTTTAAGGGAAGTTACTGGGGATAAAATGAATTGTGAGTGGACCTGCCATGTTCTAGATGCGGAAAGGAGTGACCTTTTAAAATTAATAAATATCACTTAGTTTAAACTGCTAATGATCTACATACATGTTTTGGGTATTAAACATTTGTTATGTTTTAGTAAGATACTGGAACAACTTGTGGCTAAGCCAGTCAGCACAGCAGACCACAGTCTTGTTATTTTTCTGTTTTTAAAAGCAGAGCATACACCAATATATCAATGTATAAATAACACTGAAACAGATCTTCACAGAAAACAATACCTTTCAGAGTTTTTGTTCTTTATAAATAATCCCCGTTGAAAACTCTAACAATGACTGAAAGTGCCATGAAAAGGAGCACTTACAGGCAAATATCCAAAATACACTGATCTACAGGTTGCACATGTGCTCTTTTGTTCTGGGCATATATGCAATTGATTAGATTGCATGGTGAAACATTGCCAGGAAAGCATAAACCATGCTTGAGATTCCAGAAAAAATTGTCAAGTTTTCTTCTCAAACCATACATGAAATTATTTCAACAAAAAAACCAAAAAACACAAAAACAACAAAAAAAAACCCCTCTACTTAATTTTGAGCTTGGATCAGTTTCTTGATGTTTCACAGTTATGATCTTCAGGTTGTGTCATCCACACCTCCAGGGCCCTTCAGGTGTATGGGTGTATTTGTGTGTGGATGTCTATGGATAAATGAAGCATACTTGTCTCTTTCAAAGAGGTAAACAATATGAAGGGACCAGGAATCCTTGTGAAGATGTGTAGACCTATGAGGAATGAGATGAAGATAGAAAGCAAAAAGAGTTGACTGAGTGCCAGAAAATATCCCAAAGTTTTTTAAGTATGAAATTTGGAGAACATGGGAACTGATAGAAGTTTCTTAGCTCAAGACATTTAGGATTCAACAGGCCTAAAGATTTGAAAATTGTTTTCAGATAATAGTTCAGGTATGGAGGAGGAGGAGAGCTTTTGATTATGTAATTTAGTTCCTGTGTTTCCAGCACCTTTCACAGCTTTCTGGAGCACTCTTCTTTGGGCTGCACTGTGGTAAGTCTTTGTTGGCTGCAGGCACAGCGACCGATGTCTTCAGACCAAGCTTGTTTTCTTTCTTCCCGTTGTTCTTTCGGTAATTATTGCTTTTGGATTATAAATGGCTCAAGAGCATTCCAAAACTTCAAAGGACTCTTTTACTGCTACTGCAATCTATACACGGTAGGGCTTGATGGGGAATGCGAGATTTGTTCTAGGAACATTAGCTTTTGTATATTATAATTATTATCTATAGAGGTAGGATGAATTTTGCAGCCATCATTCATCATGGTAGAGATCTATCATCCCATAAATGGTTTCACTGAAACTATGGAGTTATTCACAGAAGAGAATCAGCGTACATCTAACATGTTTTTACCATCAAAAACATAGTTAAAAATGTGGCATTATATGTTCTTCAACAAAATCTGGGGCAATCCTGGATTCATTGAAAAAGTCTTCAACTGAGATTGATTTGAATTCAAACTTTCATCTGTATCTATTTTGTTTATTAAAATATATCTGATTTTTCTCATTTCTATACCAAATGGATTTAAAGTGAGTTCTCCACTCTGCGTCTGCACACTGCTGTGCACGTAACAGAAAAATATGAGCTCCCTCTTGTGGTCCAAAAAACCTTCTCTTTCCCCAAACTGAACCAAGGGGACCCTGAACAAAGCAGTTAAATTATTTCAAGTTTCTTGTATAATTCCTGGACTTCATTAAAGAGTAAATCTCTTATGTAACGGTATTAGTGAGACATTTAAAAGCATGGCACAATTAAAAAAAAAAAAAAAAAAAAA
>VZRS01005077.1:0-55137 GCA_013398055.1 Ifrita kowaldi | reverse complement strand
AAAAAAAAAAAAAAAAAAAAAGAAAAAAAAAAGATAGGGCTAGGGTCATTCTAACAAGAAAGTAAAAGCCTCTCTAAATAGATCATGTTTAAAATACTGAATAATAACGCCAGATATGCAAGTATTGAGTTCTTAGTCTAATAGAACATATTTTTTAGCTATTAAAACAGAGAAAAGGAGCCTGTTCTCGATAAGACGGAAAGAATAATTTTACAACTTCTGGGATGACAGACATTGCAAAATAAGATATTGCAGGCACTTAAAGACGGAAAATTCTTAGAAAACTGTAGAAAAAGAGTCTTCTCACACAAAAATAATTCAGGAAGCAACAGCTTCATCAGTAATACTATTTTACAGGTTTGCAGCCTAAGAGTCTGCTTATAACTGCTCCTTATGTATCAAGATTGCTTGTGTTCCTGGTAATGAATCAGATAGGAAACAGCTTAAGGGAACTGAAATTGTGGCTTCTTTAGTCTGTACTTGATGCTCTTTTTAAAGGTTGTTAATGTCATATGGTTCTTGCTGTAAGTTTCCAAAACAGGAGAAAACTAGAAACTTAGACTTACTTGATTTCAAATGACATACAAAGGTATAGACTCCTATGTCAATATTGTTTTCTAATCTGTGATTTTAATTTTTCTCTAACTGAGTTGTTTATTTTTAGAAAAATCTTTGTCAACTGAGGGACTAATGGTAAGAAAGTTTCTGTTTTGAGTGCTGCAGTGATTATGCACACCTAATGATTTTTAGAATGACATCTTAAATGGTTTATTTTGGATGGTCCTTTTAACTATTTTAGATTACAATGAGAAATGCTGAACATCAGCTTTTGCATCACATGGTCAAGTGTTGCAAAGGATCTCTCCTTGAGGAGCGAAGAGACAGCAATCTTGTTGCCATCTGTGTGATTTCTTTAGTTTATCTGGGAAGCACTCCAGGAAAAACAAGGTCAGAAGGTATTCCCTAAAAGGGGGTTATGCATACACAAGGTGACAATACACCTCCTCGTTGCTGAATGAGAGATAGATTGGGATTGTTCATTAATCTTTTACCAAATGCCATTTCTTTGACAGACGACAAAAGTTGCACAAGAGTCAGAGACCTTAGAGAGAACTGAAGAATAATCGCAGCAGAAGAAGGGAATTGGAAGACTTTATTTGGAAAGTGTAACTTATGCCCTTTTATAATTAGATTGAAAGCATGCTGGTATGATACCTTTGTTCTAGACTAGGTTTGCTGGCACGTGAGCATGGATTTGATTATATTCAGGAAAAATTGAAGCCATACTTTCAAATGTTATCTGCTGAGGTTCTTTTAGTGGGAAGACTTTTAACAACAGTGGCTGTGTGGAGATTAAATGAGCAGTAGTGTGTACTTCTATTAAAAAAGAAGAAAACATGGGAGCATCTACTCACAGAGACAAATCTATTTATCATCTGAGAACTAATCTTATAGAGAGCAAAGATGGAGACAAATAAACATCTCTGCTTTCTAGAGTGCAAGTAACTTGTCAAGCTGTCAAAGAGAATGTTTTTACCATTTATCAGATTGTTCTGCTCTTTGAAATGCTTAAACATTCTGTCGATCACATTTGAACCCACTTGTATGGTTTTCAAACTTTCTCTAGTGTACCTACAAGAGAAAGGCTTTAAGAAATGGTGATTTCCTTTAAAGCATAGTTTACTTTAAGAGGCACTTTCCAATCCATATGTGATTATAAGTTTTGAAGGAATATAGGATGATGAAATTTTAGCTGGAGAAATCCATGGATAAACATACCAGTTTTTATTACTTTTTAATCACAAAATTATAGTATTTTTGCTTTCCTGGAATGGCAGTTTGACATCCTGCAATTACTTTGTTAATTCACACTTCTTTTTCCTGCTTTTCCATTTGTTCATTTGCTTTCTTTCCTTGGCACTTCAGTTCATTTGGTTGTTTTTGTCTTTCTTTTCTTGGTCTTACTTCCTTAACTACCACACCATATGAAGCCAGGGAAAGCCTCACCAGCTCCTAGCGTTGCTTAGCAATGTCATGCATCTCTTGCTGTCTGTTGTGAAGCCATGGCATCCTGGTCTTTCAACAAAGATTGCTATATCACTGCTTTGCTATAGGTTCCATTTTGTCCCTGAGATTTCTGATAAGGGATGATGTGTCTAGACAGAGTACATAAGAGATTACCTTCTATCCATTATAATATAATTAGATCAAGCCATACCAAAGCTCGCCAAGATTTTATGTTTAAAAGGTCAACAGCTTTTATTCCATATCTCAAAGATAAGCACCTTACATTGGGCTTAATATGTAGAGTGCTGTGCCTGAAAGAAAAGGAGCTTCAAAAGATTTCTACTTCTATTATATCATTCAAAATAGACATTTGATACTGTAATACGTCCATTTTAACTTCCGTGATTCATGGAGCTAGAGATAAAAATAGGTCAGCTGTGCCCCTACTGGTTCAGGATTATTCCCTGAAATATATTTTCTATTTCTAAGTCCAGAGTAGATTTAACTATCTCCAGTGAGGATTTACATTTATTAAACTGGAGGGCTGTTCTTTGGTGGTCTTAGTACATTATCATTTATTATTTGTATTATGGCAGCAATTGGAGAGCTCAACTGAAATTAGAATCCCACTGTGCAAGGTATTCTACACATTGAATGAAGTAATTTTTCCCCTGAAGGGTTTACAGTCTAAATAGATAAGAGAAGATTGAGAAAGTGGCCATAACAATATCCCCATTTTAGCAAAGCACAACTGAAGCAAAGAGAGGTGAGCTTCTCCTTGGCTTGCTGATAATATATACATAACAGACCCGATAAGTGGCTTCAGATCTGCTGCATTCTAGCCTTGTGCATTACCTAGAAACATGTTTTTGCATTAAAGATACCCCTCAAGGTTTTGATTACTAGATTTTTTTTTTCTTCTCTAATCTCTTGCCTCTTCTGGGATTTATGAAGTTCATTAAATTGCTTCGAATTATATAATTTTCAATGTTAAATTGTTCTGCTCGTTAACTATACCCCTCAAATTTTAGAACAAACTGAGCACATAACCCATGATTTTAGAACTCCCTCCATTGTTCACTGAACAACTTCTTGAGTTTTTACTATTTTTTCACTTTTCTGTGCTAGCTCCTAACTCTGCTCTGAGTTCACCATATCTTTCTTTAGCTTTATCATTCAAAATTCCCAGCATTGATTGCAGTATTATGGAACAGTTTTGACAAAGTTCTACAAAACAGAGAAGCTGGCTTATTTTTTTCCCTGTAATCATTGGCTGGCGTATTCTGTAAGTGGGGATATTTCTCCTAGCAAATATTTCTCTGCTTTGTAAAGATCAGTGTGGCAAATCCTAGTGAAAACAATACAGCATGGTTCTAAATAGCTTAGCATTATAAATCTAGTATGTCAAATTCACAGACTCTTAGAAACAAACTGTTGTGGTTTAACCCTGGATGGCAACCAAGCCCAACACAGCTGCTCACTTGCTCCCTGCAACAGTGGGATGGGGGAGAGAGGTGGAACAGTAAAAGTGAGAAAACTTGTAGGTTGAGACACTTTTGCAGGTAAAGCAAAAGCTGCATATGTCAGCAAAAACCCCCAAGGAATTAACTCCTCTCTTCCCACGGGCAAGCAGGATCTCAGCCATCCCCAGGAAAGAACTACCCCATAGCATGCAACTTGATAAGACAAATGCCACCCCTGAATGTCTTCCCTTTCCTCTCTTTTCCCCAGCGTTCTATGCTGAGCATGTGGCCAATATGGTCTGGAATATCCCTCAGGTCAGCTGGGATCAGCTGTCCTGGCTCTGTCCCCTCCCAAGTTCTTGCGCACCCCAAGTCCCTTGCTGGTGGGGTGGGGTGGGAGACAGAGAAGACCTTGACTCTGTAATCACTGCTCAGCGAAAATGAAAACTAACACAGATAATAATACTCAATTCAAAATATAACCACCATCTATGAAGAAACTTTACAAGACAAGCACACAAACATTTCATTTAGGCCAATGAAATTGAGAGCACCTCTTCAGTAGTTACAGACAAGCCTTGTTTTGCTGGCATGTTTTCTGTATTAGGCTTTTCTAGCAGGGTGATGGTGATTTGGGCCACGGTGACCTGCATCATTGCTTGTCTGACAGTGGATTTTGAGACACACCTAAAATGTCCCTCCTTAAACACTTCAAGAATGTAATTTCAATAAAAATACAGTGTTATGCTTGCTCTTTCCGTGGTATCTGGTGGAGAGATCACAGAATCATAGAAAATCCTGCTTTGGAAGTGACCCACAAGGATCATTGAAGTTCAACTATATGTCCTTTTGGAAAACAGGCTTTCGATTTCCGAATAGCTTTAACAGTAACAAAAGAAACTAGCAAAACATAGAACCAAACATCCCTTCCTAACCCTCTAATACATGTTTTCCACAAACTACCCTGTTTTTGCTCCTCAGTTACTGAAAATATTCCCAGCAACCTCTCCTTTAGTATAGCATTCCTTGGGGATCGGCAATGCTGCAAAAGGGAGTCTTTTCATGTTTCAATTAATATTTTTCTCTTCTTAGTTTGGACTATTGCATCTACCCCGTCTCAGCCAACCAACACTGTATTTTGTGATTTAACATTGAGACAACAGAAGAGAAAATGGCAGCAGATTTCAATATGTTAGCAGCAGAAAGAATGCTAACAGCTCACTATTTGGGGGAAAAATAGAAGCCAGTGTCTTCAGGCTCAGACATCTGTTTCATACAATTTGCCAAGAAATGCCATAACTGTGAGCTCTGGTATCATTAATTAACATAACATGGCTAGTATTGAAGTGATGGTTTTAAGAGATTAAAGAAAGTAAATGTTACAGGTATATTTTGTATTCTTTCTCAGAAAGTTACTTACTCTGCTAACTTTCATTACTCTTCTTCATAATTGCCATTACTAACTTATTTAATAATTTGTTTGTTTTTCTCATGATGATGCTTCAGGGATGAATGATCTGCATCTTCTCAATCTATAATGAGCTATTGAAGGGCAATTAGCACTGTCAGGCCTGCTGACCAGCCACTGATGCAAACTTTTGTTCTCTAGCATACTTGTTTGTTGATCAGTTGGCTTCATCCAAAGACCATGATGCCCTCAAGCCAGCAATAAATCAGTAACCAACACAACACAACTGTTGTACCAACTGTGCAAATAAGCAAGGAAGTGATTGCTTTTGATTGTGCTTTAGCTCCTTTCACTCTTTACACTGCCTGCAGTAGAGGATTTACGATTTAGGATGGTCCTAGAGTAGTAGCTGTGTGCAGCTCAGCCACTAAACTGGAAAAAAGGGCACAGCCAAAAATGAACATAAAATATTTATTATGTGTATGGGTTGGCTTTTATTCTTAAGAGTGCCTTGTTTTCCTGTTCTTCTCTTTCCTGGAGTAGTGCCTCAGATGCAAAACAAGAAAGCTACAACTGAGTCTACTGTACCAAGGCTTACTCTTGTCACATTGTATTCCATGTCTTCCTCTTCCATCCCTTGTGTGTGGCTGTATTTATTATCTGCTTAGTTCAGTCACTCCATGTCTATCATATGTTGCCCCCCATAATTCTGCCTGCTTCATGGGTTAGTCGCATTTCAAGGGTTGGTTAGAAATTCAATGTTAACTGACTTCTATTGTTTCATTTTCCTAAGAACGTTGCTGGTATATAAAGGCCATAAAAAAGAAATCAAATTGAATCTACTTTGAGGTCTTCAAGAGCTGAGTAGCCTGTGTTATTAAAAATAATGTAAAATATTTCAGTTTTTTTTTCAATTTTGTATTTTATAGACTATTTTTTAAAAATTCTAATATGAAAAAAATATCTAATTACAACTGTTATTTTCAGTAGTCAGCAAATATTGCAACAACAGTGAAGCCCCAACTGACAATCATATTGGGCCATTTTTTTCCTTGCAGTAACCTGTCATTCCTTGTTAGTTATTTACTATTTTTCAAATATGGTGAGGTTCTTATATTGCTATTTTATCTTACATAGGATATAGGAAAGGAAAGATATTGTAACATGGATTAAAATCAGATGAAAGGGAGCTGTATGTATTTTTTTCAATGGGATTTCAAAATCTGCATGATCTGTCATACCTATCTGAGAAGTGAAACTCCATAAAAGTATTAATTTCAGCATCAGCATTAGAAAATCACCCTGCTTACTCAAGGACATATTTTGATTTTCATAAAACCCAGACCATGAATTTTAAGATGATTGTGAAGGTTTACTAGCCTAACTTCCTGTGTAGACACATCCTGGACTACAACTTTGTGTTATAACTGATCTAATAAAACACCATGCTGTTATCAAAATGCTGATTGTGCTCAGCTGACTGCTGCTTGATCAGGTGTAAAGAAAGCAGATAGATGGGTATGGCATGAGCTGGGGTCCAGCAGAACATCCTTCCATGACCATAGTGAGATTTAGATTAGTTGAGTTGTATCTTTGAACTTTCTTCATATTCTGACATGGAGGTGCTGCTTTCATTTTTGTTTTGTTATTCAAAAATCTTCTTGTGTGATACAGGAAAAAAATCCATGCAAAAAACCCCTTGTTTATACCTGATTTTATGCCTCTGCTGGTAAAGAATAACAATTTTTCCTTAGGTCGTTAAGCCCTGCTATTACCTGCAGTGCGCTACTAACAGAACTAAAGAATTTCTACCAAATACTGGCAGATGTGGTAATAAATTAGGGATTTGGAAGATCCTGACTCAATGTTGGCTATATAGACCACATACAGATGTATCTAACAATATAGGCTATCCTACAGATTTTCTGGGTTGCTCTGGAAAAATATGCTATGTTTTTCTGTCTTTCTGTATTATTGGTGGCTTTGTAAAATACCAGTAATGGGAGCCTCAGCAGGTTAGATGATAATAATTAAATAAACCAGGAAGTTTTCTTGATTTTTTTTTTCTGAATTGGTATAAAGATAGATAGACCATTTTATTTAAATATGTGTCATTATAAGGCATATGTGTATATCCTGGTCCTTGACTACACATAGTGGTGATGTGTGAAACATACTGGAAAAAGGAAGCATAGGCTATGATAGCTGTATTAATAGAGTTGAAAGAAAGAAATAAAATAAAGAGACAGTATCTATTTTTTTCAAAAAGAATTGAAAACTATAGTTCATTTTGTATATGATAGTTCTGGTGGAAATATCCTTTATATCTTAGAGTTTAGGCTATAAATCATTAGACAGATTTTCCCATTTTCATTAATGTATTTACGTTGCATTTGAACATCTTATTACATGAAAACATGCAACTGAGTGGGATTCGTCAAGAGTCTTTGCAGTTAGCTCACATAAAGTTCTTTTTCTTTTGGCCCATCATCAGGCCTGAGTATAGTGTCAGACATCTGATTAACACAGAAAATGATAGGCTTGCTGAATCATTTGATATTTCTTGGAGAATAAAGGGGACTATAAAATAGAACATGAATAATTCATGTACAGGACTATCCAAAGTCATTTTCTGATGATGTGATTTCTCCCTCTTTTCAGAACTGAACTTTGCTTTTAAAAGCCAGTGTGATAAAAGTGTGTTCCTGTAGTATGGAGACATCTTCCTTTTCAAATATTTATCTTATAAAGTAGAAGTGTCACAAATGTTGAAAATAGGAAGAAGAAAGACAAAAATATATTGGAATTTCTTTACCAGAGAGAACTGTAGGGTGTGAAAATAAACTGACTTGTTATTTCAGGAGATTTAGTCATGACAGTAGAAAACTATTCTTTCAGTGGAGGGTACAACTAATTTTTAAGAGCATCACCCTGTCACAAAATGTAAACTGAGAACTTGGCATGGTATTTTTCTTCTGCAGAGTGCTTTGTAGGAGATGAAAAATAGAATCCTCCCCAGTCTGCTTCATTGCCACATTTAATAGGCTGTGCTGGGGTGCTAAGAAATACAATCTGGAAAATTTTTCTCTAGTGGTTTAACATGTTAAAGTCCTGAGGGTTTTTTTCTGCTGACCAGCTCATCTCTAGGTTATCATCTCCATTTCAGTATTAGCAGACAAAATGAATTCAGCAGATGAAGTCTGTTACTATCCTTGCCCTTATTTTCCAGGTTCTGCCTCATTTTTGAGTCTCTATAGCCTGGTTCCAGCACTTTTTATGTTATCATTTACTGGGCTTGCCTCCTGAAACAAATGTTCTTGGCAAACAATGGAAATTTTTATCTCTGGAGAAAAATCATAATCTTGTTTTGTGACATCAAGCATGAGGGAACAGGCTTTTGTGATGAATTGGCTGAGCGACCAGGGGTTACCAGACCTGTTGAAGTAAGTCTGCTTCTGGTTAAGAGGGCTGTAAGTGGAAAAAGGTGCCATCTTGACTACTAGAATATTGCTCTGATGAGGATTACAGATGAAAAATTGGTACCTGGATAAAAGCAATAGAAGGAGAATAATTAAGATGTGGAGCAGGCAGTATAAGGACAACTGCACATAAGGTTATGAGGAATATTATGTATAAAAGCTCTATGAAATGCACCTGTGGTGTGTTTGCTTGTATGTGCTGAAGTCAGATTAATAGTTTAGTGTGTTCATCAAAGACATAAGATTTGAGTCCTTCATTTTTATCATCCTTTATGAAATAATCTTCTCTTATTGTTTTTTAATCTGAACATAAATATTATACTACATTGCTGTGTAGATTCTAATTATACTCGTTACAGTCCCATAGTACTGTTGCAGTTATCTTAGTATAAATATACTTTTTTCAGTACAGGTTATTTCCACATGGAAGAGGGACAAAACTCACTGTGGTCAGTTAAAGCAATGCAATAGTATCTGCATAGGGCCTGTAGTATTTGGTGCCTGTCTCTTTTGGGGATTTATTGCCTTAACCCAATAGCTACAACGAAAAGATGACTAACTCATGGAATCCAATTTAAAAACCCAACAACAGTATAGCACTTGAATGAGTGGTAATAGTAACTTGGAACGGACTTCAGCCGAAGACATTGTGCTGGCAGTGCCTGAAGCACTTCCTACTACAGGGATGGTATGAAAAGCATGTGAGAGAGCGCCACAGCACAGTGTAAAGTGCAATTAGAAACAGGTGGATAAGAAAATGGTTACACTGACTTGTGATTCCTCTGTTTCTAGTAGTAACAAAAAATTTCCAAAGTAACTATCCTGGAGCTGGATTCTCAGGTAAATCTTGGGAGCATTATGTACATATTTAATCTTGTATTATTACAGTCAAAAGCCTCTGGAAGTAGTTGGAAACCATAAAACAGTTTTTGCTGTGATCAAGGGAATTTTTAACCCTGTGGGGAAAACAGGACTAAACAGAACTGATTTTGGGAGGAGGGTGTGTGGAGAATGGAGATGGGAGGTGGAAACGGGAGAGCAGAAGGTACTCTAGTTCTTGTTGTTTGTTTTGGTTTTTCTTTCTTTTTCTTCTTCTTCTTCTTTTTTTTTTTTTTCTTTTTTTCTTTTTTTTATTGGATCTATTGATAAAAAGCTCAAAGGCTGCTTGGCAGTGACCTCAGTCCTGTTCATACGACCAGGGGAATGCAGGCGGGAAGCTAAAGCTTGCTTTTAGTCAGTGATCTGTGAATAACCCTCAGTCCCTTAATGACGTGAGAGAAGCCTCCAAAGGGAGACAGTGAGTCAGAGAGAAGGAGGCACAGAGATTGCTTGAACAACCATTAGCACGTCATTGGTAATCCCAGCGACACCTTTCACATCCCTGGCATTTGTCTCAATGCACTCCACTGAAGGCTGGTACTATGTTTTATTTAAGGCTTTCTCACTGCCTTCTGGAGATGTGTGTGTTACTGTAGCCTGACTGATTGGTTGTCTGTTATGTTTACTAACACTCTGAGATCCTGCAAGAGAGGGGAATCTGTGGAATTTCTACCATGGCTCAATAACCCTGGATTGAATCTTCTTTTTATGTTAGACACAAGGAAAGGAAAGGGTATCCAAATAAACATGCACATAAAAGCAAATCTTTTCTAGAACATTTAAATTGCCATACTGCAGAAGAAAAAGTTATCTTGATGTAGTATTACCCAGCTATGCTTCTGCCTGCTTGTCATCTAGAAAGGATCTTGTGATATGCGTGTGTATACTGATGAGGAATGCTAATCTTGTGTTTTGCATCTCTGTTGAGCATTTGTGTTCATCTAAATAGCTGCCTAGAAGCTGGACAAAGGAAAGAGCAAGCCAAAAGCTTTTCAGAGGAATAAAGGCAGAGAACCTTTCGAGATAATGCTTCTTCGTCATTCAAAAGAAAGACATTATTTGGGGTGGGCATGCGGGGAAATCACAACGTAGCAAGAAAAGTTGCCAGTGAGCAGCATTGAAGTGGCTGTTTGAAGAGGCAAAATTTATGATGCGGTTTCAGAGCTGTTTGTGTTGGTCAGAATTGTGGCTCATACAGGCTATTCCTCTCCCCAGCCTACTGTCTCTGTCCAATGCTTCCAACTGTTTGTCTCAGCTTTCCATTTTGTCACCACTTCAGTGGTTGACCCTGGGCAAAGACTGTCCTTAATGATTCAGTTTCTTTTTTTATCAAATGCCATGCTAGTAATCACAGCAATAACATGACTAGGATTCACCTGTGTCATAAAACACTTGGATTTTTACAGAAAGTTTTGGACTCCATCTGCAGTTTTTAGTTTTCTTTTGGGAAATAAAAAGGAAAAAAAAGGAAAAAAAGAAAGAGAGAATTTCAGCCAAATGCTTTAGTTGTGGGCACTTCTAATTTTTATGAGTCTTAGGCTGTAGTGTCTCCAAGGAGATAAGTTTGCTGCTAAGTTTTCTTTGGATTACAATTCCCATGATCCATGGCAGGTGAGCATTCTCCTCACTGTTCTTCTAATGTGTAAGAGTGGCTGTGCTGCATAAGAGGAGAAAACATCAGAGCTGGAAAGCATAAGGCACTGTAGTAACATTAGCAGATAAAATATTCAAATTTATGCAACAGAAATCTGAGATTTTAGTAGGAAGATATTTCATTTTCCTGTCACTCCACTTTCTCCAAAGAACATAAATATAACTGTGATACTTTCTCTGGGAGAAACAACTGAGCATTTCCTTCCCAAAGAGAACGAATACCAGAATTTCTGCTAATAAAAGCTACAGAAGTTTAGGGAAAGTATAGAAGCCTTCATAAAGGAAAAAGCAGGTCTGTTCTTTCCCTAAGGGACTATTCTGACAGTCATGTATCAACTGATGTGTTTCCGTTCTACATCTTTGGTGAGGATGATGTAGGAACACTTGTAGCAGCAATACACCACCCAAAGATTCCTCTGTGCCGAACAACAGAAAAGCTTTAGTAATAACACGGGTAGCACAAAACTAGAAAAAGCACCTTGCTTAAATTAAGGAAGTACCTCTTCCTGTAAGTTTGTAGCACTTCTGCATGATACACATTTGTCCTCTTATAGTTGAAATAGATTTTAAAATGCTTTTTCTTTTCCTTTCCCTTTTTATGAGTCAAAATTACTAATTTAATGTGTATGAAGAACTTGGATTATCCAGCATGTGCTAAACATAGCCACCGAACATTTGCCACATGTCAGAACTTTGCAAATGTTGTTTGTGGAATTATTTATATTGACTACATTGGAAACATTGGTGATTAGCAGTGATTACCACAGTAGTTTGCGAAGACTTACAGATGGAACTCCCACTATCCTTTATGGACAAAACTTCTTGATATGTATAAGCTTAAGCTTGGCATTCAGTGCATCTTTTAAAGGATGGCAACTGAGAAATGCAAAAGTGGGAATAATGTGGAAATTAGAACAGCGGGTATAAAGGAGAAATGAGAACTACTTCAAATTTGGTGTCAGCTGGTACCCATAGGCTTCCATTAATTTTGGGTGGCTGACTTCTGAGTGTGAGTATGATACTTTTGTTTCTTGCAAAGCAAAGTGAGCATTTTGGATCTCTACCTGAGCTAGGGGAATTAGTTAATGTTAACACTGAGTGTTGATAAAACTCAAGGATTATGATTTTACAGTAGTCTGATACATTGTATTCTACATCATTCTGTAATAAATGACCTTCAGGGAAAGGGTCAGTGTGGAATGCAATCAGCATTTCTGGCATTTGCTATGATTGTTTCTAAGCAGCGAGAGTGTTCTGGGATGTATGAGAACTTTGTGGCACTAAAAGAAAGTACAAAATGCCATAAACAGAAAATTATCTGTTTTGCAATATGGTAAAAGTCAATCTCCCCTGTAAAAGAATGGCTTCCTTGGTTTTGTCTTTACCTGTAATTTCTGAAACCTATCTTGTCTGCTTTTCACAATTATAGCCAGTAGAATACGTAAATTTGTTCAAATTAGAACAAACACTTAGCTTAAAACTGAGGAAACTTTTTTTTTGCCTAAAATTAACAAAGCATTATTTGCTATTTACATCGCAATAATATTTTTGTTTGGAGAAAATACTTCTTTCAATTTTTAAGAGTGGTCTTAATTCTTTCATGTAGAAATACAGTTCAAACAAATGTCCATGTTAACTAAATCCTGCCTCTATCCTATTGAGGATAATGCAACTGAATATCAATTGCACTTAATTAATTAGTTTAACTTTACAGCAGTTTGCAAATAATCCCCATGAGTTTTATTGCTGCCTACTTGCTTGTCTGTACTTATTATTGTGTTCACTGAAAGCATAAACATAATTAAAATGCTTTCCTAGGCTTTTTTGCCTCCTCTGTTGGAATGTGTACTTTGTTTCCATGCCACTTCATACAGTATTATGAGTCATGCTCAGATCTTCAGAAAATGCCTTGGTTTTATCTGGTCTGGTATCCTGCAGGCCTGTACTTGGACCCCTAGAAATGGCAGCTAATTAGTTGAACTCTAAGGAGAAGCAGGAAAGAAAATTAAATTAAGGACCTCAATGGATTTTTTTAACTGGAGATAGTGATGGCATTTGTTTGACTTACAATTATTTTTGTTAGCTTTCTTGGTAATTTCTGGTACCTGGAAACGTGACACCTAGAAATTCTGATGAAACAAACACTTGAACAGAGGCTCCCTGGAAATACGATTTTGTTGAGTAATATGATGATACAACTAATTAGCTTTTTAAAAATACCTGTCTAATGTTCAGCTGAACACTATTGCTGACTCTTCAGGGGTGGAGGTATACTAGCATAATCCCAGTCTTGTTCTCAGAAAATACTTAGACATTATAATGTTTTAGGTATAGAGTGTTAAATGTTTTACTATATTTTTCTTTTGCTTGCCAAGAGAGGTTTTCATTGCAAGGGGTCATTTCTGTCTAGAACATAGTGTATATCACTTCATAAACTGACAGTAAGACTGCTGCAGGGGAATGGCCAGAGGAGGAAGTTCCTCTCTGCCCTTGCCAAAACCCAAAGAATAACATTTAGCAGGTATACATAAAGGTCCAATTCTCTAAAAATATCAGTTCCTCCAGAAATATTCTAAGTACTCCTCATGTCCTGCAGGGATACAAAAATGGTATTCTAGACTTGGGTGAGAGACCATCTCTTAATCATAGTGTTCATGTGACAGTCAATGAGACAATGACATCCCATCACTCATAGGGAGGTTGTTAAACATATAAACAGCACCATTTTGCACCAAGTAAATCCAGGTAACACCAAAATGTTGTAGCCCAAATGCATTTTCAAACTCTTCTAAAAGCATCTCAAGCCTGACTTACACTGAGAGTTTTATAAACTTTTGCATATTTGCAGCTATACCCTGTGAACCATGAGTACCTTTTAACTCCACAAGAATAGGAATGGCAAACTCTTTAAATTGAAGGAATACCCTAGATATATTAAGCCCTAATTCAAGCCACTAAAGACAAGTTAGAGATTAAAGCAATAAGGCTGACTATGAAAAGAAATTGCTATGTATATCTTGGCCAAATAAAAAGTATGGAGCAAAAAGGTTATGATATTTGTTAACATGCACTTGAAAAGGCCAAATACCAAGATAGGGAATTTCTTACTTTAGAATGGTTGGAAGAAATTAAGCAAGAAAATCAGCTTGAATCGTTAAATACTCTTTGCAGTGAGATGAAATACTAAACAACTGAAAAGCCTCACAAGAAAAGCAAGAGAAAATGGAACGTTTGCATCATGTGAAAATAATTTTGTGATAGATTTGGAAAGTATCTGCACTGCATTAGGAATGAATAGATGGTATAGCAACACTGGGAATTCCTAACCATGATTGCATTTAGCCACTGATACAGAACATACAGAATACAAGTAATCAAGACTCTCTTTCCACAGCAGAATACAGTTACTCTGGAAAATTTACCTTGTGTAATAAAGCGTAATTGCATTCACTTTTTTAGTAAGAATTATTGGTACTTCAGAATTATCAAGATGTAATTATTGTTCTAGAAAAAAATATTTTGCCTACCTAAATGTGGCCAGGTTTGCATTTTTCTTTTTGGTTGGTTTTTTGTTTGTTTGTTTGGTTTTGTCTTTGTGGTATATACTTTTTCAAACTAGATGAGTTGCAGACATGTATGTGTATGCAAATTTAGCACATAATACTGTGTAAAAAACCCCGGAGCATCAGAGTGAGTCTAAAATACATTGTAACTCTTGCAAAATAGATGTTGTCTTTGCAGAAGGGTTTTATCGTGCTCACAAATATATATAGCTGTGAGTATGTCGAAAGCAGCTAGCACAGGATCGCTTAGCTGAGTGGGAGGTGATGCAGGACTGTGCTATTAGTGAGCAGGAGGTGGGAGGTGACTGGGGCTGATGGGCAGGTTGGATACAGTATTTATATACATATGTTTACAGGTATATTTAGATGCGATATAAATATAAAAATGTTAAATCGATGCAATAGCTTGCCTCAAGTGTAGATAGAATGATGTAATAACTCAGAGTGAGGCAGCATAGTAGAGTGGACTGAGCATACAAACTCCCAATTTTTAATCTTGATGTCTACACAATAGAACCTTCTCATGTGTTCTCCCCCAGGTGTTCTATAATAGCTTTGGCTGGATGTACATGCTTAGATGTATTATACTTCATGTATACTTGTAACTTAATGTGGTGTGGTTGAGAAAAAAAAGATGACATCTGTAGTGGTGAGGGATGTAGAGATGTGGGGAACAGCAGTGTTCTATATAAAGATCTCATACAATTTGCCTCATCTTAACTTTTTTTTCCCTATTCTCTTAGTCATGTTGATGCTCCATTTATTAATTTCTGTTATTGGGTGCACTCATACACTCTTCAGAGACTCTCACTTACTGTTTGTTAATTAATTAAACCTAAGATTATTTTAATCATAATATTATTTTTATTTTCTTTTTAGAGTGTGTACAGATTTTCCTCCAAGTTGACCTGCACAAATATTGTCAATATCTCTCCAAATTATCTCTCTGTTAGTCATGGTGCAATTTTGATAGGCCAGATTATGTACTCTAATACTGACAATGAACAGTAACTTGAACAGCTAATTTTCCATCCCTGTCTAGATTCCTTAATACTTATTCCCATCTTTTCTGTTTCTGTCCCTGCTACTGGATCCTCTCATGGATTCTGTATGTCTAGGCTAGATATGCCTAACTGCTTCTTTAGCATCCATGCAGTATGACTGATGCAGCTTCCTTGCCTGTCTCTATTCCAGCTGCTCAGGAGCAATTCTAACGTGTTCTAGCTGGCAAACGCATGGGTCTCACTAACTTCCCCTTGCCTTCATTTTCAGTTTGATAAACAAAGACCAGGATAAATGTATGGGTGTCCATAATTTTCCTGATATTAGTAGTGGTAATTGAGAATTTGTTTTTTTTTTCAGGAGAACTCATCCTGCTGTGTGTTTGGCTGAAAATACAGATGCCACTGGTAAGATTTAGGCCTATGAGAGAAATGCAGAAAAACGTAACTAGATCAAAGGACACAGAATTATTACTGGTATGAGGGTAAAGTGTACATCTGTATAAGGCTGTAGAGAAGGCCTGTGCAGTGTAATTCATAATGCCCAACAATTCTGATATGTGTTTGTGGTTTCGGAACCGTACTCCCCAATTTGCTGAAAAATCCCAGACCTTGAGCCTCTTCTCTCATTTCTCCCAACCCCTCCCTCCACTCCCGTGGTGGGATGGAGAAGAGAATTGGGGGCACAGAAAAGAAAAGACCACAGTTTGACTTGGTTTCAACTCAGCAGAAACAGCGACAAAAGAGGAAAATGATCAGTGACAACAGCAGCAGTAATAGCCGAGTGTACAAGACAGGCAAAGGATTTGCACACAGTGCTCACCTCACAGAACCCAGCACCACTGACCCCTCACTCTGCAAAACCGGAAAGAACAGTGATCCTGCTCCAACTCCCCTGGTGAGGTGGGAGGTGGTATCGTGCAGCCCCTGGCTGCTGCAAAAATTAACTCTGTCCTGACCAGAACCAGGACAATTGTGGATTCCGACGACATGGTAAATTAAAGGGAAAATTTCCAGTCATTTAAGCTCAGTTTAGGCCACTGAACTAGTGTAAAAGTCCAGTTGATACATATTGATTGCTATCATATACCGAGGATTGAGTAACTGTTGTCTTATCATAGAAACACCTTGGTATCTCTCTTGGGTTTTATCTCTAAAAAACTCCAGAGAAGGAGGGAAATGCTGTTATCAACCAGTACAGATGGATTCAGGTAGTGCCCTGGACAGACCAAATTTCTTGCCAAGGCTTTATGGGAGCCCACAAATCTAGCTGAGGTTTCCCAAGTGCAATCCATCATGTCCAGACAAACATTTGATTTGGCAAATTTTAATGGACCTGTTTACTTAGCTTCTTACCAGTAACTGGAACGACACTCTTGGTGTCTGTACTAACAGCTACATCAGGAAGCAGAGTCTCTACCAGTTGTGGCAGCTGAGCTTCAGCACTCAGAAGGCCTATAAGCCCTCAGAAGCATAATTTCCAAGTAAGCTCTAGCAATGGGCCTAACTCTGAGGGTGCAAAACTGAAAAACACTTATATGAAACAGGTACACTGCTTCTTTCTAATAGTTGCATTGCCCTTACAAGGGGCCTATCTTACTAAAGACTTCTTAATCAAAAAACTAAGTGTCTAACATTAGACTTTGCCGCAACTCTTTCCCATTCCATGAAGAAGGTTTTATAGTCCTTGTGTTGGAAATGACATAACTTCTAATTTTTTTAAGTAACTATAGTCATGGGTTTGTTTGCCTTTGCCAAGGGGAGTGACATTAAGGTTTCTCTTCAAAAGATCGAGGGTTTGAGTTCCACTGGGTGAGGCCTGATGGGCTTCAGTCAACAAAAAGATTTCTAGACTCTGTAAGCTTAACATCTACAGGTTGGGAGTAGCCAGAAGATACAGAGGAGATAAAAGGACATTAACAGACATCACCCCCTGGTGCAGTTGGAGATACTTGGTCTGGGAAAAGATTGATAAGAGAACCAAAGAATGAGGACCAACTCAGTGTCAGAGGAAAAGGGACCAATAACCAATAGGACATTGAATCCTAAGAACTGTGTATTGTAGAACCAATGAATGCGAATTTCTTTGGGTTTTTTATGTATAAATATGTGAAAAGTCTGGTAAAGAACCATGTGTGATGGAATCATTTTCACTACACAGCCTGGGCATGTGTGATGGAATGATTTCCACTGCCATGCGTGGAGGAAATGATTTCAATTGCACATCCTGGCCAGAATAAAGTAATGCCTGATTCTCTCACACTTAAAGAGTGTTGGAGAGCTTCTTTTATTCCCGCAGTTTTGGTGACACTTGTATAACTGCATTGCTCAGGCTTAAACCCACACTCTACAGTTACAGAACATGAAGGAAGAGAAGTGCACTGGTGAGACAGAGTGCATCCAGTGAAAGTCACTACAGATTTTGACTCCTAGTCAAGATTCAGAATAGTAATGTACATATCTGATTGTTTCAGATTTGTTGAGTGCCTTTTGCCTCATATATATTGCAAAAAGTATTTTAGAATGTGTTCAAAACCTATTTCCATCTTCTCCCAACCAATTCGTACTAAAATCTGGATCCTTTGCCTTGAAATAATGATTGACATGCTGTTGTGTCTCATGTGTCATCTTAGATGGAGATCCTTTTAAAAATAAATGTGGCAATTAAATCCCCAGGCTACTTCAGTTTGTGCACAGCTTTTTTTAAAAGTGACTGATGAAGAGTATGCAGAGTATTCAATGAAGCTGCCAGCCCCTCTTCAGTGTCCTCCTTCATTTGCATGGTCTTTGTCACAGATAGTTTGCTTGTGCCAATAGAAAGGGATTGTATTCATGTGTTCTATGACAACTAGGGTTTTCAGAAAACTGAGTTGCATTTCTGCCTGGGAAAAAATTGTTTTTCAGCTAAACTCTGCCCTCCTATAACTACTAAGAGCTAAGACTTCATGCTTCCTTGGCTCACTATGATCTATCGTGTGGTATGTATTTTCTAAGAATACTCATTTGTGATGAGAAAGATGATGAGGTGGAGTCAGCTTGAGCTGGAGTGGCAGCTGCGATCCAGCCCTGGGTAGTAACAGATGTTTTTAGACATGTTTATTGAGAGACTGGTTGTGATCAGTGCTGTGCTAGGGAGGAAGTCCGTGGAGACTCTCTTTGATTTCACCCTGGACATGAGACCTGAAGGTAGGTAGTTAAGCCCATGTATTAATAAAAGCCATCCTAACTTTGCCTTCACTTGTGTGTGGGTCCCCTGTTTCCTTTGCTGCACGGTTCCAGAGGCCAGGCAATACCTTCTGCCCACTGTGCTCAGTAAGGTGGATGTGTTTCACTCAGATTACACATTTGCATAGTGAATCCCACAAGGCTGTTAGCCCTACGGCTGTATTTCAGCCTTCCCTAGTCATCTCTTCTTGTGACCCTGGCTCTCCTTGAAGTTTTTGTGCCAGGAACTATGGGAGTACTGAGGATGCAGATCTGGGTAACCAGCTGCTGTCAGCTGCTTTATACTGCTAGAACATCAGAAAAAGTTCTGGAAAGCACTAGGCTGTAACCCAGCAATGAAACCGGTTTTAGCAAATGATTGGGCACAAATGAAATAAATGTCTTCTTGCAAGCCAGTTTGGGAGGAAACAGGTGGTACATGGTTATTACAATGCACAGAGAACAACTCTTGGGATACAACTGGAAATAATTCAAAAGACAACAGTGAGTCCATTGTAAATAAAAACCAGGGTATGACGTAACCAGCTTGTGATAAGCAGGGGTAACCAGTGGGCAGCCAAAGATGTAATGTTTTGTTCTCGTGCATTAATCACTGTGTAATGATGTGGAAGCAAATGGCAGCAGCTTAGGTGAGTGATTCCATGTCTCTACTGTGCTGCTCTCCTGTAAGCCTTCTCTCCCTGGTTGTAAGGGCGAGCCTCCAATTGAATTTGCTGGAAGAGATCAATGAGCTGCCTCATAAATATTGGGAAAGGTCACTGGCAGTCCAACAGGACACAAAAGATCTGAACACAAGGGTTTTCCTGACGTTAATAAATAGTGACTCTGTTATGAAAAAAAAAGTAGGCATAGTCCTGAAATGACAGAAATAAACATTGGTCCTCCTGATATTTTTAGATATTGTCAGCTGACAGGGCAGATTGTGAAGGACTGAAAAATGACGAACATAACTATGACTCTCTTCCTCCCCCCCTCAAAAAAAAGAAAGGGGGGGGGAATAGGGAAGAGAGAGAAGAAAGAAGGCTTTGCTGGCAGCCTCAGGATAGTTAGTTTCAAAAGCATGTGTGGGGGAAAATATGAGAAACAATCTTGTGGGATTCAGTGAGGAAACACTTCAAAAATATAATTTGATTAGGACACAGCCTGTATGATTCAACGAGGGGGAGGAGGTATTGCCTGGAATATGCATCTGACAAACTTTTACATCAAGAATTACTAAATTACTGTCATGCAGCCATGAAGTAGGGGCCAAAACTCTTTTTTTTTTTTTTTTACAAACTCATGAACTGCAACTTTTTGAGTTGTTGGCATGGATGACGTGAATCAGCACCATGAGGTTACTTTTGCTTCTGGTTCCATTGATGTGTTCTTCTTTGTTATATTTATCACAGTATCATGTGCTGCCTACCCTTCCTAAGCTCTCTGTTGGACTGGAGAGCAGGTAAGGAAAAGGAATCCTTCACTGTAGTGTGCAAGAGAATGTCAGATTTAATATGAAGATCACTTAGGCTTTGTGCCTGATCAGGTGGGCTTTGGTATCATTACAGAACATCATTCAGTCACTGTCAATTGTTTATTATATTATTGTTATTATTATTGCTGTATTGCAGCTGTGCCTACCGATGCATTGCTATGAACATGTAGTAAGCCTGTGGAATCAAAAAAGATGTAGAATATAAGAAAGACACAATTATTTAGAGAAGTATTTAAGCATTTAAAGGCTGCAGCCTGTAACTTTTAACTGTAAATGGAATATAGATTGCTATATTTTGCATCATAACACAAGGAGATTGGGCAGAATTACAGTGTGGGACCTGCTCCACTAGCAAAGGAAATGGAAACGAGAGAGTAGGCTCTGAAATCTCCTTCTTTTTAGTGACATTTCTGTCAGGGCTTCAAGGAGTACATTGTACAAACAGTACAATGCCAGTCATTTTCTTTCAAAGAACTGAGCTCTTAGCACAGCTTTTCCTTTTTTTTTAGCTGATGATCCTCAACTCCGGTTTTTGCTACACTCATTCCCGTAAAAAGTTGTAGAGTATAATTTTTTGCTTCAGATCTAGATGTCGACCTTCTGGAAAGCAGGCAGCCAGAACTTGGCTCTCAGTGCTCTCCAGCTAATGACCTATGGTTGAAGATCTGTTTTGCTTTGAGGGAGAGTTAGTAAATATTCAAAAAGGAGAAGATATATTTAGTGCAGTGTCTGGAGAACTCGCTTGGAGAAAAGATACTGTGTGCCATCTCTGCTTCTATGCCCTTAATCCTAAGTAATTTTGATATGGAAGCTTTAGGAATGCATCTGGGAAGGTAAAGAGAATACTTTATTTCTAAGAGTTGCTGTCAACAGAGGAAAATTCCAGAGGGGAAAATAAATACTGTATTCTTCATGAGTGTGTTGTCAATATAATATACTGTGATTCAGGAAAATCTTTCATCCTAGTACTGATTTATCTCATTTAAAAAAAAAGGGTTTTTTTTACTATCTCTTGGCAAGATGGTATCTTTTGTCCTTAAGATATTTAGGAAACCTAGAACTTGTGCAGAACCAAATGAAACATTGGAAAAAATGCTTATTTGAACCTCATCAGTTATAAGATTATTAGCACTGAATGAAAGTACAAAATTGACATCAGTATTACATACTGTTTTGAGGTCTGTTCTGCATAAAAAAATTGGTTTTTATTAGATGTTATATAGTTATTTAGTTAAAGTACACCCTTTTGGACATTTTCCTTGAAAGTACCATTCTAGAGAGAGCTGGACAGAGCTATTAATATTTGCCTTATATTTGTGTTTGCAGGCTCTATTCAGCAATATCTGCTTAAAGCTAATCATATTTTATTCCTTCACTGAAAGTCCACTGTAATGTACTGAGACTCATGGGACACTTTAACTACAGGCATAGATAAACTGAACTAGAAAAAAACTGACTAAAATACTGATAACATTCTATCTTACACTAGGTCTTGCCACTTAAACTCATTGCACATGTGATTGCTGGATATGATCTTTTGCCTTAGTGTTTATCTGATTCCAATGAAAACCATGAAAGGATACCCAGTTTCATGCAAAAACTTTGCCTAGTGTTATACAAAGTAGTTAATTGTTAACCATTCTTTTTTCCACCACATTGTTAAGTCAGAACATTTTAGGGATGGAATAATAATCCTTAAACTAAAAAACGTATAAGTATAAAGTGTTTAGAGTTTGAGAAGTCTCCAGGCCAGAAATTTAAATCAATATTGGCTTGAAAAAAAAAGGGGTTGTAAGTCAGTGTTTAAGTTCAGTGGTGGATCTATAAACAGGTTCTAGATTGTTGCCCTGTTAATTTAGGGTTATTTAAAAAAAAACCAAGCAAGGCTGTGAATGTATCTGGTAATTAGATGATTCATTTAACTGGGGCTGGGCTTTTGAAAAGGGGTGTTTCACCTGATGAGAGATTCATTAAAACAGGTAGTAAAAATGAAAACTACCCCCATAGTAATAATTATTAACATAAGAATTATTAAATTCAGACTCAAAAGGTCAGAATAACAAATTTGCAGGTATATTGAGAATTCAAAGTATGAAATGTGAGGATCACTGTATATCTTCTGATTTTGTTTCTAGAAGTTATTATTTTGACATTCTCAAAACAACAAACTGATCTTTCTGTTGATTTGATCAAATTTGCTAATTTGTATATTTTCCTTCATTCTTAAGTACTGAAAAAATAATGAACATTCCTGAGAAACTGTTGTTCAGTTCCCTGAGTAAAGAAAGCCCTACAAAAACCAGTGATTCTTTGCCAAAATAGATGTTCATGGACGTTATACCTGGGAAAAAAATTCGAGTTGTTTTATGATACTGCATCTTTTACTGCATCTGGCTTAGGAAAGTATCTAGTTGTTTCTAACCTTTGTTTAGAAAATGTTTCCTTTGTCAATAGTGCGAGGAAGTGCATATCCTATTTTAAATCTTTCTGGAAATAAAAGAGAGTGACCAGCTTTATTAGTGGAAGTTTCAAATGCTATTGTATATATTACAGGCGAGTGCAGACTTTTAGCTGAGGACAACCTGTAGCTTCTACTCCTTTAGCAGCAGTGGGGCAAAGAATAATTCTGAATAATTCGCAAACTTTCTATCAAAAAGCAGAAAAACTAGAATTGTGTCATTAAAGACAAGAGCTCATGAGCTCTATCAGGAGAAGTAGAAATTCTATTAGAGAGTCACAATGGTGTTTCTTACAAAAAAGAAATGATGCTTTTCTCTCATTTTCTAATTATCTTGTATTTTCTGGAAGTGTGACTCCTCACATCTATATATAAACACCTAGAAGTTGTTGTATAATCTAAATAAGCTGTATAGAAAGTGATGAGAAAAATGACGTCTGCAGGATGTGGCTCATCCCACATATTTAAATCACTATTGACAAGCTTCTGACAACTTTTTTAACAGAAACGCTTCACATTTAATTTGTTCAACCATTCCTCCTTCTCAGTTTCATTCCTTATCAGTTCCAGATAGAGTCTCAGGTTATTACATGGTTGGCAGGAGACAGGACTTGCAAAGGCACTACAGCAAACAGCATTTATGGGTCAGTGAACTTCTTCACTTTGCAGGAACACCGCACTGGGACCGGTCTTGCTCATTTTCCTAACCACGGCGTACAACTCAAGTGTTTGGAGAGCACCTTCTCAGAGCGAAATTGGCATGATTCACACTTGCATCCAAGCCTGTTCTCTACTGCCACATCCACTTAAGCTTCAAAACAAGTTCTTAATGAGTTTAATCATATTTAAAATTTTAATCTTTTTCAACATTATTACAATTGCCTTTGGCAAAAATCAGAAGTATACTGAGCTCCACATGACTCAGACTCAAACCAGGTTTAGTATATTCAATTCCTTGTGAATCACCACTTCTTTCAACAAGACTTTAATTTTTGGGGTGTTTTTGCACCTTTAATTATATTATTGTATATGTGATTAAAGAGAATATCTAAGAAATATTCGTGCCTCTTACAGGCTTATTCACTATCTAGCCAGGATGGAATTGAAGTATATTCTCTCTCTTCCTTTCTCTCTACAAGCTGACATAAAAGATGAGTGGGTTTCAAGGGCTCTTTCTTGAGGTTATCTAGCTATTGTCACTGGGTCACATAATTAGAAGTGCAGATTGTGGCTTATTATATCTCAAATAAAAGCTTTTTTGAATCTCAAAAGTCTTCCCTTAACTTCATACCTACAAATAACATGATACTTTTTGATTTTGAGATCATCTTTGGCAGATCTGCGATAGTGTATTTTATTCTCTCTTCCTTGCTCATTCTGCACATATACCTGTGTGAAATCTGAAAGAGATTCTGCAAACCTTAGTCATGGGGAAGAATACCGTATTGAACAATAATGCCTCTTTTAAATGCAACTTCTCTATTCTGGAAAGCAAGCCTGAAAAATTAATCTCTCAATCAGCGTGGTTCTAGAGTACACTGAAGGTACAGAGAAACTTAATATTTCATACAAAATACCATTCTTCTTTTTATAAACCTCATCAGAGGTATATTATAAAAAGCAACGTTTCATCATCAGTTGAAAGTAGATCCTGAATTGATACGAGATTTTCTCTGTTTCTGATCCATAAATTATGAAGAACCCCTGAAAATGAAAGTCTGTAAACCATACTGAGGCTGCAGTTTGGTTTATGCTTCTGAGAACCAAGATTTCCCCGAAACAAAAAATGGCCTTTAGAAATGTGAATGTGAACTCCTAGCATCTTACTGATTTTCAGTGTGAAGAGGAATAATGACAGCTTAAACAAGAGATAGTAACAATTAAAAACAGCTGATTCTTTCAAGATTCAAATTGCCAACCAATGTGCACATACACACACTGCTTCTATTTCTTGTTCTGCATCATGACTGCATTGTTTTCACAATGGTTAGAAGCTCCAGTTAATTCTCTGATAGAATCTTCAAGATAGGTATACATTGTGGCACTTTGAAAACCACTCCTGAAGAGTTGTATTTAAATTCACATCTTCCCTTTGTGCTTACTTGCATCTCTAATGCTCAGCTGAATTTAAGATAACAACTTACGACGTGTTTACTGTGTTGCATTATGCAACATAACATGTATGTGTGTTTCCATGCGTGCACAGTTGTATTTGTATTTATAAACACCAAACTGTGCTCATCCTTTTCTGAGAGCTGTGGGTCAGAGGGAGAAACTCTACCTGTGTCATACAAGAAAAATGAAGTGGCCAAGAGCTTTCATACCTGTCTTTGGCTCCTGTGTCCAGGGACCACATGTGGGACCACTAGAGAGGGATGGAAAGGGAAATGACAATAATATTGAACTTAGGCTTGAACTTACACTCTGCAGCCTGCAGCTAGGAGAGGAATCATCATCAATTTTATTTCAGTAAGTGTCCCTCATTTAACCCATTGGTAACTATCAGTTTTTCACAAGGACTGTTCAATTGAAGTGTGTTAGTGCACTGTGTCAGTCCTTTAAAACCTTTACAAATTCCTTCAGTGAGCTGTTTCAGGTGATTTTAAGCGAAAAAAAAATCAGAATATAATGACAGTGCATTTTGTAATTAAAAATTTCAGCAGAACATGCTACAAGTTTTCAGGAGCATGCACATACATAAAAATGAAATCAAATTTGATGTGATTTGCTTGGTCCTGTGACAATGAACTTGAAACTCCTCTTTTTGTTTATTGTTTTCTGAAATTCCCCATCAACTGCAGTCTTGCTCCCTTTCTCCTTTTACATAGTGTTTTTTACGTCTTTTCCTTGCTTCTTTTATAATTATGATGACTTCTTTTAGAGTAATATAGCATAATAATGTAGTAATTCAAAAGTAGTGCACTTTCCACATTAAAAATACCACCATTTGCTATGAAAATGTGCATTTAATGAAACTTCATATCAGATATGTGCAAACCCTCAGGCTAGAAGATTTTGAAAGGCAAAAGTTTTTGACTCTATACAGCCAGTTTGGTTTATATGGATATTGGTATTGGTGACCTGTAATTTCAGTGGCTTAATGATTTTACTTTACTGGAATACTTTTGTACTTTGTCTGGTAGATTGGTATGATAGCTAAAAGATTTGTGAATGTAGAAGAAATGCACGATGGGAAGCAGAGTATTCTGGCTTGCTTGCTTATTGAGCATGGACTATGTAGCAATATCCAGACTTAAGAGAAACTATATCCTTGCAGAACACATATTAGAAGCTGTAATTTCAAAATGGCAATCTGCACATCTGAGGACTGTAATCTGCTTTCCTGCAGGCAGTCAGTACACAGGTTTGCTTCAGAAGACAGACTGGGAATTGATTCAAATACTCATATTTTTTGCTCTTGCTTCTTCTGTGTTCCAAGGGAAATTACTCTCTCTAGCTCTTTTCCTCCTGTTTCTTTTTCATATGGTATATAGAGAAATGTAATATTCATTCTAAATCTGCTGACCAGATATACTAACAGTGTGATATTTACATTATAAAATTACATTCTTAATAAGATTCAGCTTTGTCTAGACCACTGCTAAACCAAGATGTACTTTCAGATATCTCTTGGTCACTTTCGGGCCAATGTGCAGCAATTTGGGCATGAAAATATCAGTATTCCATTGTAATGCCTTGAGCCACTGTCTGTATCTAAATAAACACTTGTGAGAGATCTATAAAGCAATATCAGAAGACAGTTACTGCTATAATAAGGAAATAAGGCTCTTGGAGTGTAATCAAGTTAAAATTATATGCTCATAAACAAATGGCATAATTATTTTATTAAATGTGTAAATCACTTTTTGATTTCTAGAATGATTTCTTTTAGCAAGTCATGAAATATTTAACATGAGAGATAACAGACTTCCTTACATAGAAAGTTTTTCAACCTTTCATAGAGGAAAGAGGCTGTCATTATGCTCTCTAGAAAAAATGGATTCTAAACCAGTTGAGTCAGGCTTATTTGACATTGCTCACAGTGCAGACTGTTGTTGGTATTTGAAGACAGTCCAGCTCTGAGCTGTAATTATGATGACAGATCTATTCATGTTTGTTGGTGCTGAGGATAGACAGCTGTTTTCACTTGCTGGCTTACAATTTGACAACTGCAGTCCCAACAAATGCTTTTGATGTTCATACATGACAGAAATAAAAAGATCAAAAATCACACATAAAATGTCCCATCCTCCTTTTCTTTATCTTGTTTCTGAATCCATAGAAATGTAGGTCTTGAAGGGACTTTGGGGGATTTACCAAGTCAGATCTAAGGCAGTCATAGCTACCCAGAACACATCAGTCTGTGTTGGTTTGTGTCTTCTTACAAAAGGTATGGCCTTGTAGATGAGGTCTGGATTGATTATTCAAGAGGTAGATTCTTTTCCTGGTTTTGTTCCAGGATTTCCTTGGCCTAGGTTAAATCAGTTGCTGAATTCTACCTTCCCATTCACCCTAATTGTAGGCTTCTCATTCTTTCAAATTATTCATGTCTACAATAGCCTCCATGGTGAAGGTCTGCCTTCAGAAGAAGAGCTTTAGGTGTTACTCAGCTCAGGCTTTCTCTCTGCTTACCTTGCTCCTCCAATACGTCAGCAACTCTTCAATCCTATTTTACCTTCCCTATCCTACCACGTATGCTTAAAGCTAGAGCTGTTACTCTGTATAGAGCTAGGCATTAAATGAATATGGATAAAAATATAAGCTGTAAATTCTTGGCCTTCTACAGAGCCATCCTGTGAATTTGTTTCACTGAGCACAAATAACAGCTCTATTTTCCTTTCATTTGTACTCAGGTATTTCATTCATGTTCAGTTACTTCTCTGTGCATTTTGTAGGACAGGCTCATAACAAAATATATATGTCTGTTTGTATGGTTGGGAATCAAACCTAGTTTTTGTGAAAAATGTTTTGCTATTCTTTCATAAAAATGAAATTAAGAAATCAGTATGTATAATTTTACTAGATACACCTCTGACGGGTATTTGCTTTGGCTAGGGCACTGCCACCAGGCTATTATTACCACATGTATTCAAATGACATTTTATTTCCTACTCTGCATTTCTGAGCAGCAGGCTGCTTTAGCTACTGCAGAGTCATATCTACAGAAAAGGGACAGATGTTCCACATTTTTCTTTATGAAACTGGAGAACCTTTCAAATTCACTAAGTAAAATGCCACCAAAGACACATTGCACAATAGATGACATTGCCCTAAAGAGATGAAGAAAATTTACTATTTAAATTCCCGGTAGAATTCACAGGGCATACTTGATATAATTAGTAATTGTATGCTCAATGGGCTCACATAGTAAAAGATAGTCAGTTCCTTCCTACTATTCTAATAATGGGAGAGTGAATATAGATGTCTATTCAAAAGAGAGGATACAAGACCACTGCTAACAACTGTAAGAGAGAAAGAGAAAGACAGGATGAGAAAGTTTAATTAACAAGTACTACCCAGAGAGATATTTTGAAGAAAGAATGACTCATAGGATAATAATGCAACTTTGCCAGTGGCCAGGATAGGGAGGAAGAATACAAAGGAACAACTCGCTTTTAATGAAGTAGATTTAGTTGCTGTATCTTTAGGAAGCTGAAAACATACCTTTGTTGCCCACTTACTTATTTCCTTGCTGTATGTTCCAGTTTAAGTTAAAAAAAAAAAAAAAAGGAGGGGGCCTGTTTTCTTTATTACACTCTGGTAAGGTCAAGGGGTCTGAGGTATATCTTTTGCAATAGAAAGAGCTCTTTGTACCAAAAATAGTGTCAGGAGAAAATTAAAGTCAGAATAAAATGTAACATTTTTCCAAAGATTACCTCTCAGTCCAAAGTTTTACATGTTTCTCTAGAGTTACAATATTTCCTGAAAGTAACAGTTTTCAAAGGTGCTGTTATGGTACCTCTAATACCACTGGAATGGACTGGTTCTCTTATGGCCTGACCAGAATATTGCTCTGATGGGGACTGTGGCCATCAAGAATCAGGGCTTTTAATTAATCTTATCAGTGCAGTAGAAGGAATTTAATTTAAATCTCAGAATAATTTCTATATTCCCCTCCATTCTTAAGGCATGCATGTCAATGTGACTAGAATATTTCTTGGAGTATCCTGATATCCTGGAGTAGGAATAGATCAGAAACATGTCTGTTTCAAGTCACTACTCATTGTGTTGACGTGGAAATTTCTCATAAAAGAGAAGTAATTTCTCAACAGAATTGTGCCAACCCATTTTCATTGTGGCATTTTCAGATGTATGACAATTCCAACTTCCTTTGGCAAAAGCAATTAGAGATGGAGTAATCTGGCAACAAATGAAGTTGTTCATTGTACTGCCTGAAGAAGAAACTGGATTGTACCTAATGAGGCTGGAGGTAGTGCTTCATTTGGCAGACTGTGATCATATGAGGAACAATGTTTGCTCAAGATTAACAAAATTGTTTGTAGCAAGTCTAAACAAATGTTATTCTCTGTTTCCACAGCACAATTCCCCATTTTAGGGAAGAGTTGTCTATCCCAAGATCTTCGTAAATACTTATACAGCGAGATATTTCAGACACAGCTGACGGGTAGTGAAAGGAGGGAGACTCCACCAAGGATGTCCTTGAAAGTGAAATCTATGGTGTATTATTGTTCGGAGCAGGATAATTTTTGCCATAGACATAAGTGCATTCACTGAGTTTTGATTCTGTGATGACCCAGCACTTCATTCATGTCTTCAACTTCTGTAGCCTAATGTTCGATTTAGACCCTGACTGAAAGTGGTTCCTGTGTGTGAGATATATGAAGGGGCACTACTAAACTACTGTAGCGTGTGTTCTTCTTCCCAGCAGTATTTTGTAATACTTTATCTTTGGCCAGCATCACTGAGAAGGTCAGATAGCTGTCTTGCCTATTTTATAAGAAATATTTTTATGCTCTCATATCTGTCCTGTTCAACAACTCTACCATAAAATTGTTTTAGTGCCAAAAAGTCGCCATGTTTGTTGTGGTGTCAGTTTGGTAATGCATTGTGATATAAGTCAAGCTGTCTTAATTGATCAGTTCCTACAGGGCGTTACAATATAGCTTCCATTATGTCGTTCTGACATGTGTCAAGTATGTCCTACTGTGGGAAGAAAGATGTTGAAGAGTCTATTTCTTTCGAGTAGATCTCATGATTCATTAACACAAAGTTTCAGCCCTTGGAAATAGGCAAAATGTAAAGTAAGATATTCTTATACCTATGAGATGTATTTAAAGGTATTTCATATAGCATATTATATATTGGAGTTATATAGTCATAAGTTTTTTCTGTGCTACATTCTGTTTATTTGTCTAACTGTTGCTTTTTCAATTTTCAAAATTGTTTAATGTAAGTTGTGCTAATGTGCCATATGCAGATGCTCTGCTTTTTGTGCCGAAAGAGGTTTACAAAATTTCACGTATGAATTATAGAGCAATTATTTGTTATTCTTTCTGTTTTCAGCTTAGGAAACTTGAAAAAAGCTAAAATTAATGTTATTAATTCTTTGGAGCAGACATGGCTCATTTAACCTCAACAATGCTTATAAGGCATATGTATCTGAAAGACATAACTAGGATTGTGGGTCTGAGCTTTTATAGATCCAACATAATATCGTGAAGAGAAAGCTTTTACTCAGTGCTGTTCTAGGATGTATAAATTTACAGATAGCAGGGAAACAAATGAAGCTAGACTGGTGATATATGATATTTTGATGTCTTGAGAGTTTGATTTTGGTTTTAAGAAACAATATTGTGACCAATATGCTTCAAGAACAAGAAAAGTCAGTACCAGTCCATAGTAACGGTCTATATGCTGCCCATCAAGTTGTTCTTTGGTGAGCTGGAATTGCTATTGAGAATTTCTGATGTTTTTCTACTTTCTTTTTTCAATAGTTATTAATCCCAAAGCCAAAACTGAGGGAAATCAGAAATTTTGTCTTGTGTAGATCTGGCGAAAGTAGTATTAGTTAGTGTACTAAAGGAAAAGGGAAATTTTGTATGTGAGAATTCCAGAAAGCAGATGAGTGAGTTGGAGAGTTTAGGATGGTTGGATGTCAATATGTCTTGACTTTTCATGATAATTTTTGTTTATTCTTAAAGGCTTTAAAACATATTTCAGGAGCAGGCCCCATATGTTTCTGGGTGTTTCTACTTGCTCCTCATTCATCCTTTTGTGCCATGAGCCCCATGAGCTGTAGCACGCAGCTGGAGCTACCAGGCTCCATACAGTGGAGAGAATAAAGAGGAAGATGGTAGAGCAGAGGGAGAATTAGAAGGTCTTGCACACTTTGTAGTTGTGTCTTTCAGTTTCCAAACATAGAACCCTAGAAAAAAGGTCTCAGCATCAGTCCTGCAGTTGTGGATCGAACTGGTAATTTTGCATGGTTGTGGTGAAACACCATCTGGCAACTAAGGCCCAGGCAGCTGCTCACTCCCTGCCCCAGCCGGATGCGAAGAGAATTGGGAGAGCAAAAGTAAGAAAACGCCTCGAGAAAACTCCTGGGTTGAGATAAAGACAGTTTACTAGGTAAAGCAAGAGCTACATGCAAAACAAAACAAGGAATTAATTCACTGCTTCACATGGGCAGGCAAGTCTTCAGCCATCTCAAGGAAAGCAGGGCTCCATCGTGTGTGACAGGGACTTGGGAAGAGAGATGCCATCACTCCAAGTGTTTCCCCATTCTTTCTTCAACACCATTTTCAGAACAAAACCAAAACACAGCCCCATACTAGCAACTATGAAAAAAATTACCTCAGAAAAAAATTACTGCCAGCGCATGCGTGAAAGCTGGTATGACAGGGCAGGTGAAGTAGAATGTATTGAGTGGTGCACAGGGATACAGGTTTATTATGAAGATATAGGAGGACATTTTCTGTTTGGAACGTTAAGGGCTTCTCTACTATCTAAATGAACTTAGAGCTACTTTAATTTTGATTTGTTAGAGTAACTTAAAGGGGCAGGCAATTTGCTACTTAACTTTGTACATTTCAGTATTAAGTCTGATCCACTGATGATGTTTATATGAGACACATAAAATTTGCCACGTGATAAATGAAGTTTCAAGGAAGCCTGCATTCTATGTTGTCTTCAGCTTTCTCAGATCCCAGTATCTGCAGTCTTCTCGATATGCAAGCTCTCTAACGGCTCTCCTGTTTCTTTCAGGAGCTTTAGGAACATTTGTTAATAGTCTTTTCGGATTGAAATTTTAAAAAATACCTAAATTCTCTTTAAGAAATGCTAGGCAGATTTCAGAATTTCTGGTAGAATTAGAATTCTGTTTTAGGACCTATTTTGCAGTACCAGCCTAACTTATCAAAAGCCATGAGTACGTAGTGGACAGGTGTCTTTTCTAGGGGCCTTTTTGATTGTATTGATTCTTATTTTAATCAAGAGATGCAGAAAGACTTTCTCTTCCACTCTCTCATCTTTGTGTTGCACAGACTCCCAGACAGCATAGCATACAAATGACTGAACTTAGGTTTTGGCTTCCCCACCCACCCTAGCCTTTATGGAAACAATTAAAAATTATTTACAGCCTTCTTTTGCTGCAAACTCAACTTCAAAATTGTAATTTTAAAATTGAAACGCAAATCATGGTTTTTGTACGAACAAAGGAACCTGCTGCATAAGCATTAAAATATACAATCAAAATATACAAATCTAAACAAACCCTTGAAACAACTTCAGACTATTGTATGTGGGGTATCAGTACAGACAGGATGGGAATCATTTAGTATTCCAGTAAGGTTTTAATAAGATAACATATTTCTCAGTGAAGATTGAAACAGGTAATGAAATGAAGTAATATCTGTTTTCCCTATGCATTCAATTAGCTGTGAAGCAGATTCTGGTTTAAAACTGTATTAGAAGGAAAAAAAATATACACACTAACATTTTTATGTCCTGTAACTAGATGTCCCATAGCTGCTCATAACTGGACTGGCCTCTGGATACACAGTCACGAAAAGCCATGTTTCATGATACAATAATTTGCTTGCGTAAGCACAATCTTTGAGGACAGCACATTAGAGAAAGAATAATTAAAGCTCAGCCTTGTCTGATTTTTTTACAATAATAACAATTATTAAAAAGTCAATGGCCCCAAATTGTTCAATTTCAATTAGGCTGTAATTTAATTAGTCAAAGAGATTGACGCTTCTGAAGCTTCAATTAATTTTGAGGTTCTGTAAGCAGAGATCAAGAAGGTATTAAAACCCACAATCTATTATGATATTTGGCCCATTTATAAAAACTAACCCTAATGACTAGCACGAAGGTACCAAATCTGACATATTCTTCACAGGAAGAGTCATCTTGCTGCCACATCTTCGGCGTCTCTGTTGAAAAGTTTTAAGCAGCACATAAAAGTACACTTCAACATAAGGTAGGTAAGGAGCAAACATACAAAGCATGTAGAGAAAGCACAAAGGGAATGTATACACGCAGGGAAGGGAAGCGAAGCACGATCATACAAGGCCGCATGCAGGGAATGCATACAGGAAATAGCTTTGCAGGGTATGTGGAAAACCTAATTAAACTCCACTGAAAGATGGACTAAAATTTGGGTAGGAGCCCCAAAACTAATTTGTGTGTTACTAGTAATTAACATCTAGTGCTGGGGCCTGTTGGTTACCTCCAACTTGTTGAACAGTCCAGTTGAAAAACTAAAGAGCTCGTAACTAGCAGGAAATGTTACGCAGAATGAAATGGTCTGCTTTGTATTATTGCTTTATGCTAAAGGCTTTTCCCCCCTCT
Source organism: Ifrita kowaldi (assembly GCA_013398055.1). Lineage (NCBI taxonomy): Eukaryota > Metazoa > Chordata > Aves > Passeriformes > Cinclosomatidae > Ifrita > Ifrita kowaldi. Next base: position 21,709 of record VZRS01005077.1, on the reverse strand, counting down.
CTACAAAGGACATTTTTTTCTCTGTTACCTGATCATCGATTCCCCCTGTGCACCAGGACATGAAAATACATGCATATGTAAACATGTATAGGTAAGCAGAGGTGAATATTCACATTGGTATTTCAATATGTACACCTATTTGAATAATACATATATGGAGCATAAGGAATATGTATGTGTACAAACAGATGTGTTTGTACATATATATATGGAATAGATATTAATGTATAGGGAAAAGGATAATTTAATTTTGGTGAAAAAGCTGTCCCTGCTTCCTGGAAAAAAGTTGTCTTTGGAAGAAAATGGCTTTGTAACTGTCAGGTTCAGATACAGAAACCATTTAAAAGTAGAAGTGAAGCAGCACACTCTGAAAAAGCATCATCTAATGTTATGAAGTTTTCACTTACCATTGGTCTGGCTAGCAAACTTTTCATGAGCATCCTGGTTCCTATTTCTGGAGCCTGCTCTGCACTGTTGCAGATAGCATCAACAGAATATAAAATAATAGTATATGGCCATAAAAGTGCTGAACCAAGGCAGTGTGTACAGACAGAAAACAGAGATTCGAATGAAACTGAAGACTATACCTTGAAAGTGTGGAATATCTACTTGATATCCAGAACTCCTTCAATGTCTCAACACCTTCCTAAGTTCCAGAGAGGTTCTAGTGTGAGCTGAGTATTAACTATTAACACTGAAACCTTTTTCTTCTTCTGACTCCTGCAGTGACTGTTCTGTCCTTGGCTAGAGCAGTTCAACTGTAAATGTACCTTTTGGAAACAATGGAGGCAGCAGAACTCAGGAAGGAAGGAGGGGTGGGAGGAAAGGTGTTTTTAAGATTGCTTTTACTTCTCTTTATCCTGCTCTGATTTTGTTAGTAATAAATTCAATTAATGTTCCCAAGATGAGTCTGTTCTGCATGTTGCAGTATTTGGGGAATCATCTCTTCTGGTCCTTAACTTGTGAACATTTTATTATATATTCTCTCCCCTGTCCACTTGTAGAGGAGTGATAGAGCAGCTTTAGTGGGTGCCTGGCATCCAGCCAGGGTGAACCCACTCCACGTTGGTAGGGAAGGATCAAATCAAGGGACTTATAAACACAACAGATGTACGCAAGTGCAAGGGACTTGATGGCATGCACTCGTGTGTTGAGGAAGGAGGTTGATGTCCAGGCCAGGCCATTATCTTTGAATGCTTGTGGTGACTGGAAGAAGATCCCAAGTGCTGGAGAAATTTCCCAGACCCAGTCTTGATCTTAAAGATCTCTTGTTAAGATGTTAGCAAGAATCATAAAATCATTGAGGTTGGAAAAGACCTGCAAGATCAAGTCCAACCTGTGACCAAATACCACCATGCCCGCTAAATCACATTGTGAGGTGTCATGTCCACTCATTTTCTGTATGCTTCCTGGGATTTACTCCACGAGGGGAGTCTTTTCCAAGCCTAATCACTCTTTTTTTCCAATGCCTAATCACTAATATCCCACCTGAGCCTCCCTTGGCACATGTTGAGGCCATTCCCCCTTGTCCTACAGCTAGTTGCCTGGGAGACGAGCAGACCCTCACCTCACCACCACCGCCTTTCAGGCAGTTGTAGAGAGCAATAAAGTCTCCTCTGAGCCTTCTTTTCTTCAGTGAGGCACAATCACTTTGAATATTAAAAAAAACCCTACTTTTTTTTTGGTGAAGAAAACTGTTTACAAAATCCTGAATTATTGTCTTGTATTATATTTGAACTAGCATGTAAATAGGTAGTAACGTTGTAACAGAACAGGTAATCTTAAAGGGTAGAGTGGAGATTGTATTTATAATCTTCATATTAACATTACCTGAGTTTCTTAGATAAGCTTGTGTCCTCAACATTCCATCTGTAGTACTTTGCAAGTAGAAGAAGAAACTTACTAATTTTTGTTTGTGTTTCATTAAAGAAAAATATGTTCTCTCAGTGTGTTATATTTTATCATAAAAGAAATCAGTAAATACCATAACAGAAATCAGGGGTATAATTATGTTTTTTCTCATTATATTTATTGCTTTATGCCATCTAGTGGTCTCTGCACTCGGTATCAGCTTTAGTAGCTGCAACCCTTTAAACACATTAACAGATGCTATTCTAATGTGACTTTTTCGTGTTCTCTTGGTACATGATTGGATAATGGAAGATCTCATGATGATAAATAGGACAAGTTGCCTTGCTACACATTTTAAGATGGAAAGAATTAAACAAACTTAAATAACAAATGTTCAAAATGTTATTACTAATTTGAACTGATGCCAGGATTTTTTTTTCAGTGTTGCATATGTGTTTGTTCTTAGTTTTGCTGAAGTTTTGACTATGAATAATGAGGTGCTGAAATAAGTAAGCTGACCAGAAAATGTCTTAGGATTAAATAGCACTGTGTGGAGTGTTCAAGGATTATAATATTATACAAAAAGGTATAATTGCAGTTTTGGGATTTGACTGTCCTTAAGAAATACTGTTGCCCTGAAAGGTGAATTTATTTTTAAAAATTATGTTGCTTTTGTTTTTTTAATGGAGGAAAAAAAAGTACTTCTACTTTGCTGGATAAGGAGAATTTGAACAATTCAGAAATGCCTAATCTATAATGTTGATAGTGAAAGGTGAGATGTTCCAAATGTGACTGGATAATAGCTTTTGAGATAGGCATACTGCCCCTGCCAGGATATCCATTCACATATTTATCCATTCAAGTGCTGAATTTTCTGTAGTAGATTTATACAGCAGTAAGTTACTGCCTCTAAAGGAAAGTGAAGTAGTTGCAGCAAATGGGCCAAGACAAACTTGTCTGATGGCTGATTAATTCCATCACAGAAATTTGGCAAGCACAGTTTATACTTTCCATGTACAATGCTGCCAATTGCCAATCTTCATAATGGATCTTGTATTGTGGATCTTTTTATCTTGTATTGCTTTTAAACTTTTTTAGTTCAGGCAACTTGGTATCTCAAAAACTCAGCTGCAGAAATCAGGAAATAACTTCGGTGGTTTTTGTTTTCCCTGAAGAAATGAAATTATTTGGATCTAAAATTAGAATACGCTTGAATAAGTGTGACCCTACATTTGGAAAAATATGAAAACTTGAAAAAAACCGACGTGACCTCAATGTTCAATGATTGATAAAAATAAAGATTTTTAAAACCATCCATGATTTTAGGATTTGGATTGGCAGTTTTGCACTTAATTCTGGCATGGTATATCCAAATGTGGTTTTGCATTCTGACAATCCATTCCAGTTGTAAATGGAGCTGCTGGCTTTTCTGTAGTTCTCCTGGAACTGAAGCTGTTAAATTGATTTTACTACTAATTCTGATTTTCTATCACAGCTCAAAAGGAAAAAGTTAATTGGTCCTCTATAAAATCCAGTTCTATCAGTGGTGATTAGCAAATTGAGATGTGTTTTGTGATTTTCTGTTTGGAAGCACCAGACCCGTGCTACATGTGCATCTTGCACCTTATATAAAGTATAAGATATTAACAAAGGGAAAAACCAAGCAAACCCAATGCCCAAATTCTACTGGCTTTTTCAGCAAAGATTTTAAAGGAGGAATACTAATGACTTGAAAGGCAGATGTTCCAGCAAAAGCAATATACTTTTACACTGCTGTCAATCTGTTGAACCATAGAAGCCAGGTTTAACTAAAAAGAAAATCTACAGAGGCCTCTTCTGCTGAGTTGTATTACACTGCGGTAACAGACTGAGCTTTAATTTTAGTCTGTAGACATGGGCAACCTGAAACAGCATCATTGTCAGAAAAGAGCACGTGCTTTGCTGCTGTACCTTTGCCTCTTTGTATAGTAGGGGTTTTACATGGGAGACTAATGTTTCATTTTATTAAATATTTACCAACAATCTATTGGCCATATGTCATAGAGTTTGCATGGTGACAGACTCAGTATTCGTCACCTTTTCAAGATGATTCTGTTAAATCCATGGTGTTATACAGGTTCACAAAGACCTTTCAGGAACTCAGGTTTTGTTTGTGCTGTCTTTGCTACTGGCATCAGTATCGCATTTGTGTTCTGTTGAAATGGTTTTCGGGAATGAGTTTTTCATGACTTTTCTGTGGGATACCATGGAAGATGTCAGGATTTCTTTCTCAAGTACTGTTTATCTGACAGTATTGTCTTTAAATATTTTCTAAGTGCAGAGACACTTTCCATATGGAAACATTATTAGTCAAAAGTTACAATAATACTTAAAAGGCTCCTTCCATGCTTTTTTTTTAGGATTATGCACTGATCTGGTTAATCTTACGTGTTGTTGTAGAGTAATCAACTAAAATGATGGAAATGATCAAAGGCTAAGTTTTTGTAAGGCTTGAATAAGGCTTATGCTTTAAGCACAAGGGACGGGGGAGTGCTCAACATGTTTGCTAAAGCTTAATATTTTTTTCTGTCTAACAGAAGTTAGTTTAAAGACCCTCACAGTATGCTTCCCATATTATTTTCCATGTTTTCTCATACAGAATAATTTTTATGTAAGATGGTAAAATTATGATAATATTAATTCCGTAGGAAGTTATTAATAGCTTCTAATTTCTGTAATTGCATATTTACTATATAAACCTGTGGAATGTTTGTATATTGTAATGACAAAAACTTTTTAGATCTCAGGGTAAAGGTGTATGTTATCATAATTAAGACTTGCAGAATATAACTTGTGAACAGCAAGAAAGGGATAATTGAGTGACATGCAAGGGAATGTCTGATTACTAGAAGGGAAAGGGAAGGCTTCAAGAGAAGCTCACTTTCCATGCCGTACTTATTCAAAATAAGGTTCTCAAAATTGTTTTTGCTCTAATATCATGCGCAGCATTGCACCCCAGCAGGCACAGGGTTGTGCCGTCTCAAGAGATGCCACCTAGGGGGATTCAAAGATCCCTGCTAGGAAAGGCATTCCTAGCTCCATCCCCACCAGTACAAGTTCCTCTGTCTCCATCACAAAATCAGAGTAGACACAGACATATGGATAGAAGTATCTGGAGGTTTGAGTAACCCATCAGACAGTGGTAACTCTCAGCATTTTCACTTTCATATACCTGACCCCTAAAAGAGTATTTAAGGATGAAAAGGTGCCTCATGTCCCATTGCCAGTCTGTATTGCAGGTGGTAGTAGGATGGCAAGTCAGGCTGACATGGTACTGTCATTTCCACTTCTTCAATACCTTGGTCAAAGCTGCTGAGACATCATCGAGGACTCAGTAGTCTGGGTCAAACAAAAGGGAGCAGAAATTGTACTGTGACTCACAGATAGAGCTGCCCAGACACTTGACCTCTTCTTGTGGCCAAACACGAGGAAATAAATCAGCTCTATGGCTTTATTAATGCTGTACAAGGCATGCTGGATACAAAGACCTCTATGGAATGCAGCGAAATTAATTAGATAATAATTGGCGGGATAAGCAGTATTTATTTTTTTTGTTTTGTTTTGTTTTTTTTTTGTTTTGTTTTGTTTTGTTTTGTTTTGTTTTGTGGATACAGAGGAAATATTTGGCAGATAATGTGTTGTTCAACAGCGCAACCATTATCTCAAATCCATCTAGAGAAGAAAGCACAGTGGCAGCAAGCTCTTTTTTATTGTAGCATCTATATGTCTATATAGCTTATGAACATTGAAGAAATACAAAGATAAATTAATAGCCACTGGCTGACTGAGACATGATTAACAAAACAGGTATTACTGTTCCTTGGATCCCTGACCAGCTCCACAAATTTGGTTTTGCTATGTTGCATGCTCGGAGCACTTGGAAAAGCACACAATGAAAGAGTATAACTGAATTTCTCCCTTGTTTGTTGTGCTAGATTGCAAGGAAGCACTCTTGTCAACTAGATTTCTCCTGTGTTCTGGAGGGGAATGTTGTACCAGGACCAGTTTGTAAGATGATGTTCAAAATTAAGTCCTGGAAAATGGTGTCTTATTTGAATTTTTATTTTAAAAACCCCACTCAAAAACAGAAGGAAGGCTAAATGCAGGTCTTATTTCTAAATGCAAGGCTAATTAATTGAAAATTAATAGATTGTGACACGACAATTGACTGCATTTTGACTTCCCTGTTATTAGCAGCTCAATGTGAGTCATTACAGAACAATTTTTTCTAGAAAGTATTATTTACCATCATCAGAGACACAGTGGTAGTAAAACTCAACAGATGTATTCTTAAATGTAATTTTGAAAAGCATGTTTTGATATGGTTTTCACAGACAAGGTAGGTAATATGTAAAGAAAATGAGAAACATTTAAGACCATTCTGGGTAGTGAGTCAGCCTCTATTACAGTTGAATATCACCACCCTCTACAAAATGTTGCTGTGATTCTAGTAATAAAGTAGATTTGTGGCAACCCATTTGTGGAGTTGTTAATAGGGGATGATGTACTTTACAAAGTCAGTGGATGACTATTCTCACCTTAGGAATAGCATCTTTCTCCTCACAGTCTGAACAGTGCAGGTTTTTACTAAAGTATGAAATGTGGATTTTCTTCATGTTCCTAATTGGGCATATGAAGTCATATGCAGATAAGGTTGTCTTTAAATTTTTCTTTTACAATTTACAGTCTGTTAACTGGCACATTAACGACTGACACCTAGCTTACCAGTTCTAAACCATGAAGAGCAAAGTGCAACATTTAAATTAAATTGTCAATCTCTAATTAAGAAAATTGAATTATTATCATTATTATATCTCAATTTCCTAAAAATTTACTAGCTGGAAAAAGTAATTGCATCAGTTAAAATGTTGAATTTAGCTTGGGAACTCTGGAATACACCTTATTTCTCCCCTTCTTCAAAATTATGGAGTTATGCCACATGAGGACCTGCCTTCTGAACGAGTCTTGTCACAGAACTAAATGCTACAGTCTTCTCTGGTGCTCAGGCCAGATAAATGTTGGTATGCCTAGCTTAGTAAAACTGACATGGAACACTCTGAATGTGGTTTCAGAGAAAAAGAAATCCTCCTCAGGACTTCATGTCCAAACATATGAAAGAGAAGAAAAATGCAGCACCTGGAAAGTGCTCCTTTTTCACATTATATTTAGGGGGATAATTACTGATGTACAAGTAGATGAAAGAAATCAGAGGAAAAAGCTGGTTACCTGGTGAAAAGAAGCCTGAAAACCATTCTTTAAAGCAATTTTAAAATGTATTTTATATAAAAAAGGAGAACTCTCAAAGAAGTTAACTTTTTTTGCAAACTTTATTTTCTGAATGAAGACCATTTAAAAATCAATAATAAACCAAAAAAACAATGTCAATGTCAACCAATCAGTTTCCTCCAGTAGTTACCATGACTTAAACACCATTTTTTCTATAATCTGAGAAAACAGATTTATAAATTCTGCTTGCTTGCCAAGCTTCTTTTCTAAATGGCTGAAGCCACTTTTTTTAGTGTTCTGAGTTGTTCGTGAGTCCCCAGAGGTTTTCGTTTCTTAGCAGCCTAATCTTTAGCTATAGCTGATGAATGCTGCCATAGGTAATCGGAAGCATTCTCAACAGCTTGCTTCTTTCAGGCCTGTGACCAGGAGCCCGAAGAGTGGGTAGGCAGAGCTCTGCTCCCAGCTGGCAGAGGCCCAGGTGTTTGGTGTTAGGAGATGCCCCTGGGAAAGATGAAAGATATGAGCAGTGCAAGGAGGAGGGCGGTGGGGGCTCAGCAGGGGACTGCAGACCAGTCTGTGGCAGCTCTGAAGAGGGGAGGAGGAAGAAGTAATTCAAGATAGTACTTAAAGCTGGATCTTTGTAAAGCCCCCGAGCAAGAGGGAGTTTATGGCCCTCGGCAAGGCAATGAATGTACTGCTTTGTTACAGAAAGAGGGATGTAGTTACTCTGAGACAGTTGAAAGTGAGGCAGTATTTATTTTAAGAGGTTTGAATATAAATAAGCTACTTCAAGAATTCAAAAGGTACCTGAAGGTCTATCTGAAGCCAGGAAGGAGTGCCCCGACTCGGTGCTTATGATGCTTATCTGCTGGGAAAAGAAGTATTGGAACAATCTGTCTTCCCCTGGTTCATTCACTTCTGATGCCCACAGCAGTCAATGAAGGACAGAAAAGTCTTGTGCATGCCAGGTGCACAATTCAATAATCGTCCTCCCACAAAGGCGGTTCAACCCTTTCTTTGTCGCCAAGGCTCAGGGAATAGAATGTACAATGAAGTACAATGGCTTTCTTCGTAAATTGTATGTTTCTATCTCTTTCAGCGTATAAGGGTATAGTATAACATTTCTGTAGCTGTGAGAGCGAGCAGCTTTTTCCAAACCTGTAAAAGCTATTCCAATTCAATTCCTAAGTGTTAGCGTGATTCAACCTTCACCTTCTCTGCCAGTGTATGAAGCGTCAGCAGCCATGTATGCTTTGAGTTCTTGCCAAGTGCACTTATGATTCAGGAGAAAACAGCAAGGAAAAATGGCTTCATGGCTTTTGCATATTAAAAAGACCTTGAGAGTTTTGTATGGAAAAGATTAAGTTGTCTGCAGTGCACAGAAAAAAGCTGAGTTAAGTAAGCTACTAGAAATGGTAGCTGTTTAAACTTGTCGTGTGCTCCAGGCTCACATTGTCTGAAGAGCTGTGTTTGCAAAGAAGTACAATAGTTCAGCAATGTAAACAGTATTTGGAATCCTTTTGTCTTTTTAATATGAAGAAAAACATGGCTGAGTAAGAGTCCTTCTAGCATTTGTTATGTGCCATTCTTTCAAAACTCTATTTTTTCTAAAGAATATGTGACCGAACTCTGATGTATAACAGGATAACCTAAAATGACAAATGCATTTCAGAAAAATGGAAAATGTTGCATAACCCTTCTGTCTGTGACAGGACCTGAGGAAATGGCCCGTGTCAGGGGAGGTTTAGGTTGAGTATTAGGAAAAAATCTTCACCCAGAGGGTGCCTGGGCACTGGAACAGGCTCCCCAGGGAAGCGGTCACAACACCAAATCTGACAGAAGTGTTTGAACAGTGCTCCCAGGCACATGGTGTGACACCTGGGGATGGTCCTGTGCAGGGCCAGGAGTTGGACTCAATAATCCTTGTGGGTCCCTTCCAACTCAGAATAGTCTGTGATTCTATGCTTAATATGGTTCAGATTGTTTCAATGTCCAAAAATAGCAGGCAACTTAAAACCAATTATTATTATTTCTGCCCTTTGCAGAATTCTGTAAAAATAGTTTTCACAACATGCAACAGGAAAGCCTTGCCATGCTCTCCCTGGTGATTTAGAATGCTAATGTACAAATGATTTGCCTTTGTAGTGAGAGAATTTTGAGTTAAGGCTTGAGCTAGAGCGTGAACCAGCATTAGTTACTTCTCCAAACAGTGGATGTTTTGCATTATTTGACATATTTTGAGACAGTATCTGCATTGTGGAAGAGAAAAGTTCATTTAAGTAGACTTTTAGTCTAAAGCCAGACCTTTTTTGTTTTTGTTTTTTTTTTTGTGATCTAAAAGACAGATAAGTCTTCAAAGCAAAGAATCATATTGGAGTTTACCTCTAAATTTTATTATTAGATTTTATGATAGTGTGTTAATGTGAAGCTTTCAGTTCAAATATCAGAGAAGCTGAAATGAGTGAAATCTAGACCTAGTCTAAGGGCCTTTTAAGGTTGTTGAGAGAAGTGTGAATGGTAAGTAATGTGTAATTTTCCTCTTACAGATATGGGAACTGTCATTACTCATTTAGAGAGAGGAATAAAAAACCCAACCCAAAACTATAAGCCAGAAAGTTATCTAGGGCAAAATTATTTTCCTGAAAAAATGTCCTGCTGTGATAATTGTAACCTCTTGAGAATGGGCCTTTATAAAAGAATTGTTGACAGATCTTTTGCAGTTGGGTACTCCAGTTCTTCATTTTGTTCTATTCCTAGACATGAAAAGTATCTGTTTCAAGAACTTAATTCACAAATTGTCTGCTTTGACATGCTAAAGTCTAGCAAAATATGCTAACACAAAAGAACCTTTATTTGTAGAATCAGATAAAGAATGTTAATAATAGAGTTGCTTCAAATTCTTTATTGAAAGCAAATCTGAAGCTATAAATTCCTTTTTCCAAAAACATTTTTTTTTCTGTTTGTGGTACTTTCTGATGAAGAGGAAGTTTATGTATGCTTTTAGAACTACGTATGTATATATATATGTGTACTTGGAAAACTTCATAGAAAGTAGTTTCACTTAAAAACGATAAATATTTTAATGGTAGTTTTATGCATTTTGAAGAAAATTCTATCTTGGCAGTGAGAATAAAAGTTATTTCTTATGCAGAAAACTTATATAAATTAACTATAATAAGAAGACAGAAACTATTGTTTTAATTTTGCATGTGGTTCTTTTTGTAACTGTGTTGCAACAGATTTTACTTGCCTTCAAGTCCCAATGCTGATCTACAGCATACACATGTTTTTCATGAAGTATCATTGATTTTTTGTGCCTGGTTGAAATCTCCAGTGAAAGACAGAAACTGGGAAATTACTCTCTCTGCACGCAATGATAGTTTACTGCAAAGGAACAACAGCAAAATGGAGATAAGTAACCAGATTACACTTTTCATGGTGAATAGGCTTGTTTTGGTGTGATTTTAGAAAACTATGTTGTAGTACAGGGTATGGTGTACATTTTCTCTAAGTAATGTTGAGCTGCTGGAGAAGTGATTTTCTAGCAAACCTGCAATTTAGTTTAGTAGTACTTCACTACTAGAAACAAAAAGAAAAAGAGAAGAAAAACCCCTGAGATTTCTTAAAAGGAGTATTTAAAATTAAATCTCTGCTATAACAATCATTGCACTTCATCAGAGGGTAAAAAATTGTGCCTTGCAATAGAAAGGGTTAGTTGAGGTTCTGCTTCACTGAGGTCTGAAGCAGATTCCTGAGGCTGGTTTTCCTTTTTGGTTCTAGTGTGGGAGGAATCTGGAGATCCTTTCTAAATTTTGGCCTTCAGTCAAATGTGCTTCCAAACTGAAACAGAGATTTAGTAGTTCAGATTCGTGAAGTTGACTCCATATTTTTTCTCCTTGGGATTTGTTTAGAACATAATGGATTTTCTTAATTTGTACTTGGTGTTTGTGTAATAAGACTTGTAAATATTCCCTATGACTCTGTATATTGGAAATGGTCTCTCGATTGTGACTGTGTCATATTATTGAGAGACAATATGCCAATTAATGCTAAACTCACATAAAACTGCAGGAAAAAAAGAGATCTTGCTTGGGAGCCATGGCTGGTAAGATGTCAACTTGAAGGGGTATGGGCATGGAGCTGCTTTTCAGTGTGGGGTGGAAAAGGCAGAGATCAGCTGTGAGCTTGGGCCTGGATGCTGTGGAGAGAGTTTTCCCTGTGTTGCTGTAGTGCAGGTGGTACAAAAGGACCAAAGAAGTCCAGGCTGTCCTTTGCAAGAACAGAGTGTTTTGTAGGCTTTATCTACAAATTTTGAAGTCATGTCACTCTTTAGGAAAGAATTCAATATTTAAGGTGCTAAAACACATCAGACCAAGATCGGGCATAACTGTCGCTACTGAGTGAATTTTGTGTATGACTCTATAGACTTATCTATTCGTATGTGTATGTGTGTACAAATATATAAACATATCTGGGAAAATTCTCATTTTTCAAACTTTGCTGTTCCTACTCTTAATATTTTGCTTTTTGAACATTCAGTGGTTTCGGTTTTTTCTTTGTACAGTTGATGCTTCATTTTTCTTAAAGCTTAAAAGGCTAAGCCTGGTTGTTGGATATTGGTTGATACCTTTTCTTTTGTGAAAGAAACAGCTTCTTTTTATGTTGGAAGCTTAGAATTCCAAAGTGAAAACTTCTGGTATGGATACATTCTTGCAAACAGATCAAAAACTAATTAAAAAATAATATTCCTTTGATTTTGAATTTAAAACAAAATGTTGAAAAACATTTTTTTAACCAACTTCAGTCATCTCGGTAGTAGTCAATAATATTTAAGTTTACCTGAAGTCCCAAACAATAAGAATCATCACATGAAATAGTGTATATAGTAGCTGCTTGAGAACTCCATGACCAGAACAGTTATCACATAAGGTACAAAAGGTAATTAGAATATACCAAATGCTCTTTAAGGTCACCACAAAACTCACAATACTTGATGTGTAATCCCTTATTTCAGTAGAAATTTAATTGGTATATTTTTTATTCGGGCTCATTTGTATTGGGTGGAGCTTGAACCTATAGCTTCATGCTTGGCATTTAGTTAGGCACACTCTGACAGAAAATTAGATTCTTAATTAGATGTGAAGATATAAAAAGACTTCTGTTGTCCAGAGCACCCAGTGAGGGGGCTGAGGCAGGCTTGCTTCACTGGATAAATGCACGGTTTATCCTCTAGGCAGGAGTTTCCAATATCTTGCCATTCAAAACATCTGAAAAATAGGAAGTCCAGCATTGTGTATTTATGTTTTTTATACATGAATTGTGGCCACAGGTGGGTTCTGGATTTAAAGATTAATTAAAATTTTAAATGGTGTTGAGTAACTGCTAACTGTAGAGAAGGGTGTTAATGGTGGCAGCAATGAAAATTTAATAGTTAATGAAGGAAGAAGGATCTCATACGTATCCAGCATAGGATCCTTACCTTCCCATAGCACTTGGAACTAGTCATGTAAGAGGACAAGGATCAGGTAGGTATTCATGACCAAGAATCATTCTTTTTTATATAAATTCTTGGTCATTAAATCAGTGAAGTACTAATAGGTTCTGTACATCTTCATATTTAAATGTAGAAAAATGTCCTCTTGAAAGTATACTAATTTGAATGAAATAACATCATAAACAGCCTTCAGTACCTAAGCATAACAAAAGCATGGGTGTCTTCATTTGAACAGCTCCTAAGTAATGACAATCATTATAGTCTAAATACTGAATAAAATTGTATCATTACATACACGATCATTAGGGAGAAAATACCACGTGCTATTGGAGCTTCTTTAGTCCATTTTGAAGAAAGTGAATTGCTTGCCAGTAGTTTTTAGAAAATTGTAAATTTTATTTACCAGTTTAAGATTTACCACATACCTATGTTTCAAAAGGTTCCACATCTTAAAATATTAGTTCTCCCTGAGCACTGGGAGCTTTTGGAATAACTTTTTTGGCTCGCTGTTTTATTTAGTTTATCATAGTCAAGTGTTCTTCAGTGTCGCAAGCCTCAGCACTTCATGAGTTTTTTGTCACCTTTTCACAGCAGTTCATACAATTCTTCTGGTTAGTCAGCATAACACAAGGCAATGTGAACTGTGATGCTGAGTTCCTGGAAAAAATATGACCAAGTTTCCAAAGAATTTAATTTATAAGAGAGAAAACTTCTAGTCCGTTAGCAATGAGTAAGCAGCAAGTCTGTAGTTGAAGAGCTAAGGTTAGGGACAGGATTTTTTTATTTTCTCTGTGTCAATGAGGTCACTGCTTTTCTTTGTACTTCAACTTCTTGGAGTGTCCTTAATTAAATTTATATAGAAAGAGCTGTAAATGGAGAGTTTGTGTTCTTAAGATCTATGTTTCTAAAGGCAGAACATTTTTTAGAGGCAGGGAATTTAACTATCCTAATCACTGGAAGATTGCATCATTTTAAAGAGTGTTCCCTTCCCTTGTATTACGGTTTTAATGATGAATTTAGGGAGAAGTCCATTCTTTGTAGTCTGGCAGTTGATGTAGTTAAAAGCAAAATAGTTGATGTCCTGAAAGAGCTAAATACGCAGTCTGACTGAGCAGAAAGAATTGAATAAGTGTAGAAAGGCAATAGAGAAGCTGCAGAGAGCTTAATAGATGTCATCAATCAGAGAAGCAAGCACTGTGCAACAGGCGTGGTGCGGGGCTTGTGATCTGTCTGTGCTGAAAGAGGCATTAAGAGCTGGATGCACTGCACTAACATATTTGCTGCTTCAGGCAAAGACATAATCACCCTGGCCTTTTCCAAGTGTCTTTTCAGAGGAAACTCCAAGATATCATTGTTATTAGCATATTAATATTGTCTTAAAATAAACTTGGATATTGCCAAGACAGCTATGTGGTGAACAGGGTATTCTTTTCAAAGGATTTTCTGACAAATCGGGGTTTTTGAAAGCTGTGCATTTTCAACCTGAGGGCTTCATATTGAAGTTCAATAGGACGTAAAACCAGGTTTCCGAAGTTACTGGCTCAAAAGGTTGAGAGTTTCTGGTGACCTTGTGACTTGATACAGCCAAAATTTACTTGAAACTGAGCTGATGTTTACTCTATTAAAAGTTATATAATAGGTACTTAAAATGTTTTGACTTTTGAGTTTATTCCAGTTAAAAACAGAGAATTTTTTCATTTAGTCAGAGAATTCGACATACTGTTTTGCTTTTCTTATTTAAATGTACTGTTGCCATGCAGGTGTATTTCTACACTGACATGTGGAAAGTGGCCTGGTTTACTTTTCTACGAAAAAGTTTACTAAGAATAAAGTTGGCTTCTGGCTAGATAAAAATAGAATTATCTTATAAAAGAAGGAGAAGAACACTGGGCCAGGATGCCAAAAACTGTGTCGCAGAGTTGAATTCTGCTCTATTCAAGAGCTTTGGGAATGTGCATTCAATATTGGATGTTCTAGGCCCATGCTCTGTACTTGTTCAGGCAGGTCTAGGTACAGAAGATAGATACTACCTACTCTAAGTTTTAGGAAGTGCCATTTGTTCATAATCTTAACCTTGTGGGAAAGATTCTCCTCCTCCAGATTTCATAAACTTTTTGCAATGGATTTCATATGCACCTGTTGGAGCAAGTCCAGAGAAGGCCACAAAGATGCTCAGGTTGCTCGGACTCTTCTCCTATGAAGACAGGCCAAGAGGGCATTTTCATCCTGGAAAGAAAAGTCTCTGGATGTACCTTCCAGCACCTTTCAGTAGTCAAAGGGGCTACAAGAGAGCTGGAGGGTATTTTACAAGGATATGTAGTGACAGAGCAAGAGGAAATGGCTTAAACTGAAAAGACAGTAAATCTAGATTGGATATTAGGAAGAATTTCTTTACTGTGAGGGTGTTGAGACACTGGAACAGGTTGCCCAGAGAATCTGTGGATGCCCCATCCCTGGAAGTGTTCAAAACCAGGCTGGCATGGGGCTCTGAGCAACCTGTTCTAGTGGAAGGTGTTCCTGCCCATGGCAGGGGGTTGAAATGAGATGGTCTTTAATGCTCCTTTCAACCTAAACTCTTCTATGATTCATCAGGCAAGAATTCAGGATAACATCAAACAACTTAAAATCTTTCAGTTCTTTGTCAATTGAAATATTTGTAATAAACTATTTTTGTTTGCTTGCATACATATATTGCTTCTGTTTTCCATGGATTTTGGAGATAGAATAAGAATTATAGTAATCATTGTTTGCAAAGTTCACTTTGTTCTTTACTTCAACACAATCTACTGGTAGTAGATGTCATGAAATAATATTTGTAAGAGTTTAATGACAGTTAAAGACAGTTAAAGGGTTAAAATACAGTGCTTTGAGCTTATGTGTGTTCTTACATTGAGAAATATGGCTTGCACTGAAAGGCTAAAAGGACCAATTAAGCTTCATATCTTCTGCTTGGTTTAAAAGAAAACGTTTGTATCATCTTTTTAGCAAAGGGAATTGGAATTAAAAGTGAGAAATGCTTATCTTTAAAAGGCCATTTTCTTCCCTGAAGTGCTCATGAAAGTGCAGCTACAGCACCACAGTGTGTATTCTAGGGCATGAAAGCAGTCCCTTTTTGACCCTGAAAGAACTCTTCCTGTGTTTGTTCTGGGAGACTACGTCCAGGGTGTCTCCTCACGTCTTCTCATCAGCCTGGGAACAAACTGGAAAATATTTGTGTTGGAGTCTCTAAGGCAGGACTGCAATTTAAGTACCATCTGTAATCATACAGAAGCTATATGATCAGGAGTCACTCTAGAATCGTGAAAATCTGATTGACAATGTTCCCTCATTTGAAAGAAGAAAGACCTGAGTCAGAACTACCATATTTTGGGAGCAGATAGAGATCATTTAGGGCACTGGCAGTCTGCAGTAAATTATAGGTTGAAAGCGAGGAATTGTCTAAGTAAAGAATATGGTGGCTAAGAAGTTTGAAGTATATTACTGACCTCATTCTACCTTTGTTGTCCAGATATTTTTACCTGAGTACCAGAAAAATTTTGTGGCAGTAGAAGACCTACAAAGGAAGTATGTGTGTATATATATTCACCAGTGGAAAAATTAGGGTCTCTAGTAAACAAACTGAATGTACTTGTGAAGGGGACCTTTGGGAAGCTGTTGCCTGCTGCAAGAAGTGACCTGAGGAAGAAGGAGGCAAACTACAGCCATTGTAAATAGAAGGAACAGGGAGGCTTGCAATTTAGAGTAAGATTTCTGTATTAATAAATTATGATTATAGGGTGACTTTATTGCTTGGCAGCAGACGGCCTACTTCTACTTCCTTTGGGGGGGGTCAAAAGTTGGCCTTCTACTGGATTCTACAGTTGAGAGTTTGGTAATAACTGTAAGTCTGGGCATGAGTTTTCGCTACTATTCTATTTTAAATTAAAAAAAGACTTGCCAGGTTTTGTGCTGTTATCCTAAATTGAATTGTAATGTCAAACGTCTGCAAAAAACCCACCCTAAAAGTAGCTGTTTGAAGCTCACAAAAGTACATAATGCCTAGTTTGGCTCTCAGGGCAGTGGTCTGTTCTGCTCAACATAAAGACAATAAAACTATAGTAGTTTTATTTTTAATTGGTATGAATAACAATATTAAAGCCAGACATTTAATTAAAAACTTGTCCTATTGCAATTTGACACACATGGTTACATTCTGGATCTATGTATAGTCTGTATATAATAAGGAGAATTCTTTACTACAAAAAGCTAAGGCACTAAGGGAAATACACTTAAATTTAACAGGCAGAACTCTCTAGGACATTGATATTGTTAGATGAGAAAAGTGAAGCAAAAATAGTACTGGAAGAGCTGACGCACACAAATGCTGAGGTCAGAATGAAAACCTGTTTGTCTGAAGATGGCATAAAGCTGAAGGAACTGAGACTTTACCTCCAGCAGTTTTTTTGAAACTACGGTCAACTTCTTGTGTTGCAGTGGCTGCGTTGGTTTCTTTTTTTCATTTTCAGGTTGCTGTTTGTGGTGTTATATTGAGTAAAAAAACAGTTCAGCCTTTACATACGCACGTAATCCAGAGGAATTGTTCTAATGTACTTTCTTACATAACAGTTCTGTATTTATTCTCCCTGAAGAATGAACTGTTCAGTCTCAGACTAGAGATACATTCTGCTAGGGATTTTTTAGGTAAAGGCATTATCTTGGGCAGTATGTTTTGAATTTTATCTCCTTTCATCATAGGAACTTTGTTAATAGTAGATTTTTCTGGAAAGTAGTAACAATTTCAGTGGTTGAGGAGAACCTTAGGCAGTGTGATGCGGTAACTGTGAGATTCTTTTAACCAAACACACTTTTAATTGCAATACTGGGATGACAATTTCCTTTTAAAGACTTTCTAACCTTTCCAAGACTAGCATTTTTAAGCTGTATTTTTAGCTGCTGGGAATGCATACCTATGGGGAGACATGGATGCAATTCCTGCTTCTGCATGCATACAAATACCAAGATACAGAACTTATGGTTTGCTTAGACAGACGGCACTTCTGTTTAACATCTAGTATCTACTGATACAAACTATCCACAGATTGGCTCATAGAGTTGGTTGCAGACTTTTAAAGAGGCAAGGCTTTTAGTTTATTTTTTATTACTTTTTTTTCATTATCTGTGTTTTCATATTTGGGGGGATCAGAAGTACGGTGGAATGTCCTCAATAACGATTAGACTCTCAGTAATAAGGTAGATTAAGATGGGCATATAGTATATTTTATTTATATTTTATATATTTTTATTTAGGGTAAAAATTTAATACATTCATAAAGCTGGATTCTGTATTTGGCCTTGGAAATGTTTGATATCAATAGTTTAGAGGAATCAAGAGACAGATCAGTAGTTATCAACACGTTGCTTTTCTGACATCATTTGTTCAGACTTCCTAGGCCTTTTAAAATATAAAGACACTATTCTCCCTTAAAAAAAAAAAAAAAAGCTAT
Source organism: Ifrita kowaldi (assembly GCA_013398055.1). Classification (NCBI taxonomy): domain Eukaryota; kingdom Metazoa; phylum Chordata; class Aves; order Passeriformes; family Cinclosomatidae; genus Ifrita; species Ifrita kowaldi. Next base: position 3,616 of record VZRS01005077.1, on the reverse strand, counting down.
CTGACTTTGTTTTATTGGGAGTATTGTGAATGAGCATCTGGGATGCTATTAAACTCATAGGTACCTTCAGATCTGTCTCTTTCACTCCCCAAGTAATGGATTGCTTTCATTTAAGATTAGAAGTATTGCTACAAAGTGAAAACCTGCTTTGATACCATCATGAAAAGGCATTTCTGTACCTAAAGAAAAGTTGTTTATAAATAGATAGCAGTGACATTATGATACTGCAGTTGAGGAAACCTAATTCCATTAAAAAACATCAGCGAAGAATTAGAGTAATGCTTAATAATTAATGAATATGATTTAAGTCCATTTTAAAATGATAACACTTTTTAAAGGTCCTGTAATATTTATAAGAAAATTTTACCTCCCGTAATTCTAATGAATGAATTTTTTTCTGACCCTTACTGAAAGTTACACCTGTAAATTAGTTTTCAGCTTACTACTAAAGGGTCTTTTTTTTCCAAACTACAGTTCATTTACATAATTTTGGTAATGTTTTCAGGCTCTGTAGATTTGCCTCTTTTGTTTGGCATGGTGTATTTCTTGCCAGTAACCGACTATCAGCTAACATCTGACTACTTTAAGAAGGTTTAAAAGCCCTGTACATAGAAACATAAAATAGTTTGAGTTGAAAGGAACCTTAAAGGTCATTTAGTTCCAAGCCCTCTGCCTTGGGCTAAGACACATTCCACTCGATCAGGTTTGTACACAAACTATATTTTGCTAAAAAGAATACTATTTTAATATATTTCATCAGGAAGTCTGGACTGTGACAAAGCTATATAAAGAAGTCTTTAATTTTTATTGTATGTAACAACATTTTTCCACTCAAGGGGGCTTAACAGTAAGGATATTGTTCATCTGGTTTCAACAAATTAATTTCCATTAAGGAGCTCTGCTCTGGTAGAAGGTAGTAGGAAGTAGGAAGGTAGTAGTAGGAAGATCACAGGAATAAAATTTCAGGATAGGTTTTGATTCAGTCCCACACATTCTATGAGTGCTGGGATTTGTTAAAGGTCCAGCACGAGTTGGAGGAGGCATGGATTGGGGTGGTAACTAACTCCTGCCACTTGCCTTTGCTTCCAGCTTACTTGCAGGTTATTGGTACTCCTTGAAAAGCCATAGTGGAGGAACTAAGCAGCATTAATGATATGTGAATATGTGGCACCCATTTATATCTGTTCTCATCACATGACATTTTGAGGCATCTCAGCCTTCCTGATTTTTTCCAGGCTTGCCTCTTCTCTTAACAGATTGACTGTGTGTGTGTATGCCAGCTTTCTCAGCTAGGGGCTTATGGTCTTTATGGATTTAATGAAGAAAAAGCTGGATTTTGAAGAAAAATCTGCATTTTGCAGTGTCTTACTGAATAAGCATTTCTGTGCAACTGTTGGGGAGTGTTTTGAACATCCAGTGCTCTCTGGGCTATAGAAGTACTTAAATCATGACTATGTGCCAGTGACTTGCAGCCATTAAAGATTCAGATTGAATGTCTGCTTCTGAAAATGGGTAAGTATTTAAAAAGAGTGGTTATAATTTTATAATCATCATATTAATTTCAAAGGAGACTGGAGTTTTTGGCCACCATCATACTGAGACTGTTCATGCCTAGATCTCATGCAGCCCAGAAATATTCCAAGGCATTCCAATGATCAGGCTATACATTAGATTGGTGTGGAGACAGACTTGGCCCCTACAGGTGAATTGAGATTACTGAAAAAAAATGAAGGCCAAAGGTGTGTGATGGAGTTCTGCACCAGAATTTGTGCTTGCAGTGCTGCTAATGTATTTTAACTGATAACTATTCGCATAAATGCAGTTACTGTCCCTCTTTTGATTATAGGAATCTAAGGTCACTCATTTTGGGGGGATTGGAAGCATGGAATTTGTTCATCTTGCCTTTAATGAATATCTGAAGTCAAGTGTTTTAAAAAAAGCCTCTTTACATTGGTGAAGACAATTAATTTCAAGGTTCAGTCCATAAACTATTTTTCTGCTGACTTCTAACCTACGTACTGGCCTCAGAGCTGGACATTTAGCAACTTGTAAAAATTTAATGAGATTTTTAGGAAAAAGTAATTTAGGCATTTTGAAATCTAGAATTCATCTGATGAGGTTTCTTACTGAAATATTTGTAAAATTTTTGACTAAATTATAAAAATAGCTTTTAATTTCTTCCACTTAAACATTACAGTGTGAAATGGGGTAGTTGCTTCTGGGTGCTAATTTGTTATGAATATTGAATGGAACAGAAAATTGGTGCTAGGAAAGAAAAGGGCAAGGCAATGGAAAACATTAGTCAAGAAGACAGGAATTATAAATTAAATTGTGCAAAATGTTCACAAAATAGGAAATGACATCATTCTCTGCTAGGATATTGTTCCAGCCTTGAAACACAGCCCAGGTTTGCTTTTAATCAATAATCAGACAAATTCAGCACATCTTTTAAATGAAAGAAAACTGGTCAACAATCACAAAAGTGCTAGTCACTGTGGTTTTGCATGTTAGACACTCTAAAGTTTTGTAAAGAAAAAAACAGGAAGCAAAGCAACTGAAGGATAAAGTTCAAGGGGTTTAAACCATGACAGATCAAAACAGGAGCAAATGTCTGCACAAACCCCCACAATATGAAACTGCTTTGTTTTTAATGGCTTCATTCCTAACAGATGTTTGCGATGAGCTGATCTTTTGCCAGGAATGTCATTATCACCTATTGCATTATGCAGCTAATACCAGGCATTTGTTGTGACTTTGTTTTGCATACTATTCAAACTATATTTTAAATGCTGCCATACCAAATTTCTGCAGGTTTTTTTATTTTTATTTTTTCATTCTGAGTGAGCACATAGAAATGCTGTCAACAAGTAATTGGTGAATTTGGGATGGAGATTTCTCATGATCTTTTTGGATGATATTAAATCCAAAGTTCTGTGGTAGCCTAAAAGCCCAGGTTAAACATATCAAAAAGAAAAACTTAAATGTAGAAAATGATCAATGTTTTTGTCATTTTTCTTTAGCACAGGAAATAGGAAGGGCATAAGTCTTATTTTCTTATAATTTACAGCTCATCAAGTATAGAAAATTTTTAAGAGTTGAACCCAGCAAAACTGATGCCTTTTACTCACGTTTTTAGCTGTTGTTGAATTAAAATGCAGGTTTATATTAGGAGAGAAAATGAAAGTCTGTGGTAGGAACTAAGAGAAGTCCTGAATAGTTGGTGCCTGCTTTCTGATTGTGTCAAAAGAATTCTCTTTACATACAAAGTAGCCTAAGTCTGGCAAAAGCATGCTCGCACCTCTTACAATTTGGTTTAAATCCAGAAGGGCAAAGAAAATTCAGTCTCTGAGTGTAAAACGGAAAGAACTTTGAAGGTTCAAAATATACCCCAAAAAAGTGATTAAAACCAAACGAGGTTAGATGTTGGTGCCAAAAAATGGATATATTTTATTTAATAGTAAAAGAGACAAAGAGAAAGAAAGGAAGGAAGGAAGGAAGGAAGGAAGGAAGGAAGAAAGAAAGAAAGAAAGAAAGAAAGAAAGAAAGAAAGAAAGAAAGAAAGAAAGTAGGGAAGTAAGTGTGTGTGGGAGGTGGGGGGACAGGAGGAGAGTGACAG
>VZRS01005073.1:0-16730 GCA_013398055.1 Ifrita kowaldi | reverse complement strand
AGCTCAGGACATTCCAGGATTCTCTGAACCCAGTGCCAGCTCTGTTCCAAACCCACAACTTCCCTGGATGTCTCTCATTCCTCACTCACCATCTGCTGCACCCTTGGGTCTGTGGGTGCCCCATGGGATGGGAAACACTGGGAAAGAGAGGGCAGCCCTGGCCAGCCCCAGCTCCTGCACCCTCCATCATCACATAACACGGGAAAAAAGCTCTAAAAAACTCAGCAGAAGAAATTTTGCATTCAATTGTCTATGAAAACAAGGCAGAAGAAAGAATGACAAACCTTTCTGGATTGGAATGTACCTAAGCCTGCTGAGATTCAAAGGGTGCACAAGGAAAGGCTGAACCTGCCAGCAGAAGGAGCTGTTTCTGTGGGCAGGGAGATGGCACAGGTGGCAAACCCGCACCCACCCCATCACCCCACGGCCCAGGGCACCAGCCAGGAAAGGCAGCAAAGCCCCAGGAAGGAGGCAAGGACCAGGGTGGGAAAAAAAACACCAGGAATCTCCCCAAACTCCACCGTGCTCCCAAGAGAATTACTGAAATCCTGCAGATGGGCATGGAGGGATCTTGTGGGAGGAGGAGGAGGAGATAGTGGGAATAAATCCCTTGGAGAGGAAGGGGTTTTCCTTTGGAAAGGAGGTGAAGCACAGTGGAGGCACCTCGAGTCAGTGCCCCCAGACACTGGCTGAGAGCATTCAGCATTTCCAGCTCTTTCTGGCATCCCCCTCCTGCCCTTCCCCCTGCCAGCTCCTGCTCCTGCCCCTCACCTGCCCGTGCTGCCTCCAGCCCTGCTCAAGGAGCCCTTTCCAGCCTCTCTACTCTCCCAGCATGTTCCCTCTTGCAGGATCTGGCTGCGTGGGGCTCTGGGAAGCCTCCCCCAGGCCCTGCCTTCACCCAGGGCTTTTCCAGAGAAACCCCCCCTGCCGTGTGTGCAACTCCTCCCCAAGGCACAGCTGTCCTTGGGGACAAGGTGGAAGAATAAAAACTGCTCTTCCCAGAGGTTCCCACCAGCTCTGGCAGTGTCAGGGCTTGGCTTTGGCACCCTGGGTCACAGCAGCATCTCACCTCCACCGCAGCAAACTGCTTTTAAACAAACTCATGGCTTTGCCATTCTCTCACAGACCACAGAATCACGGAACAGCCCGAGCTGGAAGGGATCCATGGGGATCATCGAAGTCCAACTCCTGGCCCTGCACTTGACAGCCTGAGAAGAAGTATTTAAATGCTGCCTGCAAGTTTTTCCAGCACCCACTGGCAAAACCAGTGCCCCCACATCACCCCAGCCCCAGCACAGCCACCACCCACCGCTCACCTCCCCCGGCCCCACACTGCTAATTCCATTAGAATTCCATTAGAATTCCGGCCTGGGGGAAAAGGGGAGGCAGAACACAGCCAGGGATTAAAAACGGGGAGGAAAAAAAGAAGTTAAAAAACCAGGAGCAGCAACAAGGCCCTGATTAAACCCATTGTCCAGGAAGACCCCAATCTACAGGCGCTGACAATACCCACCCGATTAGGAATGCTGCTCTGAAAGGCAGCTAATTACTGAAATAATTACTAGAAAGAAATCTGTTATGGCTTATCAGTTTCCTCGCTGTTTAACCACCCCCCTCCCCGCCTGTCCCTGCTGAAGATGAATGGTAAATTGTGAAATTGGTGACTTCAAACAGATGGAAAAGCCCTCCTCACCCTCCTGACCGTCTGGGATGAGCCTGTTTGTCACCATGCTGTGTCCCGGCACCACCCCAGGACAGTCAGGGATGCTCCCATCACCTCTCCCCACCCCTGGCTGGGAAGCTCAGAACTGCCCAGGACATTCCCTGTCCCCCAGGAGCAGCACCAAAGGCTCAAAGCTGGAAAACTTGGAGAAGGGAGCGATGGAGATCTCAGACATTGGTTCTGCACCTGCTCACCTGGTTCAAAGACCCCTCCCAGAAGCTTGGGATGCTTCTAACTCAGAGCACTGATGGTGTTTCCATCCAGGGATTTACAACCATGGAATCCTCGAATATCCTGAACTGGAAGGGACCCTCAGGGATCATCAGTCCAACCCTGCCCAGACACCCCAACAATCCCACCCTGGGCATCCCTGAGAGCGGTGTCCAAACGCTCCTGGAGCTCTGGCAGCCTTGGGGCCGGGACCATTCCCTGAGGAGCCTGGGCAGTGCCCCAGCAGCCTCGGGGGGAAGAACCTTTCCCTGAGATCCATCCCAAGCCCTGACACAGCTCCAGCCGTTCCCTGGGCTCCTGTCCCTGTCCCAGAGCACAGCTCAGCCCCTGCCCCTCCGCCTCCCCTCGGGAGGAGCTGCAGCCCCCGAGGAGCCTCCCCTCAGTCTCCTCTGCTCCAGCTGAACGAGCCAAGTGCCCTCAGCCGCTCCTCAGACCCTTCCCCAGCTCCGTGTCCCTCCTCTGGACACTTTCTAATTTATTTTCTTATTCTTTTGACAAATTTAGGTTATTCCATCCAGTGCAACACAGCCCAGAGCTCCCTGCCCGGTCAGTCCTGCAGAGAGCTCTGGTTTTCCCCACCACCTTGTGGAGCTGAAGCTGTGGCAGAGGGAAGTGACTGAAGATTCCTCTCACACTGTTCCCATAATGAGAGCAGGAGGGGTATCCCCAGAGCCCTGGGGGAGCCCTGGGTGGGGAGAGCACCCCGCAGGTGCTGTGCCAGTGCAGCCCCTCTGGGCTCCGTGCTGAAGGTGCCTTCCAAAGCCAAGCTTTGTTCATCCAAAGAACATCCACGAGCCCAAACTCAACCTCTGAAATCAGTGCTTTTCCCTTCAAACTGCTTTTGGATGAGGTGTGCACCCTGTGAGCCACAGGGTCACCACCCCGAGACTGGGCTGGACTGGGGTGAGGAGCAGTGCCCGTCCCTCTGGCTGCTGTTCCTGCTCTGGGGCCACTGCAGGGAACAGCAGGGACTAAACCAGAGCTTTGTACTCACCCAGCTCCACCCCAGGGGCTGAGCAGCCCCTTCCTCACTGCCCCTGGGACGGGGACCCTGGGCAGGGGAGGAGGGCTCAGGCTGGGGTGACACCAAAGGCCCAGCCAGGACAGGAACAGGAGGCAGGGATGCAGCCTGGCGGGGATTTCAGGGATGTGCTGGCAGTGTCCTGCTTTCAGGACAGGACTCAGACCTGCTTTCCTTCTCTCCTGGGGCAGGCAAATCCCTCCAGCCCTGCCCTTCCCACGGAGTTTGCTGCTCATGGAGTTTGTGGCAGCAGCTCCCAGCTCAGGGACACGCCGGGCAGAGATCTGGATGGACACATTGCACCGCTCCCTTATCCAAAGGGCCACTCCACCCTGCAGCTTCCCGGTCTCTCTCCTTGCTCCCTGCTCCTGCCAGATCACTCTGAGTGCAGGAGGGGGAGCACTGGCTGCACCCGGGATCCCCCTCGGGATCCCCAGGGCCCCAAAATGCCACCAGCCTGCAGGGACAGGGGGAGGGATGTGACCACTGCTTCCAAGCTCAGGCTGGCAGGAGCTCCTCAGCCCACCAAAGACTGGTCAGAGCAGAGCCTCCTTTTCCATGTGGAAAACAGAGGCAAAAAACCCCCATTTGCTCCGTTTCTCCACCAAGTGCTGCCAGCCTGTGGTGTCCCTCTGCTGTGGGAAGGTGCCCGCTGTCCCTAAAGCCCATCCCGCAGGACGGGGGCTGCAGCCTGGCCCTGGGACATGCACAGACTCCAGGAACACAGAATCCAGAGGATGGGGGTCCCAGGAGGAGCCATCACCCCCCTGACTGCTCAGAGCCTCAGTGCAGGAAGCCAACGCTGACTTTGGGGGGCCCTTTCAGCTCAGCCTCCCCCTCTCCTGGCCCAACCCACCACTGCCACCACAGAGCATCCACGCTGCTCCCAAAATGGTTCTTCCCGTGGTTCCTGATCCTCCTTGAAGAAACAGAGGTTGAGTGGGAAAGAGATGAAAATTCTGATCTTGGAGAAGGGCTTAGATGTCTCATACACCTTTCATCCATCAGCTACCACAACACGTTCATCCTCATCTGCCCCCTCCACCTCCTCAAATTTTAAAATTCCCTGCTTCCACTCAACCACCCCACTAACATGAACTTCCCACCCTGAGGGGCACCTTGCTGGCAACCAGGGCCTGGCAGCCAAGGGGACACATCTCCAAAACTCTCCTTTCCCTCACATTTTTCCTCTGCTTTTACAGAAGCATTATTTTATTTTCATGCCCCTTCCCTTTGCATTTTGCCACTCTCAAAGTCTTCAGAAGCAGCTTGGAAAAGAGGAAGAGAAAATCCCACCCCTGCTCTTCCCCATGTCTTTCCTTCCTTCCCAGCACATGAGCAAAGAGGAAGGGTTAGATGGGATATTGGGAAGAAATCCTTGACTGAGAGGGTGGGGAGGCCCTGGCACAGCGTGCCCAGAGAAGCTGTGGCTGCCCCTGGATCCCTGGCAGTGCCCAAGGCCAGGCTGGACAGGGCTTGGAGCAGCCTGGGACAGTGGAAGGTGTCCCTGCCCATGGCAGGGGTGGCACTGGATGGGCTTTGAGGTCCCTTCCAACCCAAACCACTCCAGGATTCTTTGATTCTACAATGAAAACTGATTTATGTATTTTGGAACCTGCTCCCAGAGTCGATGCTTTCTACTTAAACCACTTTCAATTTTAGGAACAAAAGGGACTTGGAAATGTGAGGAACCCCCTTTTCCCCCCTGGCTGTTCTCTATTTCAGTGGTGGAGCTTCTGGTGCTGCCCCTGAGCCCCTGGGGAGACGCAGCCTCTTGAGCCTGGGGCCAGACTGTGGTCACTGTCCTGCTGGCCACGGGGCCAGCGCTCACCCTCAGCTCCAGAGCCACGGGGTGTGAATGCTAAAAGCTTGGTTGTACAGAGATTTCTCAGTTTTCTGAACTGGGAATCGCCCACAGGGGCTCCACGTGCCGGGGACCGGCCGGGCTTGCAGGGAGAGCCGCAGTGGCTGCCAGGGACCGGGAGCCCCGGCTTTGAGAGGGAGCCAAAGGCGTCTTCACTGCACACATCAAAGGGGAAACCTCCAAGCTCCTCCCCGGGCAGCTCCTTCTCAGCTGGAAACTCTCAAGGCTGCCTTGGCCCCAGGTGTGGGCTGGGCTGGGCTGGGCTGGGTCCCCCCACGCACATCCCCTCCAAACCCCGCTGGGCTGCAGCAAGGCTCCCCTGTCCCACCCAAAACCTTCTCCGTGCTCCACTGACGTCCTCCTGGGGCACAGAAGGAGAAGGAAGATCCTCCCCTGCAGAGGGACAGGGGGAGCTGCTCAGAAAGGCTCTTCCCCTGCACAGGATCCCCAAGGGACACCCAAACATCGTCCCCAAGAGCACACGGGGTGAAAGGGGGGAGCAGAGCTCACAGCAAGCCCCGAGCCCTGAGCCAGGCCAGGAGGGGCCAACGTGTGGCTGCTCCTGTCCCAGCACGACCATGCTCTGCTCTTCCCCTTTGCCACCAGGTCCACAGGGGGGATTTTGTGTTTCAAACATGATTCCCTCTTCTCACCCCTCCCTTCCGACCACGAGTGCGCCCTGCCCCAGCCCCGCTCCTCCTGCATGGAGCGCTTTAACCACCCCTGCGTGGGCAAAGGTGGGGAGGACTTACCCCAATTCCTGACCTAATGCCATTAGAGCTCTCTAAGCCCTCCAGGAGGGATATTTTCTGCTCTTAATCTCTCCTCCCACCCCCGGGCTGGCAGAGGTGACTGGGTGAATGGTCACACGCATCCGGTCATGCAGGATCACCGTCCCCAGGCAGTCCCTGTGAGCTCCTTGCGCTGCCTGCCTGGAGCTGGGGGTGGAGGAGCCAGGCGAGGCTGCTGGAGCCTGGCAGGATATGGGAAGAGGCCCCTCCAAACCCCACTGCAGCAAAGGGAGCACCCCCAGCGCTCTGGGAGGTGACACGGCCACCAGCCCCTCGCAAGTCACAGTCACCCAGTGGGTCTGGTTGGAAGTGACCACAGTGGGGTCAGCTGGTGCCACCTCCCCACTCAAGCAGGGTCATCCCAAGTCCTTAATAAACCCTTAACAATGAGCATCTCTCCCAGCCCTGATTCCCAGCTCCCAGGAGCACACTCAGGCTGTCCCAGTGGGCATTGATCCCTGCTACTGCCTCGGGGTGCCACTGTAAAGCAGGGGAATAACCACACACACAGAACAGCTGGCACAGCTGGCACCGATGGAACCCTCTGGACACCACCCCCCTGGACCACAGCTTGGAGAACACCTGGAGCAGCTCCAGCACGGGGAGCAGCAACGCTGTCCCAACGCTCCCCCCAGCACGGGGCAGCCAATGCCTGGGGAGCTGCCGGGCAGCCGCGGGCACTCACCCACGAGTCCGGCTCCCAGGAACGGCGACGAGGAGATGCTGTTGTGGGATGGCAGGTCCCGGTGCTCGCCGTAGTGGGGGCCTTCGCCATAGCTCTGCTGGGACAACAGGGGACAGTCACAGGGAGCGTGGGGACGCTGAGCCCAGTCCCGAAACACGAGGCTGCCAGGGCCCAGCCTCTCCCAGGAAGGGGCAAAGCCAAAGGCTCCTTGTAAAAAGGGCATGGGAAGGATTTTATCCTCGTGCTGAGGGAGAGCTGGGCAGTGCAGAGGCCGTGGTGTTGGGAGGGGACATGGCAGGAGGGGACATGGCACCATGTCCTGGCAGCTCTCGGGCAGTTTGGCATCCACCAGGTAGGAGCCAGGCAGCCCCTCCCCGAACCAGGGGTTGAAGGGGCGAGGAAAAGGCTGGATAAATATAAATGTATATTTTTAGATATATTTCTATAAATACATGAATTCTAAATATACAAATGAGAATTGACACCACAGCCCCAGCTCTGCCGCTGACCGGAGGGGAGGGAAAGGTGCCATTGCAAAAACGAATAACACAAACCCATAAAATAAAACCAACCCCATTTCCATGAAGTTCGTGGCGTTTCTGTCTTCCCATTCTCAGGCCCCAGTCATGAGGTGTTGTAGCCCCAACTCCTTCCCTGCAAAACCCTTCCCAAGCTCTCCATCCCCACCAAGGGTGCCGTGGCCAGACAAGGTGGTGGGTTGCAAGGATTCCCTCCTCAGGTTCCCAAAGTCTTGTGGGGTGGGTGCCCAGGCAGCTTTGCCATCAGATGAGATCCCTCAACCCACTCAGATCCCTCCACCCACTCAGATCCCTCAACCCACCCACCCGTGCCTCCTCTGGGGACCTGTCCCACCCCCTGAGCCCTTTCTTCCCACACCAACACCGGGTGCAGGGAGGGAGATGCCTGAGCAGCCACAGGAGCCCATCCTAGGGCAGGTCTGGGAGAGGTTTTTGGAGGAGAAACCTCAAGGGGACCTCAAGGCAGCAAAGCCTGGGGAGATGGGAATGGAGGAAACCCTACAGACTTCCCAGAACCCACGTCCAAAATGGGGCAAGAAAAGCAGTTGCAGGGTTAGGCCCAACGCTCTGAAAGGCCTGGGAAAGCCCCCGTTTGCTTTGGTTGGAGCTTGGTGTTTGTGCTTTGTCCTTACCCTTCCTTGGTCAAACGTGGAGCTGTTTTGATCTCCCGTTCCCCAGGAACCTGATCCCGGCCTTTCATCCAAGCCTGCTGAAAAACAGGAAGAACAAAGGTTACTCTTTGCTTTATCAGCAAAGCCTCAAAGGTGTTCTCGTAAAATTAACTCTTCCTTCTACAAACAAAACAATATTTTCGTTAATAAACCACTTCCACTTGGCGTGACCAAGCCTCCCCTCTGCCTCCTCACCTTCCCACTCCCGCTGGGAGTTATTCCACAAACTTCAAAGCAAATCCCACCACAGCCTGGAAATGGTTCAAAACATGGGACAGTGGGAAGAGGAGAAACAAGTATTTTAACTCCTTTACTCCAAAGAGCACGCACGAACCTCCTTCACCCACGGTGAAAGGGACTAAACTATAAACCAGAACCACATCGCATCCATTTGGATGCTCCAGCAGGACTTGAAGTTTGCCCATGGTGCTGCAAGATCATGACCAAACTCTGCTCAGCATTGCACCTGAGCACGTGCTGGGGGTCCAACGTTCCAGAGCCACTGTCCAGGGGTGCTCCTGCAGCCCCCCGAGGTCCCCCTGAGGAAGTGGGGCCAGCACAGCACACTCCCAGACTTCTCAGCTTTAGCCCTCCCAAGAACATCCTTGGCAAAAAGGGCTCCAGCCCAAGCTGGCAGAGGAGCAGGCACAAGGATTTGGATGTTTCTGCACAGGCTGCGGTGGGAAATCGGCTCCTTTCATCCCCTGCCAAGGCCACATGGGCGGCACCTCCTGGGCTGCACGAGGCACCCGGGGGAGCCAGAGAATCCCGGAATGGTTTGGGCTGGAAGGGACCTTACTCAGCTCATTCCACCCCCTGCCATGGGCAGGGACACCTTCCACTGTCCCAGGCTGCTCCCAGCCCCGTCCAGCCTGGCCTTGGGCACTGCCAGGGATCCAGGGGCAGCCACAGCTGCTCTGGGCACCCTGTGCCAGGGCCTGCCCCCCCTCCCAGGGAACAATTCCTTCCCAATATCCCATCCAGCCCTGCCCTCTGCCAGTGGGAAGCTATTCCCCCTTGTCCTGGCACCCCAGGCCCTGGTCCCAAGTTCCTCTCCAGCTCTCTGGAGCCCCTTCAGTGGGATGGGAATATCCACTGTGACACAAAACCCTGGGATGCTGCATCAGCACAGCTCCCACAGTTCCAGCTGATACCACAACCACACGGAAGGAACCTTCCCTGGAAAACAGCCTCGACCTGACTCAGCTGCAGGATCTCCAACTGTGCTGCTCCATCTCCTGCTCCAGGGGCTGTTGAGCAGCAGTTGGTGCTCAAAGGGGGTAAATCCAGGGATTTGAGAGGGGCTGGGCAGGGTGGGAGCATCCATCATCTCTGGAGGTGCTGCACAAACCCTGTGAGCTCTGCTGGGCTGGACAGGGAGAAATCCCAGATCTGCAGAAGGCCGAGGGTGAGGATGGCACCAGCCACGGACACTTCCCAACCCACGGACACCCCCCAGCCCCACACCAGGGGTCACGGCCACGGCGGCCGGGGAGCGACACCAGAACCTCCCTAGGGCAGCAGCAGGGCCCTGTGGCTCTCTGGGGACCCGTCCTGTGCTGGTTCTTCCAGCGGGGATGGCACTTCCAGGTGCCCCAGGATGCCCTTTTGGGAGCAGGGAGCTGAGTGGCAGCAAGGACACGGGGGCAGGGGGCCAGGGCTCACTCCCATTTCGCTTGGCAAGGCTGATTATTATGGCAAACATGCCTCGGATTTGTCTCCTCTGCTCCCCTCACTGTTCATTTAACCAGAAACTTCTTTCAAATTACATCCTTCTATTTCTGTGCCTTTGTGTTAATCATTTCCCCAGAGAATTGGTGTTTAATTGCTGTCTAATTTGCATAATTATGCATATTAATCTCCACACCTAATGAATATTCATAATTCTCATTTAGATTTTGTTTTCTAATCAAAAATTTCCAATGTGATTACTGTGCAGAGCAGGGATAAGCCTCTAATAATACCTTGGATACTAGGGAGAATTACTGCCAATTCTCCCACCTCCTACTTCCTAGAATAAACTTTTGCTTTGCTAATGTGTTTTTCCAAAGCAATTCATCTGCAATCCCTGCGAACCCCGGCGAGGCAGGAGGCAGAAACGCTCCTTTGAGTCATTTTGCTGTCACGGGTGGTTTTAAAGCTCCCCAAGGGTCAGGGAGAAGACACGAGCAGGATCAGCAGCCTTGGACATCCTTGGACAAGCGGTCCCTTCGGGCTGGCAGGACAAGGACTGCAGTAGCACAGTCCCCACGAGGAGCCCCAGAGGCAGAGGGGAAGCCAAGGCGTGGGGGTCCCGACCCTCACACCCACCCTGCCCCATGCAGGATGGGCTTTGGGGGGCCTGGGTCACCCTGACCTCTCACAGAGCCCTTGGTCCTGCCACCACCCCACCCACAGCAGAGCAGCATTCCCAGGCCAGGATATGCCTGGAGAGGAAGCTCAGAGGGCTCCGCAGGGAGCTGGGGTGCCTGGAAGCCCAGGGAAATTTTCCTCAGGTTGTTGGGTCTCCCTCCCTTGAACGTCCCTGCAGATATTCTCCTGAGTTGTGCCAGAACAGTCTGGACACAACCCTGTGCTCTGGGATGCCCCTGCTTGAGCAGGGAGGTGAGGCCACATGAGCCACTGTGGTCCTTCCAACCTGACCCATTCTGGGATTCTGTGCCAAAATTCCTGAGAAATAAAAGTAAATCCCTGCCTGGTCTCCCTGAGGAAGGAGGGAGAGGAGACAGTGAGTGGCATGAGTGGCAAAGGCTGAGGGTGAGGGTCACACATCCCCTGGACAAGGACAAACCCCTGGCACGAGCTGCTGCACCCTGTGGTGCCACCAGCATGGCAGAGACCTTGGAGAGGGGCCAAACCCCTGAGAGCTCCAACAGCGGCTGCTGAGGATGAGCCACTCGTCCGGAGCATGTCCAGGTCCCAGAGCCCCTCCTTGGCCCCTTTGGGACCCCAAATGGGGTCACAGCAAACCAACCCTTTCTTTTCCAGGAAGGAATTATTCCCTGGGAGGGTGGGGAGGCCCTGGCACAGGGTGCCCAGAGCAGCTGTGGCTGCCCCTGGATCCCTGGCAGTGCCCAAGGCCAGGCTGGACGGGGCTTGGAGCAGCCTGGGACAGTGGAAGGTGTCCCTGCCATGGCAGGGGTGGCACTGGATGGGCTTCCAACCCAAACCAGTCTATGATTGTGGGATTTTGTAACCCCCGGGGAAACACAAAAGGTCTCCTGTACCCCCAGGTAGCTCCTGTGGCTGCCAAGGTGAAGTGAGGTTCCATTCTCCCACCAAAGCAGCAAAGAGCATCCCAAGGCTCTGGAAGCACCTCTGAAGGTGTCCGTGCCAGCTCTGTCTGATGTCTCCTGGAAAATAAAGTCTTGCACCTTCCCCAAGCTGCAGCCACTGGCTTGAAAGGCGCCAGCAAAAAATCTCCCTATTTTCAGCCTGCAGGTGTTTTAGGAACTCAGGGATTTCTGGGATGAAGCCAGGAAAAAGCAGACTGCCCTCTTTCAACGTCTGGCATCTGTCCTACATTCCCTGCCAGCCCACCCTTCCCTCCCTTCATATTCCTAAGGAGCTACAATTTGGCAGCCAATGCCCTCGGCCAGCGCTGCAAAACCCCAACGTTTGGCCGAGGGCGGGCGCGTCAGGAGAAGCTCCCGGCAGCGGGATTTGCTCCACTCGAGGCACAAACCCCCGGCCACGGCCTCACCCCACACACGGTCACAGCCCCTGGCTCTGTGAGCACGGAGCAGCCAGGCTGGACACGAGTGGAGGGCGAGGAAGGGGAAGGGGAGGAACAGAGGGAAGCTGGGGTGGGAAGGACACGGCTCAGCAGCCCCGGGGCTCATCCAAGGGCACCCCGGCAGCTGTGGAGGTGCCCCGGGTGCCCAGGGAAGGGTCAGAGGCATCTTGGGGCACCTGGGAATGCATTTCCTGCCCTGGGCATCGCCCAGGAGCTGCCCCAGGTGAGATGGAGATCCCAGGGGAATCTTCCACACCTCAACTGCACCATCCTTGCACACGGATCTGCTGCCCTAAAACACCCACAGTGCTGGCAAAAATACCAAAAATCCAAGCCACCAAGGAGAGATGTGTCCAAAGGGCCACGGAGCTGCTCCCAGGGCTGGAGCCCCTCTGCTCTGGAGCCAGGCTGGGAGAGCTGGGGGTGCTCAGCTGGAGAAGAGAAGGCTCCAGGGAGAGCTCAGAGCCCCTTGCAGGGCCTAAAGGGGCTCCAGGAGAGCTGCAGAGGGACTGGGGACAAGGGCTGGAGGGACAGGACACAGGGAATGGCTTCCCAGTGCCAGAGGGCAGGGCTGGATGGGATATTGGGAAGGAATTGTTCCCTGGGAGGGTGGGGAGGCCCTGGCACAGGGTGCCCAGAGCAGCTGGGGCTGCCCCTGGATCCCTGGCAGTGCCCAAGGCCAGGCTGGACAGGGCTTGGAGCAGCCTGGGACAGTGGAAGGTGTCCCTGCCCATGGCAGGGGATGGGAATGGATGGGCTTTAAGGCCTCTCCTGACCCAAACCTTCCTGGGATTTTGTGATTCTGTGACTGAGAACTCCCATGGCGCTGGGCTGGATTCTGTCTGCACGAGGGGCTCCATCCTGGCAGGGCTCGGCTCTGCCACCCTTGCAGTGCTCCCACCGTGAGCTCTGTGAGTTCTGGAGACGCCCACGTGCCCACGCTGCTGGCAGGAGCCAACTTGATTTTAAAATAACCCCATTTCCCAACTACCCAAGTTAAGGCACACTTTCCAATTGAGAAAAGACAAAAATAGGAGCTACCTCCTCTCGCCATTAATACAGTTATTAAACCACGTACAGATTAATTGTGCATTTTAATAACCCTGAGCATGAATATTCATAACACATTTCTTGCTCATGTTCTAATTAAAACATACTAATAGAATAAGATGTAGCTGTCAGACAGTCATTTTTTTTTCCCTCACGGTTTTCCTGCCACAGCCAAGAAGAGCTGATAGACAAGAGCTGTCCTAAGCTTCAGCAGGGATAAAAATAATTTAACCACATTTCGGCTCAGAAAAGCCATCCTTGGTGCAGCACTGAACCCTAGTAAGGGCTCTGGACAAATGTCCAGTGACAGAGCAATTAGAGCTGATCCCATCCAGGAGGAATAGAACCATTTTGGACACACAACTCCAACAAAAAACACGGGCAGAGAGTGATAGGAAAGGAAAGGGGAACTGCTTTACCTAAAGGAGGACAGATTTGATTCAGATATTGGGAAGGAATTGTTCCCTGGGAGGGTGGGGAGGCCCTGGCACAGGGTGCCCAGAGCAGCTGTGGATCCCTGGATCCCTGGCAGTGCCCAAGGCCAGGCTGGACGGGGCTTGGAGCAGCCTGGGACAGTGGAAGGTGTCCCTGCCCATGGCAGGGGTGGCACTGGATGGGCTTTAGGGTCCCTCCAAACCCAAGCCATTCTGGGATTCTGTGTAAAGGCATTAAAATGGGGCAAGGTTTTGTGATCCATCCCACACCCCACATCCCTCCTGCTCAGTTCCTAGCCTGTGCCTGCAGCTGCCATCCATGGGAGCTGGAAATGCCACACCAAGAGAGGCTGCCCTGGTTTCAACAGCCAGAGCCCCCAAACCCAGCTGGGCACAGGTGCTGGTCCTGGAGCCCTGAGCTCTGAAGAGCCTGAGCACAGCTCTGGGGTGTGGTGTGGGAGGGAATGTGGCTCTGGAGTCAGCTCTGAGCACAGCCAAGGACCCCACAGCACAGGGCCTCTGTGGGAACGGGACAAGCTCGGGAGCTGGGCTCCACGGTCCCTGTGTGCCCCTTCCAGCTCGGGACGTTCCAGGAGCTCTGAAAGGTGTTTTAGAACAAGCTCAGAGCCTGAGAGCTGCTTTGCTCAGAGCAAAGCTTGAGGGCTGTGCAGCCCTCTCTCCGGACCCAGAGGACACGCAGGGATGGAGAATGGGATGTTTTGCTCCTGAGCCCTCTCGGGCACCATTTGTAAAGCAAATACAGAGATTTTGCTCTTAAATCCTGTACCAAGGGGTACCCTGAGGAGAGCGTGCACTGCTGGAAAGCTGCAGCCCCAAATCATGGAATGGTTGGGTTGGAAGGGACCTTAAATCCCATCCAGTGCCACCCCTGCCATGGGCAGGGACACCTTCCACTGTCCCAGGCTGCTCCAAGCCCCATCCAGCCTGGCCTTGGGCACTGCCAGGGATCCAGGGGCAGCCACAGCTGCTCTGGGCACCCTGTGCCAGGGCCTGCCCACCCTCACAGCCAGGAATTTCTGGAATTTCTTCCTATGACTCGAAAAGTCCCAAAGGCACCTCGTTTTTACTGTCAGGAGCAGGAGGAGGCAGCGAGGGACCCTCACAGCAGCACCCCGGGGGTGACACTGGGGGACACTGCTGGGGTTTCTGTGCTGCTGGAGCTGTGACTGAGCCAGGCTGAGCCTCTCCCTCCCCCCAGCCTACACAATCTGCCCTCCCTAATCTGATTCCCAGCAAAACGACTGGGCCAGGCTTTATTTTTTTTTTAATTTTAAATTCTATTAAAAATATTTAGGCCAAATCCCTCCTGTGGCTGGAGGAGGTCTGGAAGCAGCTGCAGCTGCCACGAAGGTGCATCCTCCATCCTCAAGAGAGACCACACAGTGCCCGTGGTGGGGATTTGAGGGCCAGGAGGGAAATTCCAGCTCTGCAGCCACAGCAGTGCCTGAGGGTTGGAGCAGCAGAAGGATGTGGTGGCAGCTGGAAATAAAAACCCCACAGCCAGCAGCTTTTCAAGCTCATGGAATCTTTAGATCCCTGGAATGGTTTGGGTTGGAAGGAGCCTTAAAGATCATTGAGTTCCAAGCCCCCTGCCATGGTTATTGAACCCAGAGAAGCCCTGCTCCCCACCTGCCTCCCTCGGGGGTGGGAGGGCTCGAGCCACCACAGGCAGGGCCACCGGTGGCACCGTAATTTGATTGGAAGCAGAGGTGACAGAAGGCTGCTTGATAAACACTTCCAAATTAAGCGGCTTTGTGAGCTAATCGCTCTGGCGATCAGCCCCACAGCAAAATCTCTGCTAAAAGGGATTGGAAATCAATAAAATTAGTCGACCAGTAATTAGCTTTAGTCCCAGGCAAACCAGCAAAGTTGTTTTTCCTGACAAGAGTTGGCTCCACTCGGTGAGGAACGACCCAGCCGGGAACCCTCCGGGAAAGGTCCCGAGGTGCTGGCACAGCCCCCTCGAGGGAAAAGGGGGTGCTGGAAGCAGCTCCCAGAATTCCTGTTTATTTACCAGCCCCATCCACCCCCAAATAGGAAAAAACAGCTGTGAGTGGAAGGCAGCCGGGAGCTGTTTACAGGACGTCGATTGTGGACGGGACCATACAATTCCTTCACTTCCTTTTCCCGGCGCACGACAAAACAATTAAAATAAAAATAAGGTGGGGGGCGGGGGTAGAAAACCCACCCTGAACACCTGGAGGGCAGCACGAGGTCCCTGGCACTGCCACCCTGCAGGGCTCTGCTCATGGGGCATGGCAGGGGAGGTTTTGTCCCCTTCACTGCCTTGAAATTTGAGGTTGGACCAAAACTGACTGGTTGGGACTGTGAGGCTCAGCTGTTCTGCTGCCCTGGCAGTGTCCAAGGCCAGGCTGGACGGGGCTTGGAGCACCCTGGGACAGTGGAAGGTGTCCCTGCTCATGGCAGGGGCTGGAATGTGCTGCCACTTTCTGACCTGTCCAGGGGCATCGAGTGGGCCAGGTGGCATTTCCCTCTGGGACAGGAGCCCAGGGCATGGCTGGAGCTGTGTCAGGGCTTGGGATGGATCTCAGGGAAAGGTTCTTCCCCCCGAGGCTGCTGGGGCACTGCCCAGGCTCCCCAGGGAATGGTCCCGGCCCCAAGGCTGCCAGAGCTCCAGGAGCGTTTGGACACCGCTCTCAGGGATGCCCAGGGTGGGATTGTTGGGGTGTCTGGGCAGGGCCAGGGGCTGGACTGATCATCCCTGTGGGTCTCTCCTAACTCAGGATATTCCAGGATTCCCCAAACAGATGCTCTGGACCAGGACAGCCCAGTGACACCATCCCCCAAGGGGGACACACAACAGCAGCCACGTTAAACTCAGAGATCCCCACACGATTTCTGGGCAGATTCTGCCCCTTTATCGTTGTGATGATGAATGAACCCAGAACCCAAAGCCAGGACACCCCCCCACCCCCCTGATCCAGGGAAGCACCTGCTGCTGCCGCCCCCTCCCCAAATGTGCACTCAGGGATAATTTTTGACTTCAAAAAGCTGATGCCACCACTTTGGTGATTGTTAATTCCTCTGCTCAGCATCTGCTCGGCATCTCCTGCACTGTATTCCAGTTCAGCAGTTTCTGCACACACACAGATGGGTTTTAGGAAATGTTTGGGGCTGGGGAAAAATGGGAGGGAACCAGGGAAGGAGTGGGGAAAAATGATCCATCCCCCATCGGCTTTCCACGAGGGATAACTGTGGGGGGAAATTAAACCTACACCAAAATCAAACAAAGCCAGAAAGAGGGGAAAGAGCCAAGGAAGTACTTCAGTGACTCCTGGTCTTCTGGAAGATGCTCTGATATCACTGAAACTGCTCTCGGAGGACAGGGCAGGCTCCAAGGCAGCCCCCGGGCTGGTTTTGGGGGTGCTGGTGTGGCACCCCAGAAACAGAATCCTGGAATGTCCTGAGCTGGAAGGGACACACAAGGACCACTGAGTGCAACTCCTGTCCCTGCACAGGACACCCCAGCAATCCCACCCTGGGCGTAAACAATAACAATTGTATGCAATAATAAATGTACAAAGCAGTGCCCAGCACAAGGGTGAGGAAGTTTTGGAAAAACCAACAAAACCCAACCAGCAAATTCAGCCATCCCTCACTTCAGACATGAGTCATATCTGCAGATGTGGAGGAAGGTCCCCACTGCATTTTAGGGAGTGTTTTTATGGTAATTGAAATAAAAGCTTGCCTTTATTTTAAGCCATTATTAAGGAAATTAATCACTTGGGCCAGCCCAAGCCTCATCAAGGCCTTGCAAAACGACTGCACAGGGTGCCCATGGTGGCACTGGGGCACAGCCACCACCTCCTATGTCCAGAGCATGGCCAAGGACCCGACCCAGGGTGCCAACGTTCACACCAGCAGTGAATTGTTGGGCTGTGCCCCTCCTGGAGGATGGGATGGAGGGAGGCAAGGAGGGATGGGAGCAGCCCTGGGGAGAAGG
>VZRS01005072.1:81349-131671 GCA_013398055.1 Ifrita kowaldi | reverse complement strand
TAATATTATTTTTTAAAATTATAAAGGCAGGTCCAGTACTGCAAAACACCTCCTTGCCTTCGATCTCACCAAGAGCAAACACACCCCAAGAAAATCTGGGATATTTTTCAGGAGTGAGGAGATTCCTATGGAAGGAGAATCCCAGAATGGTTTGGGTTGGAAGAACCTTGAAGCTCATCCCAATCCAGCCCCTGCCGTGGCAGGGACACCTTCCACTATCCCAGGGTGCTCCAACCTGGCCTTGGACACTTCAGGGATGGGGAATCCACAACTTCTTTGGGAATCCTGTGCCAGGGCCTCGCCACCCTCACAGGGAACACAAGATTTGCATAAAATTCCACCAAGGAATTTGTGTCTGCTTTCCCTCACCAGGGACAGCTCTCAAAAAAAGGATTCCAAATGAGTTGTGAACATCCAGGATTCTGTGGGAATGCTGCACACCTCAGTTCAGAGGTGATCAGACAGAATTCCACATTTCCTCTGAAGAAGGAAGTCCTGATAAGAATGAAAATGTGCTTAAAACCCTCATTTTGATCCAACAAATATTGTACAGCCACGCCAGTGACTCACTGAGATGCCCAACACTCTACTGTAGATCAACCTAATTTCATTTAAAAATAAAAACACACACATTCCTTCAACTGGGCCACTTCAGATTAGGGATCTCTTCAGCCTTTTCTGGAGGGATTTAAAAAAGCTTTGGAGAAATCTTAAAGCTATGGAATTAGCCTGGTATTTATAGCTCCGTTTCCAAGCGTGTTCTTTGAGCTTCCTAGGACGTTCTTTTCCCCATCTGCTGGTTGTTGACATGGCATAACCTTGTCTTTTGATTAGGAAAATCTATAAGAATAAGAGCATTTGATTTGATATTGTGCTGGAGAGCTCTGGCTCCATCTCAGGCAGCGACACTTTGCTACTCCAACATCATCCAGGGCAGGAACGGTGCTGCATTTTCCAGCACAGACAACTGGAGTTCTATTGTTTGCTTATGTCCAAATCTGTTACTCCCAGTTATGACTAATGCTCCATGTGAATCCCAGCAGCACAAAATGGTGGTTTTCTCCCCATTCCAATGCTGTGCTTCACATGCTGGTTGGATACCCTCTGGTAAAGTGAGGTCAGCAAAGCTTCTTCTTTGTTCTCCTATCAAAAAGTCCACGTTTGGGTGCACTGTCTACCTTCCACCAAGGCATGAATGGTAAACTGCTTACTTCTCTACTTCAGCACCATCAAATGTTGAAGATTCCTGATCTTCTGGTTGTTTTTTTAATGTTGCCTCAAGTATTTCGTCTTGAAACTTCGCCGCTGCAGCGTAAAACTACAAAACCCAAAATTCAAGTTTCTCAGCTCAATAAATGCATTGATTTACTTTGGAATACTCACCTACATTGCTTCTCATGGTCTTGCTTCAAGTTATCTTGGGGATCTTTTAGGCTTTTTAAAATTCCTGCTGCACTTTGAGCTTTGCTTTAGACAGTCTCCTGTTGTGCTCTCGATGATGGGCTATGTCCATTGGGGCCGGCTCCTTGCCTCCCTCCACCCCTCATCTGAGGAACTCCTGCACCCCACTCACATCTGCTGAGATAATCACAGTATTTCAATTAAAACAATGAGCCAAAGGTTTTAATTCCACTTCTCTTGATTGCTTTGTAAGCCCTACACAATCACTCCGCCCGTACAAACAAAGAGTTGTTTTTAAGGAATGGCTTTGACTGGAGCTGAAGATGCCTCTGAGTTGCACTGATCCACACTGAGCCTCTCCAGCTAAAGGCAAGAAGCTGAGTTTTAGAGTTGTGATGCTGCAAAAGGCCTTGGTGAGGTAGAAGGTTCCACCAGCACCACAGATGAGCTATAAATGAGCCTTGGCTCAGGCACAGGACACTGGGGAACCCCTGCCTGAAACAGAAGCTGTTGGATCACGGAATTCCAGAATGGTTTGCGATGGAAGGGACCTTAAAATCAGCTGATTCCAGCTCCTCCCATGTGCAGGGACACCTTCCACTAGTCCAGGTTGCTCCAAGTCACATCCAACTTGGCCTTGGCTCATTATTCCCTAGCATCTGCCTGTTCCTGAGCCATTTCCATCCTTCCCACGCTGCTCCAGTCTCTCC
Source organism: Ifrita kowaldi (assembly GCA_013398055.1). Taxonomy (NCBI): domain Eukaryota; kingdom Metazoa; phylum Chordata; class Aves; order Passeriformes; family Cinclosomatidae; genus Ifrita; species Ifrita kowaldi. Next base: position 129,560 of record VZRS01005072.1, on the reverse strand, counting down.
AGCATTGATTGCCCTGCTGGAATCCCTCTGACCCCGAGAGGAGCCAGCAGCCTTCCCAGGACCTGGAGTCAATTAATTGGATTCTTCTAGAGGTGAAATGGATTGGAGCTCATTAGGTTAAAAGCATATCCCAAAGAGTTAATGGGGCCTTTAAACCCTCGGATCCCAGAGCCTGAGGACTCAGCACGGGCACAGTTGGGCATCAAATTCACAATTATTGGGGATTTCATGTTTTTTCCAAAATAAATCTTCATTAAAACCAAATGCAACATCAATGATTTTTGAATTCTTCAGAAAATGGAAAGAATTAGTTCTGATGTTCAAATCACCTCTTTGGAATCTCTTTAAAAGGCATTTATCATCACAGTGAAGGTCTGGGTTGTTGTTAAAACCTTCCCCTGTCATAGAAAACCCTGACACAAAATGGGACTGAAACATTTCAGACAAGCCAAACAAACAGGGTATAACACAAAAGTCACAAAGTGCACTGGCTGTGAAACCAAACAGAGCATTGCCCATGATTATTTAAATCTCTTGGTGAAGTTTAGAAGCAAAACCTGCAGTTTGGTTTCACTGATTTCATCCGTATCCCCAATTTAACTGAGTTTTCAATTGATCTTCCCAATTTAAGAGCAAAATTAGGGCCCAGCATTTTGCAAAAATGGGCTTTAATGATTCTTGGTTGTCTCAACCTGCATTTCCCAACCTGGCAGAGCCTTTCAGGAACAGGCTTTTTTCACATGCAGACACTTAAAATAAAAATGATTAACTCTGTAAAGTTCGTCCCCAACCAGTATCACTTTAAAAATGACACCCCTACAAAATGATAAATAGATATTTAGATTTTCTTCAGCACTGGGGCACTAGAAAACTTCCATGTTTAAGCCCTATCCAGGGTTTACCTGTTCTTAATACTGAGTACTAACAAGGAACATTCAGCCCATGATATTATTGAATACACAGATATTATTGAATGGAAGTATTTCAAAACATGACCATTTAAAGCAGGTTATTAATGTAATTATAATTTTTCTTTACAGTAACAAAACAATCAGTAAGATGGTACAACCTACCATTAAAGAATTTGCATAGAAATGTATTTTAGATCATAATTCCACTATGGATGGAAAGTTCTTCATATCAAATTATTTATTCATGTTTAAACACATTGAAAGGTATTGATAAGAGACATTTTTATGAAGAATTCCCCATGGAGCATAAAGTGCTAATCACAGCAACCACTGCAAAACTGTCATTCACTGGAAACAATTCCAAGAGATGGATGAAAGAGCCCAAGAATAAAACCTAAGTCATAGCAGGGTTTAAAAAATCTGGATCACATGGCCAGTGCTAAGGACTGCAGGAACATCAGGGAAAGGAGCTGCCTCCAAAGGCCTCGAGAAATCTACAGGAAAGCATCGTAAGAATTCATTTCAATGAATAATCTGATTTTTAATTTATCAAAATTAAATAGCAACAAGAAATTAATGATCAAATTGTCTGTACTGAGTGTATGGAAATGGATTTACACAGTGACTACAGAATTTGGGGTTCTTTTGATTCCATGCACATCCCTAACAATAAACTTCCCAAAAAGTTGCAGGAATCCAGCAGTGACTTTATTTCTGGGGAAGATACATCTGTTTTTTCAGAGCCTTTTGCTGTCTCCTTCCTTTGTGAGCTTCCTATTTACATAACAAGTCTGTGCTAACAGATTAAAAAAATCCTGTCCCCATCTAATCTCTTCAGATACAAACAATATTCTTACAACTACAGTATCTGCAGGATCTAAAATTAAAGATATTTTTTATGAGCAAACATGAAAAATACCAAAAACTGTTATTCCAGTAAGAGCAACAAACTGAACTTTTTAATTGTGTGCTGTCACAAATGAGTAAAAAAGAGTGTGGCAGTCAGCCAGTTCTCTTTTTACCTTAGCTGTGATTTAAATGCATTTCTTCTAAATCAAACAACTTGATTACTGGCTGTTTCTCAGGTTATTTTTCTTATTTTCTCCATGCTAGAACTGAAAACCTCTCCTCCAAACCAGTTAATTCCAAATTAGAGCCATGAGCTCCATGCTGGGAAATAGCAGCAGCACCTTAGAGACCTGTTTGGGAGCATCCAGCTCTGCCTGATATTCTTTACAGTAATTGTTATTTTTATTTTTTTAAGAGAAAAAAAAAATCACATAAAATTATATTTATTAATTGCATTGTCTTTCATTTCAGAGAAATCAGAGAATCCCACACTGGTTTGGGTTGGAAGAGGCTTTAAACCCACCAATCCCACCCCTGCCATGGGCAGGGACATCTTCCACTACCCCAGGTTGCTCCAAGCCCTGTCCAACCTGGTCCTGGACACTTCCAGGGAATGGGAACCCTCAGCTTCCCAGAAAGAGAGGCAAAGAGAGAGTTCACCTACCTGAACTCAGGAAGACTGGTGGGTGTAACACCCCAGGATTTGGTGGGTCTTGGAACTTTTGGGAAGAATTAGAGAAGTGCTGTTTCTTCAAGTCTTTGTGGTTTTTGCCCGTTTTGTTGCAATAAAGCCTCTTCTTCCTGCAATAGAATACACATTGTACTAAAAGGAGATTTGCAGAAAGGCAAATTATTCCTCATTTCCCTCTGGAAGGAGCTCTGTCTTCACTGCCCCTACCCACAGAACCAGGAGAATTCCCTACAGTCCAGGTAGGGTCCAGGTCTGGCCGTATCCTCCCCTGCTTTACACTTGTAGAGAATTTAAGGCTGTAAAAACAGAGCCCACACAGCTGGAGAATGGAGACAAGGGCTTTAAAATGACATATTCTTGAGAAGATCCACCACAAAACTTCAGAGAACTAAAATAGCAAAAAGACGCCCAGTTTTGCTTATTTATATACACATCTCTTTTTATATACACTCACACACATGGACATTTCTATAAATTAATATAAAAACCCCCAAAGTAGTTTAGAATCACTAAAAGTAGGTTATAGACTTGTAGACTTTTTTTTCCCCTAAAATGCCTTGTAGATTTCCCCCCTAAACCAAAGAGAATTCTGTGATTTGAACACGTGATGGTGAATCATGACCCGGGCCTAAGCAGGGCCTCGGATTTCATTTTATTCCTACAGCCAGCATAAAAAGTGGGTGAAAATATGCATTATATGGGCATGATTATGCTTGGAGCAACCACAGGGCTCGCAGGATTTTCAGGTTTCCCCAATTCAGACTCAGTCCAGAAGGCCTGCCCTAAATCAGGGCTCTGCTGTCCCCTCAGCAGAAAGCCTGAAAACTCTGGCGACACCCGATTTTTTTCCTTACTCCTCTGTTTTCCTGGAGTTTGAGGGAATTCCTGAGGAGGGAATCCCTGAAGTGTAGCCCCTCACTCTGCCAGAGGGCACAGCTCATTGCTCTGCTCCAAGGCTGCTCCCTCTGTCCCTCATGGATCAGCCAAGGGAGCCGATTTGTGTATTTCTGCTGGATTAGTCTTAACCCAGATCCTTCCCTAATCCCTGTGGCTGCAGGAATGCTTGGGCTGGACCAGGAAGGAGGGGCACACGGACAGGAATGAGAAACTCCAAGTGGAAAGAGCAGCAGCCACTTGGAGAAATGCAGGATGTTTGCTCATTTTATTTCTGAGGCCTGCAGAGCTGAAAATCTTCTCTCCTGCGTGCACGGGAGCATCTCAGCGTATTCATTGTTTAAATAAAAGTAATGTTTATCTGTTTACAGCTTCCTAAAGATACATTTTAACTGTTATAACGCCAAAGAGCAAGGGAAATGTCTAAAAAAATCTGAACACCTGACTAAAGCCACCAGAAAGCTGTTGGAAACAAGAATCTTGCTTCCACACTCATTAGAATTCCCATCTATTATCCGAGTATTTGCTAGACATGGTATCTGGAGAAAATGAAGTTAAAGCACAACAGATGGCAGAAGAAAAAAGAAGAAGCAGCTATCCCACCTTCCAAGGCTACCTTTGCAGGAACATATGGCCTTTTCCTGGGCTTTTGTGTGACAACAAGTTGGCCAGATGAACACAACTTCAAAAATGAACTGCAACTGCCTAACAACACCACGGACCACGCGAAAAACACCAAAGCTCAAAGAAATACCAGTAAAACAGGCAGGTCTTTCTGAGGAGTTGAGTCAAAAATCAGCTGGAGGGCCAACAAACTATCACATTTCTTTCAATGACGTGATACATCGTTATAAATATAACATCCTGATCTATTTCCTTTATGTATGTGATATATATATATAAGGCTAACATACTAACATATTTACTTTACATATGTGATATATAGATATAAGTAGCATTTTCCAAAGGTTTGGCAACGCTGTCATTTGAGTGGCTGTTGTTTTGAGCACACAAGATGGAAGAAGGGATATTACCTATTTTTTGTGGCTCCAGTTACAGGAGAAAAGAAATGGAGTTTTAATTTGCAAGAGGAAAAAATCAGACATCAGTTTAGTCAGTATCTCAATCCTATAAATCCTGAGTAGCTGATACTTCCATGCAAAGGCTCTGCCTGCAGTTTGGACATTAAACAATTTCATGTTCTCTGCATTCTCCACATCTTGATGAAGTTCATGCTCAAAATTTAGACCCCTGAAGTCTGGAGAATAAAGGTCTCTCCAACAATCACAAGTTCCAATTTATTTTGGTTTTCTCGAAACATCTTAGAATTAAATTTGATGAATAATTTACAAATTATTTTCATTCATCTGTAACACAGCACTTTGAAAACTTGATTTGTTCCCTTCAGCCCCTCTGCATACCTGGTGTACAAGCATTGCTATTTTCTGGCTCACAATGGAAATGTAATCAACTTTTCTCCTTCACTGATCTTTAATTTAATAAAGAGATAACTGAGAAACTGATGAGAGCTGAGAAGATAAACAAAGAATTTGAGGTCTGTATAATGCCAATTTGTCTTTTCTCCTAAACAAATGTTGCTAAAGTACAAAAGACTGAGTTCGTAAAAAAATTTAGTAGTTATTACTATGAACTAACAAATCACTGAATTTTTTAATCACAGAATCCCAGAAGTTTGGGTTGGAAGGGAGCTTAAAGCCCATCCAGTCCCATCCCCTTCCATGGCCAGGGACACCTTGCACTGGACCAGGATGCTCAGGTTCTCTCTGTAGGTGTCCCTACCTCAGCCTTATAATACAAAATACAAATATTCCCCCCAAAAGGGAAGACATTTGGTAAAATAACCCAAACAGGAAACAATTGTCACAATTGTCTTCCACCCCAGTGTCCACTCTTTCCTCCTGCCCCTCCAGCTGCTCCTGTGCTCCCACACTGCTGGAACACATCTTCCACAGGCAAGAGTTAACTCAACCCACCAGAATATCTCCATTTCTATCTCCTAACTTGGATTATTTTATAGAAATGTATTTGTGTTGACCCCAAGACCAGAACTTTTTCCATTTCTCCAGGAACACGATGTACACAGCTCTACCAATACTTGGATAAACATACCCACAGCATAAGGAGAAGAAAGGGATACCTGGACTTTCAGAGGAGCCTCTTATCCCACAGCTCCAAACTCATTAGGAGAGGAGAAATTTCATGCAGCAAGCACACCAACAGTTTATATTTTTGCCTCATGACACTTTATCATCACATAATAAAGTGTCTCCTTTTAGCCGTGACATTATGCCATTGTTTAAAATTAAATCCTCCCCAAAGAAAATAACATAAACTTCTCTAAACTCTGTTACTTCTTATTTAAAAATTCTTGGCACAAATCTCCATAACTGGCAAATCTTGATTATTTTAAACTCTCTTGCAGGGCAGATGCTGCCATGGGAGCAGAGAGGAGACTCCAGCAGACTCTGCTCTGGATTCAGGCTCCAACCGGTGGCAGAGAAATTATCCTGGAACTGGAAAGGCTGAGAAAATTCAAAATGAATTTCCACGGAGAAGGAATTTCATCCCAGCTCCATCCCTGCCTGCCTCTGTTGTTGTCACGCCACTTCCTCCAAGCAGTTCTTTCGAAGTGATGTTGCTAATTAGTACAACTAATTGTCCAATTCATTGATAAAAGTATCAGGATGGTATTTGAATAATCCCTGGGCACAGGGCTCCTAAAGCAGAATTCAGTTTCTGGAATTCTGATTCTATTCTTGCTAAGGTTAATAGATGGTTTCCCACTGAGTTTAATATAATTCACACTGGATCACTCCTGGGTCTATATTTATATGAAAATGCCCTACTATTTCAATCTGTTTGATCATTTAAAAAAAATCCATCTTATTTATTCAGAAATGGAGCTCAAAATTCTACAAAAATTTAGCCTAGGTTTGAATGAGTTTTTGGAAAGCTTTGAGAGATTTTATAAAGTCTGGTTTTAAGGTTTTTTTGAGTAAATGGTATTAAATAATCAAATACTCCTCTGATTTTTAGAAGTATGTATCACAACAGCATTAAGGCCAAAGAGAAATATTAAATATTATTAATGACAAATGTACCAAATCTCACTGGGGAGAAGCACAGTACAAACAAGGACTTAAAGGCATCAGGGTGTTTGACAGCAAATCGACAGCAGGGATAACTAAAGTCCAGATTTTTAAAGTTAAAGACACGAGTATAAACTGAAGGATTTTCACATCAGCAGAGCACACAGAGGAAAAGGATCTGAGAACAAGATTTTTAGTAGAAGTCAACAGACAACTTGGTTAAACCTAAATTTGCTTTTTTATTACATGATTTTATATGAAGTTTTCTCTGTGACCAAAAAAAAACCCCTTTCAAGCCAAAGAAACTTCTAATATACAAGAAGTTGAACAATTTAAATTGCTTTGCTTAAGTTAGCTTAAGAATGAAACAATATTAATTTAATAATTAAAATGTAAGTGAAGTAACACCACAGCCTTACAATTTTGTATGGCTCTAAGAACAGCGAACTGCAAAATGTCAATTTAATGACTGAATTTTTCCTCCTTCACAGAAACCACAATTAAAGTGTCCCAGTTCCTTCATTCTCAGCCTGTTTTTTACACTCTCTGACTTCAGGCATAATAAAAGATGAAGTTTCTGACCCCTGAAGCTTTTGTTTCCTCTCCTGCACTTGCAAACTTCCCTAATTCAAAGGTCTGGCAGGAAGGAGTTAACGCGAGCTTCCAGATGAGAGACTCCATCTCCCAAAGAGAGTCCAAGACATCCGTTCAGGGAGAAAAACTTGAAATTCCTCCAGAATTACATGAGATTGGAACTGATGGACAATCAGATCCCCTGGCAACACTGATCTGGGGAAAGAGAAAATTCCTACTCCATCCGAGCGCTCCGGCACCGACGGTGAGCTGAGAGTGAGGATCCTTCAGCTTCCTGCAAAGCTGAGTTCAGTCCGGCAGCTCTGAGAGAACTTCTCCCAAATTTTGGGAAGCAGCCTTGGTCTGATGTGTAACAAGCTGGACATGCCAGGTCCAGGTAGTTGGATGTGACCTGCCAGGACCTTGAGGGGTAGGAATGCCAGGTACAGCACTGGGAATGTCACCAACTATTGGGATCTGTATTGGGATTCATCTTCCTCAGCGGGAAAACAGAAACTCCAATGTCTGGACATGTGCTTCACCCAGAAACTTCTTCCTTACCTGACAACCCCTGTGAGCTGCTGCTCCTTCAACCAGCCTCTCCTGTATTTCAGTATTTTTGGGCTCTGTTTTTTTGAGCTGATCCAAACCAAGCCCAATTTAAAGGACCTGAATGGTCCCACCACCTCCAAAAAGTTGAAAGTAATTCCATACACAAAGAACTTGGTTGGATTTTAAAACTGCCTTTCAAGGGATGGCAGCACTATGCCAGGGGAGGAAATGTCAATCTGCTTTTTGGAATGTGTGAATGTGCAAATGTGGCAACCAAACCTAAACACAACCAGGACCTAAAATCACCTCAAATTGGAATTCTACTTTTGCCCCCTCTTTGGATGAACGTGATCAACAAGTGTGAGGAACGGGACCTTCATGTGAGCAACCAGAGTCTTAGAGCATGCCAACAGAACATGGTTTTGAACAGAAAGATAAAATGAAGCCATTCTGTAAATGGCACCAGAGCACAGAAAATGCCTATTTTAGCTCCTGCTCAATTGCAGAGAACAGATGGAAACATTTCGTTTGGACAACAAGAAGTATTCCTTAATAATTCAATAATTTGTCCCTAGGATTAAGACAGCCTGAAAACCAGTAAGAGCATCTTTAGTTTTCCATGAACTGAGATCTGTGCACCTTTAACATCATTAGTGATAAGATTTTACATCAGTTGAGTTTGCTGCTCCGTGGCATCATCCAAAGCTTTTAGCAGCCTCATAACAGATATGTTATATCATACATGCCCTCGATATTCTGCATTAACAGCTACAAATCAAAGTGCCCAGGTCTTTCCTCAACACAAGCCCTTGCAGGTAACAGTTAACTGGTACTAAGTGAAAGGACTGAATTAGTAAATCTTAAGTAGGGTCACAAAGAGTCAACACAAGGCAGATCCAGGCTCCTGAATTATTTATTTTTTGAACTATAAACATGTCTTCGGTTAAACCACCAGAATTAAGAATCAACTCGTGCAGGTAGATGCTCATTTTGCATATTAGGGCTTCACTACAAAGCCGTGTAAATTTACTCAAGGTAAGAATTTGTCCTAAACCAGAAAAATGTTGTAAATGGACACACCAAATAATCAGGCTGCAAGTGCTGCAGGTCAGCCCAACTGAGCACATGATGGTGAACACAGGAGGGTAAAAAAAGTTTGTACCTCAGAGCCTTCAAGTATTTCAGGCAGCAGATAAAAAAGAGCAGCTTAAACCAAGGTTTTTCCCTAAGAGACTTTTGGTTTATTTGTCCAAAGAAACATTAAACACAGAAAATATAAATTCAGCTGCACAGAAATAACACTGTGTTCTCACATTCCTCAAATTATCATCAAGGGCTATTGTTACACCTATTTACCAAAATATTTTATATCAATGTTTCTCCCCACTTGCTGTAACCACGTCGTTTTGTGGCAGAATTAATGTGACAGCACAAACATCCCTTCTGCTTCATTAATTTCATTAATTCTCTTGGTTCAAACCCCAAACCCACAACAAGCTCTAAATCTGTTGCAACCACACCCTGAACAGCAGCCTGGGCTTTGCAAAAAAAGTCTCAAAGCTGAAAAATAAAAAATTTAGGAAGGAATTCCTGCCTGGGAGGGTGGGCAGGCCCTGGCACAGGGTGCCCAGAGAAGCTGTGGCTGCCCCTGGATCCCTGGCAGTGCCCAAGGCCAGGCTGGATGGGGCTTGGGGCAGCCTGGGATAGTGGGAGGTGTCCCTGCCATGGCAGGGGTGGAATGGGATGAGCTTTAAGATCCTCCCAACCCAAACTGTTCTGTGATTCCATAAATTTCTGTACAATTCTTTCCAATTTCTGTACCTCTGGATAAATTCTGCCAATAAGTTTGATAAAAATCCATTTTGTAGCACATTTTCCAGATGCTCTTTCTGAATACAAAAGACATAAAACCAATAAAAAGGAACAGAAGCTTGTTTTAAGCTTTACTTCCAAATTTTTGTGTGATCAGCAACAGAAGATGACTCGGGAAGGGCCATGGATGTAACCAGGGGTGTGGAGTCATCCTGAGGAACAGATCCAACACACCTTCAGAGTAATGATTTTCTCTGCCCAAAATGATTGCAGACTCAGGCAGGGACTCGAGAGATGATTTTGGAGAAGCTGAGCCAAACTGTAAAGTCTCTTCACGCAGAATTGAAAATTGTTTTTAAAATTCCCCACTCTTCAAGAGTAACACGCTAAAAAACTTAATCCATGAAGCTTTTTGGAACTACAGCAAGATAATTTAACACGTTGTGCTGCTCTGAAGTTAAGGTCACACATTCTGCCATCATGTTGTGCATGAATTTTGATTTCCCTCAGCATGATGGTATTTGACATTCACGGAATCATCTCAGGTTAAGGCAAGTGGTGAAATGTTGCATCAGGTTGTATTTTAATAACTGGAATTGAGGATTTCAGGTATTTTGTACTACTGCAAAGGCACCATGTGTACATTTACATGCAGTGACTGTTGTATCCAAGGAAAAGCCATTCAGTGATTTACAGCCACAGCACTCAAGCACAATTATCAGCTTTGAAACCCATCAATTTCATTTTTTTTCCCTTTCTTTCTTGCTTTTAGCTGGCACTAGCACAAGGAGTTCTGGCATAGATTGTTTTCAGTTTGTACACATTTCAAACCAGTGCTGATTTCCTGGGACAGAAGATTTAGAATTGCCACGTTCCCTTTAACTGAGCAGGATTTGCAGTAGTGCAAGATTTCTTGTATTTTTAACTGTTGGGCTTCCAGCACCCAAAGCAAGGCTCATTTTCTCCTTCCACTGAACACTAAAGTGACTTTTTCTCTCTCAAACCACCGAAAAGTCTAACAGGGACAATGTGTCTCCTTTCCTCTCTATCCCTGCTGGATTTAATAGAGTGCCAGGGACAGAACATAACTCTAGGCTTAGTTTTTGTTCCATGGAAGGGACAAAAAGGAACAGGGATCCCATTTCTTTTTGGTAGCTTTTGGTGTAACAGCAATGCAATTTACCATATTCTTCTGGTTTTTACACAAAAAGTGATATTCCTGCTCAGCTGCATTCCAGGAGATGCCAGAGAACTTTCTGGAATGTTAATTGTGAAGCTATCAGCTACTAAACTTCTTTCTGGAAGTGCTCTCTGGAATACTGCAAATCCTGGTAATTTTAAATATTTAATGAGGAGAAGTTTTCCCAGACTGATTCCCTCAGGGATGACTCCTCCTGGATAGGGTTAGGGTTGGGTTTTGGGTTTGTCAATGTAGTAAATAGATAAAAGCTAAAAACTTCAAAATGGAGGATTGTTGTTGTTCACCAGGCCTTCTTCTTCTACTACTCCATATTCTGCAGTAAAAGTAATTTAGGGTGAGTAAAAGTAATTTAGGGTGATTAAATGAAAAATTCCGCAGTCCCTGGACAGCAAGAAGGTGATTTATTGAACATTGGTAGAAAAGTAAAAATATCTTTCGTTTTAAGCTTCCATTGGGTGATTTGCCTTTAAAAGGGCTGTGCAATCTTGATAACGGGGGCTTTCTTCTGTATTCTTTACTGGGTGCTGTGTCCAGCACTCTGTTCCTCTGATAAGACTTAATAAAACAACTACCTAGAAGCAAAGAATTTGAGAACTCCTTCCATCTTTTCAACTTTCTGGCCGGGACTCTATGAGTCCCCCCATCAAAGGGGATCCCATAAATCACAGTAAAGTGATAACTGGTGCCCCGTGTGAGGATCGAACTCACGACCTTCAGATTATGAGACTGAGACANGTGCTGTGTCCAGCACTCTGTTCCTCTGATAAGACTTAATAAAACAACTACCTAGAAGCAAAGAATTTGAGAACTCCTTCCATCTTTTCAACTTTCTGGCCGGGACTCTATGAGTCCCCCCATCAAAGGGGATCCCATAAATCACAGTAAAGTGATAACTGGTGCCCCGTGTGAGGATCGAACTCACGACCTTCAGATTATGAGACTGAGACATCTTTCCTGGGAGGGTGGGGAGGCCCTGGCACAGGTTCCCAGAGAAGCTGTGGCTGCCTCTGGATCCCTGGAAGTGTCCACGGCCAGGCTGGAGCAACGTGGGTTAGTGGAAGGTGTCCCTGCCATGGCAGGGGTGGAATGGGATGAGCTCAAATGTCCCTTCCAACCCAAACCATTCCATGCTGGTGTGGGATGTGAAGCACAGGGAATCACTGCCCACACCCTGCCAGGTCCATGGTGAAGGCACACCTTGGTGTCCTGCTCCCAAACATCCCAACGGGACTTCCCCCTGAAGGGAAACCTTCTCCTGGGGAGCCACCAGGCACCAGCACAGCTCTGGGTAATTCCAAGGGAATCAAGAGACACGAGGAAAGCTCTGCTCCCACCTCCCGAATTCCCAAAGCCACGTTTGGACCGGTTCTCGTGAACCACTGAAACAACAACAGATGAAGAGACAGTTTGATTCCTGCAAAGGACTGGCCAAAGGCCTTCAATCTCGTACTGCTGTCAAAATCCACCCAGAGGTAGCATATGTGAAACCTACTGAAAGCCGTTCCAGAATTAAATCACCCTAATTAGGCAGCCAGCACGAGGTGCTTAGGAAATGTCAAAGGGAAAAAGCATCCAGGCCCTGGAGATCACCAACATTTGCATTTGAAACCACACCAAGACCACACCTTTGAGTGAAAAGGAGAGAAAATGCAAGTTTTTCTAATGTTCAAAGGGTGCCTTGAAGGTGTCGAAGGTTTTCAGCTATTTCAGTGCATTTTCATTAGAAGCAGATCAGGTTTGTGGGTTTTTTGTACTATTTTGCTTTCTAGTCTTGAAAGCATCAACTCAGCGTTCTGAGCTTTGAGCTTGCAGAAAAATTCTGTGTTTTCTTTTACTGTCAGGCCTTGAGCTGCTGTGGACAAGCTCAAGATCCATCTGGCCAAATCCAGATATGCCACAGGTTGTCCCACCACGCTTTCTTTTTTTTGGCCAAACCCTGGATTTAGTATTTATTAAACTTAAATCACCAAGTTGCAGATGTTATGGCAAAATCTACTGATAGAAGAATTCATGTTTATTTTCTCTAGATTTTCACAAGAAACCTCATCAGAAACATCTTCAATACTCCTCCAAAATCTTTATTTTTTACCTCTTATTCGAGCTATAGAACCATGGAAATGACTGACAGGGATGGCTTCAGCATTGACAGTGTTTCAGACGAGTTCAAGGACAGGTAAGAAGAAATTTAACTGGTTTGGAATCTCTGTCCTACAGCTCATCTTGTAAAACCTGACTAAGAGTTACCTAAAGGTCTGAAAAGCAGGAGAAGAGTCAGGTATTTGGAGTGAGAGGCCTATCCAGAATGCAGGAATGGAACACTGAAATTCAGGAATGGAACACTGAAATTCAGGAATGGAACAATGAAATTCAGGAATGGAACAATGAACTCCAGTCATTACAGAGCTGGCTTTGTGATTCTGTAATCTGGGCATGGAACTGAAATGCTTTTTCAGCTCTGCCATCAATTCCCACCGACTCAGGACTCCAGGGTTCAGCAACTGCAGCTGGACAATCCTCAACCTGTCTGCTTTAAAATCACCTTTTTATCACCACTAAATCACCTCATTTAGTTCACTGCTAGGACANTTAGAAGCAGATCAGGTTTGTGGGTTTTTTGTACTATTTTGCTTTCTAGTCTTGAAAGCATCAACTCAGCGTTCTGAGCTTTGAGCTTGCAGAAAAATTCTGTGTTTTCTTTTACTGTCAGGCCTTGAGCTGCTGTGGACAAGCTCAAGATCCATCTGGCCAAATCCAGATATGCCACAGGTTGTCCCACCACGCTTTCTTTTTTTTGGCCAAACCCTGGATTTAGTATTTATTAAACTTAAATCACCAAGTTGCAGATGTTATGGCAAAATCTACTGATAGAAGAATTCATGTTTATTTTCTCTAGATTTTCACAAGAAACCTCATCAGAAACATCTTCAATACTCCTCCAAAATCTTTATTTTTTACCTCTTATTCGAGCTATAGAACCATGGAAATGACTGACAGGGATGGCTTCAGCATTGACAGTGTTTCAGACGAGTTCAAGGACAGGTAAGAAGAAATTTAACTGGTTTGGAATCTCTGTCCTACAGCTCATCTTGTAAAACCTGACTAAGAGTTACCTAAAGGTCTGAAAAGCAGGAGAAGAGTCAGGTATTTGGAGTGAGAGGCCTATCCAGAATGGAGGAATGGAACACTGAAATTCAGGAATGGAACACTGAAATTCAGGAATGGAACAATGAAATTCAGGAATGGAACAATGAACTCCAGTCATTACAGAGCTGGGTTTGTGACTCTGTAATCTGGGCATGGAACTGAAATGCTTTTTCAGCTCTGCCATCAATTCCCACCGACTCAGGACTCCAGGGTTCAGCAACTGCAGCTGGACAATCCTCAACCTGTCTGCTTTAAAATCACCTTTTTATCACCACTAAATCACCTCATTTAGTTCACTGCTAGGACATAGTTCAACCCTAGATTCATGTTTTATAAATTTCTATTTCCACCTAAACAAATAATTTACTGTTGTGTCACTCCAGTAGACCTTTTGTGGGTTGTGGCTGGGGTTTCTTCCCTCCCTTTTCAGTGAATACATCCCATTATTGTAAACATTCCATGAACTTGAATCTAAGCTAAAATTTAGCTATTCCAACAAGTAAGGAAGAGTCTGTAATCCTTGCAACCTCTCCTTCCCCTCATCCCACTTTTCAAGTTCAACTTCCCAGGCTGAGGGGCTCAACTGGTTTCAGCTTCTTACATACTTCTGGATTTAGGGATTGATCACAGAGGAGGAACTCAGACCCTTCTTTCCCTCCAGCCAGCAATGTAATCCCCCTGACCTGAACCCAAAAATCACTTCTGGTTTTAGCTCTTCCTCCAGAATTTCTCCATAATGGGAGAGGACAGACTGTGCTGGAATTCTGTCAGTCCATACCTGGAGTGCAGGCTCTGAATACACAGCAGTGCCAGTTTTTCTCCCTCAGAATTTGGTACTTAACTATTTATTTGTTTAACTATTTAAGAAACGTTTCAGCCTCTGAAAAAAAATCTCTATTTAAAATCCACCACATTGTGTCTATCAGGAATTATGGGGATAAAACCCCAAGGCATATCAGCAGTGCAGCTACAAACTCAGGACTTTATAGATCAATTTTATGCCACAGAGCCACAGCAAGACGACACTGGGCTGTGCTCCTCAGCTCCCTGGTTGGGAGATCATTTCCACACAAATGCCTTGCACGAACTTTTCCCAGCTGGCATCGTTTTTCCTCTTTGCAAGTAGTGCAAGGAAAGGCTGAAGCACACGTGCAGCTGAGGGAGGTGCAGGAAGAATGATGGACTGCAACAGCAACAAGCAAAAGTACAGCTAGGAAGGACTTAATGTGCATAAAACACAGAGAAAATATCTCAGTCCAGATCATGGAATGGTTAAAGCTGGAGAAGATCTCTGAGATGATGAAGATGAGAGGTAGAAGAGCATTAATTTTATATAAAATGCAATTTGTTACTATTATAGGTAATTAATATGGAAACCATTTCCTAGGTGCCATGGTGAGCTCACTGTCACTCCCAGGCTCTGAAACAAGATCAGGGAGCAGTGATCCAGGGTCTGTGAAAGGTGATAGCCCGGGAGCTGCAGGCAGGCAGGGAACAGTCACTGCGCTGTCTTCTGGCCTTTGGATTTTTACATTCACACAATCCCAGAAGGGAATGGCTTGGGAACTCATCCAGTGCCACCCCTGCCCTGGCAGGGACACCTCCCACTGTCCCAGGCTGCTCCAAGCCCTGTCCAACCTGGCCTTGGACACTTCCAGGGATCCAGGAGCAGCCACAGCTTCCCAGGCAGGAATTCCTTCCCAATATCCCATCCAGCCCTGCCCTCTGGCAGTGGGAAGCCATTCCCTGTGTCCTGTCCCTCCATCCCTTGTCCCCAGTCCCTCTCCAGCTCTCCNGGACTTAATGTGCATAAAACACAGAGAAAATATCTCAGTCCAGATCATGGAATGGTTAAAGCTGGAGAAGATCTCTGAGATGATGAAGATGAGAGGTAGAAGAGCATTAATTTTATATAAAATGCAATTTGTTACTATTATAGGTAATTAATATGGAAACCATTTCCTAGGTGCCATGGTGAGCTCACTGTCACTCCCAGGCTCTGAAACAAGATCAGGGAGCAGTGATCCAGGGTCTGTGAAAGGTGATAGCCCGGGAGCTGCAGGCAGGCAGGGAACAGTCACTGCGCTGTCTTCTGGCCTTTGGATTTTTACATTCACACAATCCCAGAAGGGAATGGCTTGGGAACTCATCCAGTGCCACCCCTGCCCTGGCAGGGACACCTCCCACTGTCCCAGGCTGCTCCAAGCCCTGTCCAACCTGGCCTTGGACACTTCCAGGGATCCAGGAGCAGCCACAGCTTCCCAGGCAGGAATTCCTTCCCAATATCCCATCCAGCCCTGCCCTCTGGCAGTGGGAAGCCATTCCCTGTGTCCTGTCCCTCCATCCCTTGTCCCCAGTCCCTCTCCAGCTCTCCTGGAGCCCCTTTAGGAACTGGAAAGTCACCCCAGAGCCCTTCCTTACTCTCCCTTAGATGCCTAGGAAGGAAAAAGGACCGGTCTGAGGCAGGAAATCAAAATCTGTAGGGAGCAGCCCCAGAGACATCAGACACAAGCACACAACCCATGTCCCCACTCCCACCTTCACTCCAGGACAGCTTTCCCAACAAGTATTCCTGGTTTGAAAGCATTTTCTCATCCATCAGCCACACTCCCCTCTCCACAAACTACTCAAATATAACTTTGGGCATTAAAATGGGCTCTCAGAGTCTGTTTTTCCAGGTGTGTGATTCCCATCTCCTGCTCCAGTCTCATCAGCGTGTCCTATCCCTGTCCCTGCAGCTGCAGCCAGGCTGGTCCTTCATAATTACAACCCATCTTCAACTGGAATTTTAGCTCCACATTCCTGCAGCCCAAATCAAAACTATTCATGGAGAATGTGTAATTTTATATTTTAAATATGTTTAGATGGGACCATCATAATAATCTGAGGGCATCGGCCCTCCTGCAGAAACATCTGTGTCAAAGCAGGGACTTGTCCCCTCCTGTTGGTTTATTTTTAAAGGCCTGAAATGTATTTTAGATTTTAGATTTAAATCAAGGAATTGCAATTTAAGACAAATCAGAAAAATCATTTTTATACAAGGACTAGTTCACAAGCATAACTTTCACCGAAAAGGCATTAGAAAGAAGCCTTTTAAGTGCTAAAAAAGAGAAAAACCAACTGAATTATGGAAAAACATTTGGTAGGAACCCCCAAATTTTATACCCTCGTGCTCAGAAAGGTGCCTGGCTCACTCTTAAATCCTCACAATCCTATCCAAGAGGAGACATTGTAGAAGAGCTGGATTCTACAGGATTGCAGGGATGCAGAGCAGGGCTACCCACAGCCTCAATAATACCCCTGACAGATGGCAAAATCAGCCAAATATTGATTATGTGGCTTTATTTTTTTTAAGTAGCATCACCTGAATCAGGGATTTGCTAACTTGCTTCACTGGAAGACACAAGTTGTGCAGTCTCCTAACAGGAGTGAATTTGCAGTGAGTTTTGAAGTGCCCTCAGCAGGAACAAAGTGCTTCCTCTCCCATCACCAGTTCCCAATAACTGTTTTCCAAGGATCACAGTCGAAGGAATAAATATTAACCTGATCAAGGCAAGTGCATATCATCCTGATACAACACTCAGAGGCAGTTTACTCAGCTTTTTTGCACTTTAAATGGTATTATAAGGTAGAATGATAGCAGAAATGGTGTAAAGAGCCCCAGCTGAAGCCTGGGTGTGATGGGTATATATTGAATTCTATACTCTGAGAATACAATATCACTGAAAGCTACTCCATGAGAACTTCATTGAACACAAAGAGGATCCTCCAGTCGGAACACCCACGTGTCAGACTATTCCTGAGTGCCATTGTGCCTCCTGTCACCTGCTCATTTGCCTACAGGATCTGTCCTCTGCAAATGTCACTCGCTGCCACTCAAATGCTGAAATTGTGCTCCAGATAAAAAAAAAACTTAAGGAAATTAAAAAAAAAAAAAAATATATATATATATAGGCCTGAACCAACTTAAATGTCTACCCAGGCAAAGGTATAAAACTTCCAAACAAAAATTAGCAGCATAAAAAAAATGCTGTTGGAATTATCTAGGAGAGGTTAAATACACACTATAATATCTATATATATCTATAATATCTATTATACCTGTATCTCTCTCTCTCTATATATATATATCTAATATAGCTATCTATCTATCTATCTATACATTATAATATCTACAATATATATGATACTGGTTTTCCTTTTATTGAAGGGGCACCTGTGGCCAGGTTTCCTTCTTCATTTGCTGTTCTCTTGTTGGGACAGGAATGAAACAAGGATTCACTCCTGGAGCTACTTTCTCTTGAATTATTTCTTATCAAACACATTTAGACTCACCAGTGAACACTCCCATTTGTGTGGTATGAAAACAAGAGCATTTTGTTTTCTAACACCTAAACAACGAGCACCTCAAATAGATTCCTGCTCCCATGGAAAATTCACTCTGGCATCCATGTCCTAAGCACTTTTAGTTCCTGGATCAAGGACTGATCAAAAAAGAGGAGATGTTTTAACTTTTGATGAGTTTTGGAATAGAAGCTTTAGTTCACCTTCCCTTCTCCTAAACTTGGCTGCTTTTGCCCCCACTCTCAGAACGGCACCAATAAACTGAGGCTGGACTTGGGTTGGGTTTATGGTTGGACTCCATGACCCCAAAGGTCTTTTCCAGCCTAAATGATTCCATGATTCTCTGATGAAATCTCCAAGAAATGTGATGAATCCTTTGAAGTGATCCCAACTTAGTTTGGGAGGCTGAGCCAAAGCCAACCGTGGCAATTACTGACCCACCTTGGTGAGGATCTTTACCTCTCAGGAATATTTTTCAGGAATGTGGTCACAATTAAAAAGAACCCTTTTTGTGCTCAGCTCTGGAGCATCACCACAGGTTTTGAGAGGAAGAGAGGCTCTTTTCTTCAGAAACTTGGTGTGTTTGATTTTAAATGCACCCTTGGTTTTAATTTTCCAGCATTTCCCTGGACTGGGATCCTTCTAGGAGAAGGCCAGTTGAGAATCTCAGAAATTATAATACCTTCCTTAAGCATTTCGATACATTTTTCACCATGATAGTGGCCCTCCAAGGATGTGAACTGATAGAAGGGGAAAAGAAAACAAAAGTGAAGAGCAAAATGGAAAAAACAATCTTTTCACAACCTTTCAGGCAACTTTCATGTAAAAAACCCCAATTTTTTTTAGGTTTTCATTAACAGCTACATTTTAAATTTGCTGCCCTTGAGCTTTCTTTTTTTTTTTCCAGAAGGAAGTATTAAAACAAAAATCAAAGATCTGAGTTTGGTTTGGTGTTTCAGCAGAAGAGAATAATACGGTTTATCTTAAGTATTACACTGTACATTCTTCTTTTAAATATTATTTATAATTAGTAAATAATGACAGCAGCTCTCATCTGTTATTTTAAACCAGCAGCACTTCCAGCAAAAAGATGTGGCTTTTACTTCACAGAAATTTCTTGTGATATTACAGGAAAACCTAAGGATGGAGATCTGTAACATTTTCTAACACCACAGACTGAAATAATCAAAATCCTCGACATTTTCTGGAGATATCCCCAAGAACCTCAAAACTTTCTGGAGGTATCCAAGTTCCTGGGGCTGTAGGAAGCCAATTTTTAGCTTTGCTGAGAAAAATTAACTATTAAAAAAATTAACTGTAACAATTTTGCTATTTTGTTATGAATTTTAAAGAGAGAGCCACTGCAGGATCAGAAAGTTTTGCATTACTTAAACATTTAACTTTGAAATTACAGCTAAATGCCTGAGCTTGATTAATTTGGTTACAATAAAAGAAGTGTTGGGAACATTTCCTTTTGTCCAGGGTGCCTGCTGCTCCAATTTTTCAAAATGAAAAGCCTTTGTAGTGGGTGAGTTTTATTTACAATATCTGTGTAAGGAAAAATTCAAAACGTCAGCCCATAATTCAATTTCAGAAGGAGCAGCTGGAAGAGAAATGGGGATCATGGAGAACAAACTTCTTGCTCTGTGCAAAAACTTGGCAGAAGTGGTACAAGAATTTCTGCTCAGGCAGGGAACAACTTATCAAATCTATTACATTTAAAATGTACTTTGAAAATTTGGCTCTAAAATGCACCTAAAAGTTGTGATATTGAAGAGCAACATTAGGAAAATGTCTTTTTTTTTTTTTTAACCCAAATCCTTTCAATAATTTCTGTAGAAAAAAAAATTCAAATTAAGTAGGTCTCCTTTTATTAAATTTAAGAAGGTAGAACTCGTTTATACCTTGCTTTAGAGAGAGTACCTTGGGAATTTCACACAACTCCACGCCTTTCATATGGAAAGAAGACAGAGCGAGACAGAAAATTGATTGTTCTGAGAAAAACATCAGGGCTTCAGAAAAGGCAACCGGGCTCCTTGCTTTTCATGGCAAGGCTGAGGAGAAAATGGATGGAACACAGCCCTGCTCCTTGTGTGCCTCAGGATAACCCCAAGGAAAGCTTGGGAATGCCCCAGCTGGGAGCCAGGCCGTGCAGAGAGCAGGGAGTGAGCACAGCCAAGGCTCTGAGTGCCACAGGCTGCACGGGAATCCAACAGCTCCAGGAATTCTGCCCTTTGGACAGTGCTACATCACAGTCCTGGCATTCCACGGGTCAGGAATTCCTCAGAGACACCAAGGCTTGGAGCTGGGGGTGGCACAGGGCACTGGACGTGGCTGTCAGTTATGGCACTGCTAGAATTTCTCCTGTTTAAAAAGATAAACAGAGGCAAACCCCACTCGTCCTCCCAGCTCTGCAGAGCCAGGTTTCTGGGTTATTAATGCTGGATTTGCCCCCAACACAAGGAAAACATGGAGCTGCTGGAGTCCAGAGGAGGCCACGGAGCTGCTCCAAGGCTGGAGCCCCTCTGGAGCCAGGCTGGGAGAGCTGGGAATGTTCACCTGGAGAAGGGAAGGATCCAGGGAGAGCTCAGAGCCCCTTGCAGGGCCCAAAGGGGCTCCAGGAGAGCTGGAGAGGGACTGGGGACAAGGGCTGGAGGGACAGGACACAGGGAATGGCTTCCCACTGCCAGAGGGCAGGGCTGGATGGGATATTGGGAAGGAATTCCTGCCTGGGAAGTTGGAGAGGGTCTGGGATGGAATTCCCAGAGAAGTTGTGGCTGCCCCTGCATCCCTGGAAGTGTCCAAGGCCAGGCTGGACAGGGCTTGGAGCAGCCTGGGATAGTGGGAGGTGTCCCTGCCATGGAACTGGATGAATTTTAATGTCCCTTCCAACCCAAACCAGTGTGGGATTCTCCAAAACCTGTTGCTAAAAGGTGCAGCAAAGCACGAAGGCAAATTGTGAATTCCATGTGCAGGGAAAGGAAGGAATTCCATTCCTGAGGAAGGAAGGATTGAACAATTAAAGCCAGCGGATTGCTGGTTAAATTCCATCTATTTAATGGAAGGCTTTCCTATGGAGGAAAATAGCATGTTATCATATAATTAAAGATAATGCATGAGGTCTGAGTGGGTGAGGCAGGGTCAGGAAGGTTTGGGAATATTGGACTCCACAGGAATGTGGATTCCATCCACAGAGCCCCTGCTTTTAAAAATAGATCAAATGGAACAGCAGCAGTGGCTGCAGTACCTGTACAGCTGTGAGCACTTTAGTGGGGGGGAAAAAAGAGTTCAAAATGCGAGCTAAGATGCTGAGAATGAGAACTAAATGTTTTCTTGGATTTCACTGAAGCATCCTGAGGTTTATCCACACGTACATATTAAAACTTTCAGGAAATAACCAGTACAACACGAACCTTACAGGGAAAACTACTTTCCCTGCCCTAGTTTTTCACATAGAAAAAATGGTTTTTTGGAACCCAAACACAGACTTTGATAATTATTCCCCCAAAACATTTGGTTTGCCTTCACCAACTGGTGTAGATTCCCATTTTAGAACAAATAAAAACATATGCAAAGGTCTATCCTGGAAGGGAAGAGTGACAACAAAACAAACCCAACCCCTCAATAAGGCAGAGGTATAAATAACCTCTGTCTGCTCTGTTTGTCTTTTAAATGTAAAAATCTTCCTTCTGAGGGTCAAAAAAATCCCCAAACTAAGGGAAAATGAGAAGGGAAGAGAACTGCCTTCATTTTTGAACTTCATTTTCAGACTCCATAAATGAGACACTCAATTTGTCTGGGCTAAAGAAGCATTTTCAAGAATTCTCTATTGATGCTGCTTGAAAACAGAGATTATATATATTTATATATGATATATGTATTATAAAGATAGGTACTATAAAGATTTGCAGAATGAGCCCTTTCCCAGCAGATCCAGGCATGAGTAAATGAAGAAAATTAATTACAAACACTGAATGAACTTTGTGTTTAAATCAGTTTTAACAGTGCTGCATCAGAGCACCACCTGGGCCTCAGCACCCTAAGAACAGTGGAGGTTGATTCCTCAAATTCCCAGCTCCCAAGAGCCATCCAAAGTTCAGATTTGAGAATTAAGGAGCTTATCCATGAATTTATCCACGCCTTTATTCAAGAGCATTTTACAGGCTTCACTTTGAAAAGCCTCAGCTCGAGTTGGTGCCTCCAGAAGTTCAAAACTGAAGCTGTAGCCTCATTTTGGACCTCTGTGCTACAGCAAAGAAAAGCAAATATGTAAATTCCCAGTGAATTCAAGTGCTCCATTAGGAGCTCAATTATATTCTGAAATGATGTCTTAATTGGTTTGCTCATAGATGAGCTGTAGTGCTAACCAAAAATCTACTGCCATAATCAGCACTAAATTTCAGATATTGCCACACATTAAATTAACAGCAGATAATGAGTGGGAAAATTAGCTCTATTTCCATAACAGAAAAAAAAAATGGTCCCATATTACCTACAGTGTTATAGTGAGTTAGTTTCAAAATAGGAAAAAATGATACATAAACAAAACTCTCCTGAATATCCTCACGTTTATTTGGCTCAGAAGACCACATATTGATGATAAATAACACCTGCAGAGAAAATAAATGGCACAGGACACTTCGCATTTGTGCTTTCACCATTTAATTTAAAGAAGTCACATTTTGAAATTCTATAGAAATCTTCAAGAGATTCACCACTATTTTACCCTTTTTTTACCTGATTTTTGTCTTTTTGAGCATAAACCCCCATCCTCAATTACTCTTGAGATTTTAAGGTAGTGCTGGGGTCTCATCAGTACCACGAAAATATTGTAACTGATCTGCAGGTGAGAAAACCCATGAGAAAAGAAAAATAAAGAAAAATATTAAATGCAGGAAAAAGGAGAAGCTAAGGAAGGACTCCTATTCTTGTGACTAAAAGGAGGAGAAGAAACGGAGCTCTTTCCATGGAGATATTTTTTCACTTTAGAATAAATAAACATTAAAAAAGAGGTTAAAAGTTGGCAGAGTGGTCAGATTCCCAAACTTGAGCTGCTGTTCAGTTTTGGAGGTCAAACCCAAACTTATTACTTCTAGACAAATGCATAATGTGGATTATTTGAGTTACCTTTGCTGTCTGAAGGAAACAGATTTCAGAGATCTTGTCTGTAAATGAGATAATCTTCAACAGTGCTGCCTCCAGCGACCACCATCGTCAACAAGGATCTGCAGAACAACAGCAGAGCAGAAAATCAGCCAGGAGAGCTAAATACTAATTTCTTTATTTATTAAAAAGGCACAATTTCATGCAACACATGAATTTAGGAGCTGCTGTTAAAAATAAACAATCAAGCACCAGAGTCACTACTACATGGGAAGGGATTTATCTGCTTGAGGAATATGATAATTAGTCTGCATTAATATATTTAAAAATACACCTAACTTGGGGAATTCAGTGTTCTACCAAAATAACAACAGCAAGGATCCCATGAGTTAAAATTTAAATTAAATAAAATTACCAATTAGTACTGAAATGTGACATATTATAAGCACTAATAAATTATGAGAAGTTAAATCACCTCCCTAGACTGAAATTAAAGGTAACTTTAAGACAAGGTCACTATAAATGCCAGTTATGCTTTTAAAAAATAAAATTATTCAACAATAAAACCACACAGCATCATTTGTTAGTGCTGCTTTCATATCTCAGCCCTGTAACACAGAAGGATGAATATAAAAAATTAAATCACTACAAAATCCATCAGGTCCAAAAGTTTTTGCCTTGTAAACAATTTTTCTTTTTTACTCAGTCAATTCCACTTGGTTTAGACTTTCTCAGACCATGGAGCAATCCAACTCTGAGCAAAGGAAAACCCCCCTGACTTCCATCACCTGAGAAAAAACACCTTTCAAACCAACTTCTCCCACAAATCAGCAAGTTATGGAATATCTGCATGGATACTCTGCTCTTTCTAGAGCTTCCAAAAGTGTAAAATCCTCGTAGAGGACGTAACTCCCATCAGTCTCTGAAATAAAATTGTCCATGATTGTGTTCCCTCTCTTTCTCATGCAAACCTGAGCCAGCACTGGGCTGTCCCTGCACCTCCACGCCTGCCCAGCTGAGAACTGATGGATCAGCATGGGGAAAACATTCCAGACACAAAATGAGCCAGTAAAGTCCTAAAAAGCTGCTGTGAGGGCACTGGGAGCGACGCTGCCCCGGCAGATCGGGGGTGAATTTCCAGATACGGTTCAAGACGGGGTTGAGGGGCAGGAGAGGAATGGAGAAAAGTGTTTTTCGTAATTGAAGGCTCAAGGAAGTCACAGAAGTTTCTGTGAAATAAGAGGTGAGAAAGATCTGGTGATGAGCTCAACATCACTGAACAACCCAACCCAAGACAGCAAATGTTGGTGCACTGAGGTCCAAGGAACACCTGGAGGTGGCACTCAGGGCTCTGGGCTGGATCAAGGTGGGGATCGGTCACAGCTTGGACTCCATGGCCTTGGTGGGTTTTCCCAACCCCAATAATGCTGAACCCAAACCAATCACCTTTAAATCCATGCCTTGGGCAGCCAAAACCTACAGCCCTTGGAATCAGGAGTAGTTAAGGCTGGAAAAAGCCCTGAGGATCATCGAGTTCAACCAGCACCACTTTTTGACAGCTCTGTTGGCTTTGGTGTCCTTTGTTTGGTCTCTAAGGCAGCCCAGTGAAGTCCAAGGAATAAACTGGTACAGAAGCCAAGGCAGGATCCAACACCAGATTTCTTTAAGGAGTTCAGCACAGAATTTGGATCAGTGGCTTCAAAGAGGAAAGCTCACCTGCTGAAAACTGGAAAGTGGACTGAGAATTGGAGTGAAAAATGACATTTTAAAGGGAAAACATATAATGTGGAGCAGCTCTGGGATGAGAATGCAGTATTTCATTGTGCCACTGTAAACAGCTCTTGTTTGGAGTCTCCAGAGTGGTTCAGAGTCTGGGACTTGTCTTCCCTAAAAATGACTTTGTTCACATAATTTGGTGTTGAGGTTTTCTATCAGCTGTGCTTCAGACTTCCCATTCAGTTCTTAATCTCCCCAGATTTCTCTCAGTGCCATGAAAAGATCTGTATTTTATTTTTTTGCCTGACAAGTAAATCATTCTCACGTTGCCTTTTGTGTTAATAGATGATATTTTCTATTTTCTTTGTGAACTGCACAACCACAATCCAGATATTTAAACTCTGCTCCCACTGCAGATGTTATTTCTGATCAGATTTAATCATCACTCTCAAACAGAACAACTGCAATAATTGTAAGGGTATCATTAATTTTGTTCTCAAAACCTCTAAGCCTTCTCCAAGGGCTTGGAGCATCAGAGCACTGGGAAGAAATTTCTTCTGTGTTTAACCACATCTTTCAAGGGAATCTGCTGAATTTCTTGGGACCTGTTAATTTTGCTGAATGGCACCCAAGTGTTTAATTTTTTCTTCAACTGATTTTATCATCAGCACCCTAAGACCAGGAGGAGTCACTCTGATCTCACCTTCAATTAATGGGAATTTATTGACGAGATTAAACGTTTTCTGTTTAAACACACATGATGTTATTTACAGAGTGGATTCCTGTGAGACATTTGATACCCATAAAGACACAGCTCCACGGAATTCCAGGATGGTTTGGGATAGAAAGGACCTTAAATCCCATCCTGTTCCAGCCCATGCCATGGGCAGGGACACCTCCCACTATCCCAGGTTGCTCCAGCTCCCACCCAACAGATCCCTACGGATCCTCAACACCCTTTCCTGGTCACCACAGCCCAGGAGCCTGGAGAGCCTGGAATTCCTTTCTGCTGCTCTTCAGGTGCTCCCCATTCTTCTTTTTAAATTTTTCTGGTTTTCTTATATTCTCCAGCACCTTATTTTGAATGTTGTTCCTCTAAATATCCCAGAGTATGAAGAGTTGGTTCTACAGGATTCTGCATCCTAGTCTGGTGCCAACCCACCAAACATATGTCTCTGCTCAAATGGAAGAATCTGTTTTGATTTCTCTTTTTTTAAAAAAAATTTCTTCCTGGACTGGGGACAAAACATTTCTTTAGATACAACTCAACATTTAGTATCTTCTGACATACGAATCTTCCTCTAAATTTTTGTTAATTTATTCCCATGCAGCAACTTTGAAGAAGCTGAACTGTGTGAACGCACGACAATAATTATTAAATGTTTGAAAATTCTTTACTAAATCAAAAGTAATTTAGAAATTCTTGGCTGTGAGGGTGGGGAGGCCCTGGAAAGGATTTCCCAGAGAAGCTGTGGCTGCTCCTGGATCCCTGGAAGTGCCCAAGGCTAGGCTGAATGGGGCTTGGAGCAGCCTGGGATAGTGGAAGGTGTCCCTGCTCATGGCAGGGGTGGCACTGGATTGGCTTTAAAGTCCTTTAGAACCAAACCCATTCCAGGATTCCATGATGATTCTTCAATCTCATGGGTGACAAACAGGCCTGAGCTTCCTAGAGATATTTAGGAATGAAAAGAAACCCGTCAGCTCAGACAGGTGCAAAATCTCACATCATTTTCTGTTAGATAAGGGAATATTTGGGATGCACCACACAGAAACACTCCAAAGCCTCTGCAATCTCCATCAGCCGTTGCCTCTGGGAGGTGTTTTTCTTGTTTGTGAGAAAAAATCCTTGCAGTCACATGAAAATTATTCCACAGCAAGATAAATGCACAGAGGAAACAGCAGAAATTCTCGATGCATAACACAGAGTTAGGGAAGTATTTCCTAATTCTTTTTTTTTTTTTTTGTAAAAGCAGATTGGAAAAACACTGAAGGGATCTTTGTATTTTCACACCTGAGGGGTGCAGTGCAGGAGGAGGACAGGACCAGGAATATGCAAGAACAAGCAGGGCTGGATTCTCCTCCGAGCTCAGAACCCCCACCATGACCCAGCTCAGTTCCAAAGGCTACCACTGGAAAAGAATGAGGAGGAAAACACACGTGTGTTTTCCCTTTTTTTTATTCCACAGTAATGCTGAAAAAGCTGCCTCAATCTTTCTTTTAAATTAATAGTTTGGAGTGAGAAATAAATAAAGCAGGTCAGCTTGTTTTTGTCAGAGATGAGCGAGCAAGGACTAATGAGATCACATGACAGATGAGTCTTCTCCAAGATTGTCCTAAGGAAGAATTCCATCCTGCTTTTAACTGGTATTTACCACTTTATTGACACCAATAGAACAGAATTCTCTAATTACCATTAGAAAACGAGAAGATATTTTAACTGAAAGAGGAAAGCCTCACTAATTTTACTCATTTCATTTCTGGTATTCTGGGGAAGGGCAGTTTTGGGGATGCTGTGGTGTGGGGCCCTGCTTCTGCACCACATATTTGTTTCTATTTATTCATATTTAAGTCTAACCGCCACATTATATATAAGCAGTATATGTACATAAATATATAGAATAAACAAATGGGCTTTCTCTGTGTCTATAGACAACAGATACTTTATTTTTTACTACAGGCAAAACCCCAGCGCTATCAAAATTTCTGAGAACCAAAATATTTCTGGAAGAAATAAATCCCCCAGCCCTCAATGAGACACAAACTACATTAGAAAGAAATCCCATTTATCTTCCAAACACGAATATCTCCATTTTCTTCCTTTCTGGATTACTTCTAAATACTTTTTTAGCAGCTAATCTCTCTTTAAAGCTGAACAGTGTAACAGAGCACAGAAGAGGCCACGGGCTGGGAGAGCTGGGAATGTTCAGCTGGAGAAGGGAAGGGTCCAAGGAGACCCCAGAGCCCCTTGCAGGGCCTGAAGGGGCTCCAGGAGAGCTGGAGAGGGACTGGGGACAAGGGCTGGAGGGACAGGACACAGGGAATGGCTTCCCACTGCCAGAGGGCAGGGATGGATGGGATATCGGGAAGGAATCCCATGGACTGCGTTAACTTCCAAGAGTCTTCCTTTCAAAACAAGGGATGGGAAGAACCCCTCATTCATGGAAATTGAACAGGGAAAAGTAAGCTCAGTGCCACGCTAAGAAAATTATCATCCACAGCAAACTAGGTCACAGGAGTGAGTAGTTTACTAAATATAAACTTTCTTTGTAGTCAGGCAACCACTGTCAGAGTAATGAGATTTACTCATATTTCACCCAAGTGCTCTCTGAATTCAGACTCATTAAAATAACCACTAAGTGACCCCTCACACGTCCCTCACCTCTCAGGTGACGCAGCAGCAAATTCAAAGTGTCTCTAAAAAAAGAGGATTTTAACCTTTTATAATTTCTAGGTATAAAAGAAACCCCTTTGCATCCACACTGCCATTCACCCAAACATCTCCTGTATCCAGAAATACACTCCCAAGCGTAATTCACTTCCCAAGTCACGTGGAGCTGACAGAGCCCTACTCTACTCCCAGAAAACCGTGGTGGCACAGTGAGTTTTAGTGACCTCCTCAAATCCCTGCTATGGTGCTGACACAGTTGGAAGGGAAACACAAAATTCCTGTCAGCTGTCACCCAGTGCTTCCAACCCTGCGAGGAGCCGGGCTTCTCCCGAAAATGTGAAACCAGGAAAAAGGAATGGAAGGGTGAGAACACTCCCTGTTGTTTATTTTCTTGTGCTGGAGAAAGAAAAGGGAATAATATTTTTTCTAGCCATGCAAGTATCACTGTGTTTATAACAGGATGTTCTTCCTCTGCTGTTTGGATGGTTCCAAAAATATTCCCCTTTGGTTTGTGGCAGTGGCTGTCACCCTGACAGCGTTTGCTGCCTCCAGGGCAGGCTGTGTCTGTAACAAATCTGCACAGGCAACTGATGCCACACTCCCATTTTTTCTAAAGTTAGAGCTAAAAACTGAAGGGGCTGAATGAGACAACTGTGGATACAGCTTTAATTTCTGAATGGTTATTTCCTAGCATTTAAAACCTGCAAAGATGGTGCAAGTTGGGCTAAAAGTTCTATTTTTGGTGGGTTTTGAGACAACTGCACGCTGACATTTACTACTATAAAATAATTAATGCTCCTGTGCTTTCAAACACTGGGTACCAGAAATGATGCCACTGAATCCAAACCTGAAAAGAGGACACTCCACTGCAGATAAAACACTGACATCTCTTCAGAGAATTCCTTTTAAAAAGGGAAAAAAACGGCACAGTGTTGAGCCTCAGTTGTTTGAAGAAATATTCTTCTCCTCCAAAATGAAATTAGAAACATTCAGAAGCCCAAAATGTTGTAAATTTATGAATGTATCAGTGTGTGGTTACACAGCCAAAGGAAGAAAATGCATCTCTCCAGATACATCTCTTGGTTTATTTTCTGGCTTCTTCCAAGGACAGAAAAGGCAATCAAACGCAACAGAAAAATTGTATTAATTGGCTGATCTTATGACAATTTCCATTCAACAGTATTTTCCTGTTCTTTTCATTGATGATAATTATTCAGCACAAAATGCAGAGTTTTACACCACATTTCCAGCAGTTTCTGCCTCTTTTTGGGCACTGCCATGGCTGGGACTGCCCTGGGTCTGCACTGGGCCCTCCTCTCTTGGATATTTTAATTTATTTAACTGCTATCAATGTTTAAACAATAAATCTTGGTGTCATTGGAAGGATTTCCATGAAATCACAAATATTTTATTTATTTTTAAGGAAAGAAACCTGAAAGTAAGTCTGGAAGAGTATTTCTCTGAAATCTGAGAGTAATAATTAACAGATTTCAGGGGTCTCTTCTGCATTTTAATTTCAATATTCGACTAAGAACTGTGTCTAATTTCCCAGACCAAGAAGTGTTTTTTGGTCTGTATTTTAACACCTGCAGTTTTACAAAGGATTTCTCTTTTGATGGAACTCCTGGAAACAAATTAATTCATAAGTGCCTCCAAATCCCACAAGATTTAACAGAGGAATACTTCTTTATATAGCAGTGCATGTTCACCATCAAACCGAAATCTAGTAAAAGATTTTATGTAAAATTAAAATGTTTTTAATCCTTCTATCCCACTTTTCCAGGCCTACATTCACATATACCTATTACTCCTCCTGCTTTCCCTTCATCCTCATTCCATAAAGAACATCCACTGAATATTTAGGCTCTAAGTATGGGTCACATTTAATATTTTTTCCTTTCCCATTAACATAAGATTTATAGCACTGCCATAATTACAATGCTTTTAAAACAAGCCCGTACACAAATATCAAATTCTGATTGATTGGAATCAGGAACAAAGAATATAATCTTCCAAAACTTCATTCCTTCCTTTGGCCAAACTTAGATCAGCTGCTCTTTAGCTGATGATTTAGGAGCATCCACAAATGACATCAGGAGCACTTTACTTACGCCAATCTAATTTAATAAAAAATACCTCGGGAGATGATTGTGTTACGAACAGAAAGGAATTTATCTCCCTTTTCAGCTGCGTGTGCAGCTCATACAGATCAGCCCCTGCAAATCACTCCTGGAAACTTCAGAATACTCCTTAAATGTAATAATGGACTTTTTCTTAATAGCAAATTTATTTGAAGCTGTGCCTGTATTCCTTCCTTGTGAAACAGAAGATAAAATCCCATTTCCTCACAGCTCACTGTGCTGCCTGCTGGAAAAGCAGAGGGTTTAGGCACATTAAAGAAAAAGTCTGAATAGGTTTTTGCCCCTCTTTTATTAAATAAGGAAAAACATAATTCTGGGTGGACTAAATAATTTTTTTCTCCTGGCTACCTGTGCTTTCCAAAGCTCAGGAAGCTGCAAGGATTCCCATGGGCACACATCCCTGTTTAAGGCACATTCAGTCAACAGCTCTGCCTTTACTCTGCCATTCCTTCTGATATTCCTGCCCTTATCAGTTTTGTCTCCATCATTACTCTTTCCATCTTATCTTTACTAAAAAGAAAACCTTCCAGGGGAACTGCCTCCTCCTCGGGGGGCAATGAGAGGCACCACTATCACCCGAGACATCTCCACAACAGCCACATGGACAATTAA
The DNA here is from genome assembly GCA_013398055.1 of Ifrita kowaldi. Lineage (NCBI taxonomy): Eukaryota > Metazoa > Chordata > Aves > Passeriformes > Cinclosomatidae > Ifrita > Ifrita kowaldi. The sequence continues at coordinate 98,519 of VZRS01005072.1, read as the reverse complement.
GCCAGCAGCAGATAAAAGCAGAATTCCCTTCCTGCCTGGCTGAAATGAAGTTTGGAAATGTTTGGTTAAGAAAACGACCTTGGTTAATTTTTCCAGGCATTTCCTGGGAGAGCCACAATTGGCACATCCCCGCTCCTGTCACCAGGAGGAACCACCCAGGGCTGTGTTGGCTTCACTCCCTCAGTATCCCGATGGATCAGGGGTGCAGTTTGCCTCTTCCCAGCCTAACTGTGGAAAAGCTGCTTGGAATAATGCTGGCTTATGGCTAAGACAGGCTGCTCTCCAAGAAAAGGAAATCTGGAGTGTCTGCGTTGCCATAAAACCTCTCCAGCAAAAAAACCCTCTTGAGCCCAAAGATAAAATTGTGGTTTAAATTTAAAAGTTTCTTAGAAGTTCTTCATGTTTTAAAAGATCCTTTTAGTTTCTAAAGGTTGTTTGGGATAGGTAGAAGACTGGAAATATACATGTGGGAAAAAGAAAAATGCAAAGGTCCAAGTCAAACAAACAACTTCCCCCCAAAAACCGAACCCATTGGAGGAGATTTTGTAGAACCCATCTAAATCACCCCTCCCAATAAAAACACACAAAAATCTGTTTTATCTGCTCCGTTTCTTTAGCCCACCACAAAAAGAGGAGAAAGCCTTCATGTGGAGAGGGAGTGAATGGGCAAGAGGAAGTGGGCAGAAACCCCTCCAGCCGGTTTGGCTGCTGGAGAAAAAGGCAAATTCTCCTTTTCAGGGAGGTGTTGCCAGTTTCAACCACCAAAGCAATTTTGATCTACAGGAATTTTATACCACTGGAGATAATACTAAAAGTTTTCAAGGAAAAACATCAAAAGCTTAGCCAAGGAGTAGCCATGCCAAAATAATGATATTGTTCAAAACTGTCATCTGACAGTTTAGAAGTTTAAATTTGGGTGGTTTTTTTGCCACCCATAAATACCCACCCTTCTTTTGCTCTTATAGAATGATTTAAATCTCAAATTAAATAGTCCACATCACTGCTGGAATTGCCATGTAGTTCCTTCTCATGGTAAATAAAGCAACAGCATTTACAGGCATTAAAAACGAACTAAAAAAGCAAAACACTCATATAAAAGCTTAATTTCTTCCCATCTTCCTCTCTTCATCTCAACCCACTTCAGCCCAGTTTTTACTCTCATGTTTTTCACCCTGCCTAAAACTGAATCCTGAGCTACTCCGATCTCTCCGTTCCTACAAAGGCCCACTGAAGTCGGTGAAGGAAATTCTTCACTACAAAAAAGAATTCTTCACTATAAATAGAATTCTTTACTATGGAGAATTAAATAGTAGAATTCTTTATTATGAAAAATAAATCCTGTCCTGTGAGGGTGGGGAGGCCCTGGCACAGGGTGCCCAGAGAAGCTGGGGCTGCCCCTGGATCCCTGGAAGTGTCCAAGGCCAGGTTGGACAGGGCTTGGAGCAGCCTGGGATGGTGGGAGGTGGAATGGGCAGGGGTGGAATGGGATGGGCTTTAAGATCCCTTCCAACCCAAGCCATTTCAGGACTCCATGGAGCACAGAGCAGCTCCAGATGTACCACAGGAGGATGCTGCACTCCGAGATGCCGACGGCAGAGCCGGCGCCTCCGGCTCGGTGAAGCTTCGTGGCATCATCACAGCAATCCCAGGGATGCTGAGGTCCACAGCCATGCCTCAAAAATTTAATGCATTCTTTTGTATATCCAGATGAGACTCTCTTACATGGAGTGGTTAAGCTGAAGGAAAGTAACAGGAAAAAATGAAAAAGTAAACAAAACCAAACCAAACCAAACAACAAAAAACCCCAAAAAACCAAAACAACTCCCCCAAACCACAACAAAAAACCCAAACGAAAACAAACAAACAAACATAAAAATTAAAAAGAAAAAAAGGGCCTTTGTCTCAAAGCAGTTTTTCCCTTGCTTTCTTTGGAAGAATCATGGAAAAAGCCACGTGTGTTGCTGAATGCTCTTCCATGACATTTAGTCTTAATCTTCTCTTTCTCCATTTCACTCTTTATTTGCAGCTCAAATTCCCTACTCCAGCCCGAGCATTTCCCTGTTATCTTCCCTTGTTTACGATTTCAGCTCCACGGAGGCTGTTAAACCTTGTCCTGCACATTCCCTTCTCTTCCTCTTTCCATGCCATTATTCCTTAAGAGACCAGACAAAAGCACATTCAGGTGTCTTTGATAAATAAGGCAAAGCAGCATTTGAGCCCTGAAGTAGGAATATTAAATCATGGGGCTGGAATCCCTGGGAGTGAGTGTCCATGCAGACATGGCTGTAAGTCATAAACCAGTTACATCCTCTCCAGTGCATTGCACCGAGGTCCTCAAAATGGGATATTTGTGTCCAGCACTCACTCTGTGATCTATGAGCCTCTGGGACTGAAACTGTAAAAAAACAACCAGGTATTTCCTGAAATCTCTGATTTTGGTAACCTGTGTAGAGCAAATAATGCAAGCAGGAATAAAGACTAAATAATCAAATATGAAAATATACACTGGATAGCATCAGAACAAAAACCCCACCACAAAATCCTCTTCACAGAAAGTCTAAAATCTTTTTGCTGTGCAAAGTTAATATAGAATGATATGGTTTTATAGGAAATCAACCTAGATAAATGTTAATGTGTTTGCAGATAATCCTGGCCATTCAGAACCAGTGTGATGGCAAGAAATCCAATGGTCAGATGAAGAAAAAAACAATTAGCATGGAGTAAATGTAACTTTAGGATGGATGAGAAACTGATCCCAGATTTCTGCATATTCACACTCAACTCCTGTTCCTGCCCTGCACCTCGCCCCTCCCCAGCACTCACAACCAGGAGCTGAGCTTTACACCTCATTTCTTGCTGTATTAATTATAATCTGAATTAACTTTTGATAAGACACCACGGCCAAAAGGCAGCACAGAGGTGGGGCCTGTAAATCCTGGAGGTGTCACAGGCCAGAGTGACCCCAGTGAGCTGACCTAGCACAGGACACCTGCCCTCCAACCTCCTGACTCCTTTATTCCATGGAAAATCTACACTTCCTATGGGCTGGGATCACAGAATGCACCAGCTGGAAAGGAGCTCTGGAGGGCTCCAATCCAACCTCTTGCTCCAGGCAGGTCCAACTTGATCAGGATGTTCAGGCCATTATCAAGCAAGTCACACATTCCTACAAAGAGACCGATTTTACACCTCCTCCAGTGCCCTGGTGATTTCATTTTCCTTGCATCCAACTGGAATCTCCTTTTTCCCAAGTTGTGTCCATTGCCTCTCCCTGTGCACCTCCAGGACAACCTTTTGGTTGGACCACCTTTTCCATACCCTCCAGGAGGAAATGTCCTTTGGTGATTCCCCCTCCCTGGAGGACAACCAGCTCTGTGCTCTGAGTATCACTAAACCCACATCTCTATTTCACATTCATCTTCCCGACAGAAAATGGGCCCCATTTAGCATGGAAATGAAACATAAACATGCAGAAAGACTGTCCACGAGGTGAACAGGGAAAGTTTAATAAATCTCCTTAAATCCAATCAACAGCTCCATTTAGACATTTCAACTGCTCCTTCCACTACTCACAGCAACTCCACCTTAGCATGCAAACAATTTTCAGTCAAACTGCCAGCTCAGCAGGGAAAGATTTAAATCTGGATTTTCTTGTCCCATAACTTTTCATTTCTTGGTTGTCAAGGCCTGAGATATTCTGAATTCTGTGTACTGTAGGAGCAAGAAATACTGCCAACAAATCTTAATACCTCAGCAAGATTTTCTTCTTTCTTTTGAAACGTAAGGAAATATTTTTCAAAGCAAGTTGGGTCCTTTTAGGCAGCAGAGGTCACAGTGTCAGTTTTTTGTTGAGTCACTGCTTTCTGTTAGGAAAAGGCACAGATTCCAAGGATTCCTTAGGAATTCTACCATCTACTGTAAATAATGCTATAATTTAATCATCATAATCTTTGGTTTTAATGTGGTTAGAAGGTAAAGTTGCTTCCTGGGTTAACTTCATGCTGCCGGGACAATTCCCCTTTTCTGTAATACACTCATTTATTTTTAAAAGCTGTGATAAGATGGATAATTCTTGGAGTATTTTCTACAGTTTAACAAGTTTCTAATATAAGATTCTATCACAGAGCTTCACTGAATTACTCCACAAGAATGGCACCGTTCTTTGCTGAATGGGAATTCCCCTTGGAACACAGCAGAGTCTAAAATAGCTCCAAGATGGAAATCTCTCCTCTGTCTCCCTGGGTGCTCTCACCTGCTTCCTTCCACATCCCCAGCACGCACTGAACCCGCTCCAGGCTCCCTGAATCCCTCTCCCTGGCTTCTTTCCCAACCTTTTCCAGCAGGTATTTCCTCAGTGTTTCAAGGAGAGTGACTTGCCCAGAGTGGGTCGTGGATTCCCAGTCCCTGGAAGTGTCCAAGGCCAGGCTGGATGGGGCTCAGAGCAACCTGGGATAGTGGAAGGTGCCTGACACAAAGCCCAACAACCTGAGACACATTTTTAGCTTAAAAATGAGAAGCCTCATTAATTTATTTTAATGACTTTTCTCCTCCTCACCTCCCTCTTCAAGCTTAGCTCTGTAGCCCCAAATCGATCTCTTCCCTCTGAGCAGAGTTTGGGCTCTGAAATTTCTTCATCCCCCAAATTAAATCACATCCATCTTCCTCTGTATTCCCTCCACCGATGCGAATTCTCCTCATCATCCCTTATTTTCTTATTTTATGTCAATAAGAATCTCATAAACGAATAATACAACTCCCTCACCTCAGCCTGGTAATAATTCCTCACATGAAGAACCTCCTGACCTCCTGCACTTCCAGCTCTCCTGTCCAAACTGATTTGATCCTCTGGCTTTCATCTTCTCTCTCTGAACCAGCTGTGCCACAGGTGGGAAAGCTGAAATGTGCTCCATCCCTACTCCTGCACAGACATTTTTTATTTCCTTCCATGGAATTGTGGGCAAGCTTGGATCAAACAGGCACTGGGTTCTCACTAAAACTACAGACAAGTAGGTGAGGGACAAACAGGACACAGTTTTAAAATCTAAATTTTGCAATTAAGTGTAAAGTGTAAAAAATATTCAACTCATGTAAGATATTTCTGTGGCCAAACCATTCTTGTGCAAAGCTTCACTCAAAGCAAGATTTGAGATGGAGTCACAATCTTTAACCTCAGTGTAATTTAACTACTAACTTTTAAATTCTGGACTATTTCTTCAGTCAAACTCCAACAGCCTTTGAGGAAGAGAAAAAACCCCAAAACACAACAGAGAAAAATCAACACTAAGTTTAGATCCCAGGGAGACTGTTTTAAACTTAATATTTCCTAGATCCCTCTTTTTTAGGGACTTCTTTGGTTAAGAAGTCACAAACTGCTGCTGCATTTGGGAAATGAAATTCCATTTTCATGCGTGTTTCAAATCAATGTGAAGAGCAAACACTAAGGTAAGGTCTGGTATACAGATAAATTAGTGTCCACAAAATCCAAAGATGACAAAGAAATTATTTGCTACAACTTTTAGGGCAATTATGTGGACTGATAATTGCATTATTTACTATTTTGAGTGATGATATATCTTAGAGTTGTTTAAAATACGTGAATATGCAAATTGTAAATTTGTGCTTGAACTTGTAAATAAGAAAGCAGATTAATGATATATTTATTGGTATTACCTGGTACATCAAAAAATAGGTAAAAAATAACTGAAATGTTGAAAAACTTGCAAAGTTTATTCAATGTCAAGGCTTTGGGCACAAAGGGAGTGCAGAACATTGAATAAATGAGGAAAAAAGCTACAAAGAGGCAACAAAAAAGATTATCCAGCAGTGATATTGAGTTGAGAGTAGAAACCCAAATGAGTTACAAGTCTAGACAAAGCACCTATGTAGAATATTTATTAGAGGTTCAGAGACTAAAAGCAGATTCTCCGTAGGCATCAGGTATCCCAAAAACAGGCTTTTAATGAGAAGTAACTGTAGCAAAGTGACCAAAGCAGTTCCATAAAAGGCTGCAAGAACAGGCAGGGCAGGAAAGGAAACTCCAGGAAAAAGGAGAACATTCCCCAAACCCAGAGCATGGAGCAGTCATTCATCAGCTGCTAAAAAGCTGCTGAAAATTCAGAATTGTTCTTCAGAAGAACTATGGAAATTTCAAACCATGAGCTCCAGGGACAAACCCCCATGGAAAACAACCACACATGAAGGAGTGGGAGTTTCTTTAAGGAGAACTCCAAGAGATGACAAAGCACAACTTTCACCGCCTTCCACCGCCATTGCCAAGGAGTTCCATCCTTGAAGTCACACTCCATGGAAATCACAGCAGGAGACACCCAAAATGATGCAGCAGAGCCCCAAGAACAGCACACAGGATGGGATAAATTTGACATGCTGGAGATCCTTCCACCGGGAACCCTCCGGCGGCACAAACGCATCCCGGCGGCTGCGATCCCGCCCGGAGCTACAGATTCCACAGTTGGGATCACCCAGTTGGGATCATCATCAGGGGCAGCAGAGCAAAACTTTCAGAGAAGTTAAATAAATTATAGCTCCAACGAGGCTGAGGCAGCTGGAGCTTCACAACATCCGGCTCGGCACGGAGGGAAAACCGATCCGGGAACGGCACCTCCAGCAAGGACGCTGGAGAATCTCATTCATCAACAGTTCCCAGGGTTCAGCATCACAGTTCAGCCTTTTCCTGCACAAAACTATCTGAGAATTCCTGAAGCAGTGAGCTCAAGAATGCAGTTGTGTAGAAAATGATGAAGATTATCACCAAAAAAATCAAGACTAATAGGAATAATTCTATTATATTAATAATAATTATAGAATTATTTCTATAATTATTATTATTAGTCAGCTATTCCTTATTTGTGGAGAGTTTGTAAGGAGTTGTGAAGGATCTCCTACCAGGAATCCCACATGGCATCATTTACTCATGGAGGGAAAGACAAAGGGAGAGAGAAGGCCAACCTACAGCCAGTGCAGATGGACTTGATTTAAATTGTGCTTCATTTAAATGCAAGCCCTCACACCAGCAAACATCAAAATATACTCGTTTATATCAGCATATTTATAACCCAACACCAAAAATAAGGTAAGATAGGGAATTACCTCGTGTCTAAAGCTTATTAAATTACAGAATTCCAAAATTAATCTAAAAAATGCTTTCGTTGTACAAGAACCCTTGACTTTGGTCAATGAAAAATGCAGTGAATTAACACATGGATTTCTTCTAAGTATTTGGAATCTGACAAGCAATTTGTGATTGGCAAAACATTATTTCCATTCTGCAGGAACTGTTTTCAGAAACTACTGAGAAACTGTGTAAGTTTTCAGGATGCCACCCTGGACATTCCCCGTTCTGCACCACCACACCTTCAATCCCATGAACACAATACTCAGTTTAACTTCCAAATACAAAGTCTGCAATACAAAACTTGGCAGTGAAAGGTTGGTTTTGTTTATTTGCTTTGTGTGTTTATTTAACGTATGGACAAAGCCATCAGACTGTATTTAGATACCAAATATCCTTTCACAAAATCCCAGAATCATTCAGGTTGGAAAAGGCCTTTAAAATCATTGAGTCCAAGCATTCCCAATGTCCCCAGGTGCCACATCCACATGGTTTTTAAATCCAGGGATGGGGACACCTGGACAGCCCTTCCCATGGAGGAATTTTCCTCAATATCCAACCTAAACCTCCTTTGCTACAACTTGAGGCCATTCCCTGTTGTCCTGTCACTTGTTCCTTGGGAGCAGAGACCAACATCCACATTTTAGGAGATTGCTCCAACATTCTTGAACGTTGCCACTTTTCAGATGTCATCCTATGAGAGGAACTATGGGCACATTGATTATAGACACCAAACACTGATTCCTGTCTGTAAAAATGGAAATGCAGATGCATCATGTACCATTTATTTTGATATTAAACCACAATTAAAATCATTCAACTCTATGAACCACAGCAGCCTTCATCAAACCTTGATTTTTTTAATTTTATCTAGAAATGGATGAAGCTAAAATTATCCCATCCCAATACTATGGGTCAAAACTCAACCACTGCCCAAGATTCCCCCCAAATTAATATGGTTTTACAGGAGGCAATGGGAGGACAGGAGTGGTTCTGCCTTGGAGATGGCTGGATGCAGCCCCTGGATTTTAATCACAGATTTTTCTTCTATCATTGAGTGTTTTAATTACTTTTAGCAGAGTGTTAAGCAGCAGAACTGAGGTGATATCTGTAGGCTAAATCTCTCTTGGCCTGCTGAGTGCTGACTGGGCTGGCTGCCCTGAGCTGGGATGGATCCTCATTCTATGAAGGTGTATCCCAACAGGTTGGATTAAATCACTGAGGAGTCCTGGAAAACGCCCTGTTCTAATGTGCCCAAGCATGCTGGGGAGAAACTGGAGGAAAAATTCAAGATAAGAAGGGCCAGTGACTGCATATCATTTTTTGCACATGATTTTTGCTGCTGTCTCTGCAGCTGACACAACGTGGGTTGTAACAGCACCTTCCCAACAAGGATCTTGGATTCCCTGTTGGACAATGAGGAGCTAAAAACCCAACACCCATCACACAACTTGTGCTCCACAACTATTGACCCCATCACATAAATGGGTGGGGTCTCTACATTTACCACAGGCAAAAACAACGATGAAAAACAACCTGAATGTCACTGGGTTGTGTTTTGTTCCTCTCTCCCTTTAATTGTTGTTTCATTTCATCCTATGGGTTGAGAATTTAAATAATAGAAAAAACTTGAATGACATTTTCTGGTTTCAGACTCGAGGTCCACCTCAGACACTGCAGCAGATGCCTTTAATTGATATTCCATGGTACTGGTCCCACAGTGCTGCCTCCATGAAGAACTGATGGGGGTTTTTTTTTAGGGAATGCTGACTTAAACATCTATCCCTTAATTAGAGGGGGGAAAAAAAGCTTTCTAAATTCTGAGGGCTCTTCAAATTCTACTCAATTTAACCAGGATCCCATTTCAATTTCCCATACTAAATTCCCACATCCCTTTAAGAGCTGCCCAATTAAAGCTGCATAGGAAGATGAGTGACCTCAAATTGGAAGGGAAAAAAAAGCCATTTTTAATGATGCTTTATCACCAGTGATAAATAGAACTACAAAAATAACTGTTTGGCCTAAATTAAGTAACATTCTCCACTACATATTTTTACCTGTAATAGTTTGGTTTCCTAAATCAGAAAAAAAACGGGGTTTTTTTTCTCAATTCAACTTGCTGAATATAAACACACACAAGTTCAGGATAGTCTCACTTTTTCCTTTTTTTAAATCCACCACTACTGCCTAAAATTATAATACACAATGAGAACGAGCCATCTTAGCCAAAGTCCTGAACGCTGCATTAGAGAAGTGAGGGCGCTGGAAAACCTTGAATATGGCATTAAAAAACTTCAATATGGCATTAAAATCCTTAAATATAACATTCAAATTCTTAAATAGAACATTCAAATTCTTAAATAGAACACTCAAATTCTTAAATACAACATTAAAATTCTTAAATATAGCAGTAAAATTCTTCAAGATAGCACGAAAGGAAGTTTACATGAGCATTTCTCTGTGTATTCTTTCACAAAGGCCTATCTGGGCAGGTCAGTCACTTTTAAAGCTTAACCATGTTTTCCATAATGCTGCTTCACATAGAATTCAGGGAAAGCCCCGTTGTGCATTTAATCCCTGAGCTGCCATCAGCTGCCAGCCCGGCCCAGCAGCACCCCCACGTCCCTACAAACCATATGGCCCCGTGCGAGGCGGGCGGCCCCGACGGGAGCGCGCGGCCCTTTCTGCACACATCTGCTGCTGCTGCTGCTGCTGCACCAAAAGGCTCCCCAGGCTCCCAGCTGGGGGCCACAAGGCAGCCAGGGCCCAGCACAGGCTGGGCAGGGCTGCACCCCCACAGCCAGGGGCCCCCTGGCACGGCCCACGGAGCCGGGGCATGCAGGAGGATGCTGGGCTTTGCCGGGATGGGGGCACAGCGGGATCCAGGGCACGGTGCAGGGATATTCCCGCTGCCTGCTCCACGTTCTGCCCGGGATGAGTGACACAGGGCTCTGCTACCAGAATGGGGGCATGGGGATGCTCCCAAGGCTGGAGCTCCTCTGCTCTGGAGCCAGGCTGGGAGAGCTGGGGGGTTCAGCTGGAGAAGAGAAGGCTCCAGGGAGAGCTCAGAGCCCCTTGCAGGGCCTAAAAGGGCTCCAGGAGAGCTGGAGAGGGACTGGGGACAAGGGATGGAGGGACAGGACACAGGGAATGGCTTCCCACTGCCAGAGGGCAGGGATGGATGGGATATTGGGAAGGAATTCCTGCCTGAGAGGGTGGGGAGACCCTGGCACAGGGTGCCCAGAGAAGCTGTGGCTTCCCCATCTCTGGAAATATCCAAGGCCAGGTTGGACAGGGCTTGGAGCAAGCTGGGATAGTGGGAGGTGTCCCTGCCCATGGAACTGGATGAATTCTAATATCCCTTCCAACTCAAACCATTCCACAGTTCTACAATAATTCTATGATTTAGACAATTTATTCCTTACAAAGTTATGCAGAGCTGGAAGACAAATCTGAACTGTTCATCTCAAACAAGGCACTGCACGTATCGCTGAGCCTTGTCTTCCTTTCATCTAAAAAAAAATCCACCCCCAACAAACCCCAAACAAATCATGTTGGAACTTCTCTAATTACAAAATCAAACATGAAATTTCTCCTGTGACATTTTCGATACTTGCAGTGATGAACTCCTGCGATACACACGGAGTATGACAGAAAATCATTCTGCAAGTTCACAAGTGATAAGCTCCTACCCTTTTTGGCACATCTCAGCTCTGATAGCAGTCAATTTCTTCCTCATTATAAATGGGAAAAGTAAAGATATCATGCAAAGGCCACTTAAAAGCAAAACAAAATAAAGGAATGCAAATTTCTATTGGAGTTACACAACTGCCAAGAATGCTCCGAGCCTGCTCATCTTCCGTGTGTTGCTCGCATGTTCTGCTCTTTGCCTCAGCCGTGTGTCTGCAACACCAAAAACTTCAAGAAGTGTCTTTTAAAAGCTGACTTTGAATCCTTGCGAGCGTGAGTCAGACATAATTTACATGGTTGAAATTTCACTGAGCAACTTGGAAATTACACCACCACAAACCCTGTCAGGAAGAGTCGCTCGCAGCCTCTGCGTGTGCTCAGTTCCTGTAATCCTGAGCCCTCTCCCAACAGGAATAAATTTCCCATTATATTAAGAGTGACGCAGGGCTGCCATCAGTCACTTTTTAAGGCACAGATGCGGGAGGGTGGGATCAAGACGGGAGCGCAGGGGAAGGAAGTGAGAGCGCTGGGAATACGGCTGAGCCCCGGACCTTTCACCACGGACCATATGCTCCCCTGGCATCCCAACACGTCCTTAACAACCAGACAACCTTTTCCCACACTGATTTTGTTTAGCCAGACTGCTCCAAACACACCTCCTTTTTTCAATTAGCCACGCAAACATGGGAAAGAGCTCGCAGACCCCTGGTGCCTGTTAATGACGCGCCGAGGAGAAGGGCTGCGAGCTGAAAAAACAGCTCCCACTTCTGCAAGATCCACTCCAACACGTGGGATGCAGCAATGCCTGGGAGGTTTAGACTGGGAATTAGGAAAAATAACTCCACTGAAAGCAAGTCCAGCCCTGGCACAGCTGCCCAGGGCAGTGGTGGAGTCCCCATCCTGGAGGGGATGCAGCACTTGGTGGGCTTGGCAATGGTTGGACTTGATGGTCTGAGAGGGCTTTTTCAACCTAAATGATTCAGATTCTGTTATTCTACCATGCAGGTAAATGTTGGGAAGGGATTTGCAGAGTTTTATCTGCCATTAATTCCTCTGACACCGCAACATTCGCTCCTCTTGCCCACTGGGACATCAGGAAGCATAAAAAGAAAGGAAAAGCTGTTTGCAAATAATAAAAAACAAAGAGAAAGAACTTCTGTCCTCTTCCAATGGATGCCCCAAGGCTCCACTACTCCCAAGAAGTCCTGGAGATGTGTCAGGGATCCAATGCCCTCCAGGTGAGGTGCAGACACTGCACATTCTGATGACAAATTATCTTTTTTTTTTGAAAAAAGCTGTTCTCACACTAAGGTAAGAGAACAGTCACCTGTCCAGAGAGGAAACACAACTAAGAGATATTTGTAAAGGATGAGTTGACTCTGAAGACTTGAAGCAAGGGCAGAAAAATATGGGGTTTTTTCCCTTTTAAAGCCCACTTGTGCTTTATTATCTCCTGTAAGGTAACAGCTAGCACAGCTCTCCAACCTGGGCTGACTCAAGTTCTTCACCTGAGCATCGTTCACTCTTCTGACAAACTCAAAGGCCACTAAAAAATTATCAATTCTCTGTCCATTGGAAAAGTACTGGGATATCTGGGCCATTTTTTTGGATCAACCTGTATTTTGACACTGTTGACTTCACATTTTCATCTTTTTAACTGAGTTCTACTTGTTTATGTACAATTTACTCAAAGACTAAAATATAAAATATGTTAAAATTAAAAAATCAGTCTAATTCAGTTTCCTAAGCACCAAAGCAAAAGTTTTCATTAAAGCATTAATTTCTAGAGATGCTAATTAATCTTACTTGAGACTAAATTTTTTTTCAGACTCTGTTGATATCTGATATTATTTAGACAGCATGGTGACAACCACGAAAAACACTCTACTTTGAAAATCTTTTCCTTAGATTTAGATCCCAGTCATTAAAAAAGTCTCCTGAATTGTCCTTCCTTACTCAGTTTGTAGCACAAAAATGCCAAAAAGCAGCAAAAGTTTCCCTTATAATTTTTTTGCTGTTAATTCCTCTCATGAATACAGTGATGTGCTTAATTATGGTGCTTAATTATTGCCTAACATCTTAATTCACCCATTGTCAGAGCAATCCCTGTTTGTCCTTTTAGCTTTGACCAGGTGGCTTCACATTTAAATTTAACATTTTATCCGTGAATTGAAAATATGATGAAGCCACAAACCAACGTGGATATGATCCTCCTGAACCCATTTCAAAATTCCCACTAAATTAATCTGCAAATTCCTATTTATTACCCAGACATGACAAACAGCAACAGGACACGCCTACCACAGAGGGCCCTAAAATCTCTTTTATTTGACCATAATTCAGGGCAGAAGTAACATAATCTCATTTTCAGAGACCACAGCAGAAACAGATTTCTAATCCCAACTCTGCCACTGACTTGAGCAAGTTATTTAATCTCTCTCAGCTGTCACTTGGCAAATGACATATTTTTTCTTTGCCTCTTAAGTACTATGAGGATGCAGAAATAGATACAGCTTTGAAATCATTAAAAAAAGAAAAAACAAAAAATCCAAGAAAACCAAAGTACCACAAAAGATAAAAACCAAATTAGGTGCACTGAAGGTATCATAAAATAATTACAGCAAAAGATAACAACCTAAGGATATTCAGAAGTGAAGCTTCTCTTCCTACTCACAGATTTTTCCAAAGAGTATAAAAATCGAGATGTTTGTCTTAATTTTCACATTGCCTGAAGAAAGAAAAAAAAAAAAAAAAGGAAAATCAAACCCAAAAAAACGACCTTAGAATTTTTTTTTCCTGCTGCTGCTTTGCCATTCAGGGAGGTTTGAAGCAGAAGCACTGATTCTGTTTGTATTCCTGGGAACTCCAGGCTGCTCTGGCACACATTGGAAAGGTTATCTTGAAAACCAAAAGAGTTCAAAATTGATCTTTTCAAGCTAATATGTACTCCTGCATGGATGGGGCTTATGTAGCACTGTTTAAAAAGAGGGAATGAGCAAGTGCTGCTGTTGAGATTCTGTTCACAGAGCTCCTGCCCACTTGTCTCTGCTTCCCTCCTCCCATTTTTTACCTTTCCATGGCCAAGGCAGCCCTGGCATCACCACAGAACTCAGCCAAGATTATTTTTGTCATCTAAAGTATCATTTACATAATGTCTAATTAAACACGTGACTCCAGCAAAGAATCCAGATTCCCCCTCTCCAATATTCCACAAAAATGCTCTCCCAGCACCTCCAGATAATTTATGAAAACTTACAGTCGATTTATTCCGTGTGACACTGGTAAACAAATTAATGTGGGATTTAATTGCTTTGTCTCCTCAGCTCGGGCTTGCTTTTAGCGATATTTATCTGGAATTATTATCTACAAAGAAAATAAATTGTAATTGAGCTTATAAAACTGATGGTGGTTTGAAGTTGACAACTGTCACCATTATTAATCTGAATTTCACTTCAGGGGAGAAGAATGCTTGATCAAGTATTTCTGCAAGGAAGGCTGGTTTTCTGCTGTCTCATGTTTCCTGCAGTATTGTACTCACATGCAGGTTTTTTTTTCCAGAGTTATTTATTTATTTATTGCATTTGTATAAACCACTCTGTTTCTTTCTCCCAAAGCAGACCAGAAACCCATCTTTAAGCAACCTATTTTTCCCTAGTGAAACATAAAATAATCAAATCTCTGCAACACCTGATCCATAACCAGCACCGAGAAACAAACAACTGAAGTAAAACAAAAAAATTCCTTAATCATTATTATATAATTCATACTGCTTCAGCAGTATTAGCAGAGATCACTAAAAAACCCTAAATACAAATATTAGTGTACAAAATAGCAATAACCCATCTGGCTTGCATTAGCTAAAGCAAAGTTTGGATGGTGGAGAGCTGAAAAATGATGACAACATGAGCTATGCATTCCTGAAAGACCTATACATTACCCAAATTCCTGTCTGATTACAACATATCTCACAGCTCCAGGAATTACCCCCACAAAAACCCCTCTACAGGTATAAACCACCACTCTGACACTGCCCTTGGGAAGCAGCTTCAGCAGGATAAAAATAAAAGAAATTTGTGTATTTAAAACTGAAGAAAAGGATTAACAAATAAGGAATGAATGTCCCAACCAGGAGAGAATTAGCTTTTAAATTCTGATTTTCACCTGAAGGTCTTTTCCTTTCCTACTCTGAGATTTACAGCAATAAAATGCATTGAAATTTAGAAGTGAAAGTTTATTTTCTTTAAGGAAAAGATCCTGTGCAGGCTGGAGGATGGGAAAGGAAGTAGGCAAAAAGAAGGATGTTTGGATATTTGCCACTGTGAATATGAATGACTTCAGTAAACCTTGGTTATTTTGGACTGGAAATGTTTTCTCTTTTTAGGACATAATGACCATAGCCTGGAATTACTGTGAATTAGACACGTGGGCATGAGAAATTGCTTGGGAATTGCACTGGGGAGAAGGATCCTGGCCATATAAAAGAGCCCAGCTCAGGCTTTCAGACACTCACCTATGCTCAGGTAATGGCATAATCGACATGCTGTAATTAAATATTTTATGAACATAGGCATCCACGCTCATTTTCCAGTTCCTAAACCCAGGGAAGTGCTGCTTCTCCAGCATGCAAAGCTCAGGAAGAGTCACAGCAATAAATTCCTCGTGTTACCAAAGCAGCAAAAGAGCCTTTTCCTCTGATCAAACCCTCTGGATCCCCCTTTCCTGTCCCTGCTTTGGGGTGAGTGGGGAAGAGAAGATGGAGAGTGGAGGAAATGCCCCTTCAGGTGTGGCTGGCTGAGGCAAGGCTGGAATTCCTTGGGGGATGGACAGCCAGACATGACCCAGATTCCCCCTCCCCACCCAGCCAGGAGGAGGCAGCACACAGCGAGTGGCTGCAGCGTGTCCCAGCCCGTCCCTCTGCAGCTCTGGGCCTTTTTGTACCTCACCCTGCTCCAGTCACACTCTCAGGCCCCAGCTGAACGCATCTCTTCTCCCAGGGACTGACGGAACCCAGCAGAGACACCAAGTCCCCACAGAGGTGGATTTCTGGCCATTTGCAGGCCAGCACTCCTTGCAGAGCCACTTGAGCACTCAGCTGAAGGGCTCTGTCTCTGAAAGGCTCGTGGTAGAGCTCCTCTCTTCCCATTGCCTTTGGAGACCTGGCTCTGCTGCCCATGAAAAAGCAGAAAGTAACTGGCAGCTTTTTAATTTTCTTCTTCTCTCCCAGCCCCAGCAATGATCCCATGCACAAAACACGTCAGTGCTATTTCCCCCTGATGGATTGTGTCCTTAAGGAATGCCAGAATGCTGGAGCCCTTTCCTTAAAGTGTCTGGGCCAGGAAAGGCAAGGAGAGGGAAAGATAAGGAAGGATGAACACTCTCCTCCCTTTAAAGTTTGGTAAGTTTATACAGGAAAAATTAAAATGCAAATTCCACTGTTCCTGAAGACATCATTGGGACAAAGCTTCCCCAGTTCACTTGTTCTGTCATCTTAATGGAAAACCCAAAATGGGCCCCTGTGTCCATCAGAGCCATCACTGTAGAGCCAAGAGCATCCTGCTCAGGGATTCTGCATCTCCACCTCAGCTGTACCAACTCAAGTCTGCATCCAGTGGCACTTTTCCAGCTTCCAAAGGGACTACAACTCAATACCAACCACCTCCTTTCTAGTTCTTTAATTAATAGTGTGGTGAAGGTTTTGAGTTGGACACACCAGGTAATAAAAAGCAGCCGCCACACCTTGAGTTTCAGAAAAGGTTCTGGCACAAGACTCCTCTGGGTTTACAAACCCAGCTTCCAGAAACACCTGCAGTGTCTGTTTCCTTTCCAAATTGTGGGGGGTTTATGGCAAATTCATATTTCTGTGTCACAGAGCACTGAACACACAACTGGTGACTGAAAAGTCTTGGTAGGATCCAAATGGATCTTGTCAGGCAATTATTGATTTGTGACTGGAGGTGCTCACAGGGGAGGTTCTGCACCACCCTCAACAGCACTGGGCCGTTTCTGCACCAGGCTCTGCTGCGGAAAGGGAGGGAGGAGGTGGCTGCATCCCAGCCCTGGACACCTGCACAGGTAAGGGCAAGGAAATACACAGGATCCTGTGCAGCACCCAGGATGTAAAAAATCATGGAATTGGGTTGGAAGGGTCATTAAAGCCCATCTTGATCCACCCCCTGCCGTGGGCAGGGCACCTCCCACTATCCCAGGCTGCTCCAACCTGGCCTTGGTAACTTCCAGGGATCCAGGGGCAGCCACAGCTTCTCTAGGAATTCCAGCCCAGCCCCTCCCCACCCTCCCAGCCAGGAATTCCTTCCCAATATCCCATCCAGCCCTGCCCTCTGGCAGTGGGAA
>VZRS01005072.1:63452-81223 GCA_013398055.1 Ifrita kowaldi | reverse complement strand
TTCCAGGGATCCAGGGGCAGCCACAGCTTCTCTAGGAATTCCAGCCCAGCCCCTCCCCACCCTCCCAGCCAGGAATTCCTTCCCAATATCCCATCCAGCCCTGCCCTCTGGCAGTGGGAAGCCATTCCCTGTGTCCTGTCCCTCCAGCCCTTGTCCCCAGTCCCTCTCCAGCTCTCCTGGAGCCCCTTTAGGCCCTGCAAGGGGCTCTGAGCTCTCCCTGGAGCCTTCCCTTCTCCAGCTGAACATTCCCAGCTCTCCCAGCCGGGCTCCAGAGCAGAGGGGCTCCAACCCTTGGAGCAGCTCTGGAGTCTCCTCTGGACTCTCCAGCAGTTCCATGTCATTCCTGTGCTGGGCCCCTGCAGCTGGGGTCTCACCTGAGTGGAGCAGAGAGGGACAAACACCCCCCCGACCTGCCCCTGCTCCTCACTCAGCTGGAGCACAGCCCTCCAGCAATTCCCAACGTGCAGGTGGAGAGGATTTTCCCAACACCTTTGCCAGGCCTGACAGACAGGGGAAGTGACAAGGAGAGCTCAGCCTGCTCTCCTTTACAGGAGAACCTACTTCATCCTCTAGCAGGAACATCAAAAATTTGTAACAGGTACAGAACTTCAGACACAAACAGCCCCACAGAGCTTCTTAAAGTGAAAAACACAAATCTGTATCCTGGGCAATAAATGTCACTGCAGGCTGGAGGATTTCCATCCTGCTTCTCTGTGGTTTCTAATTCAAGTTATGAGCTAAAGTCAGATTTTTGTTCTCCTCTGTAGTTTCTTAGAACAGGCAACAGCAACTTTCTACCACTTACAATCCCCACACAACTATTTTGCTGTATCTGAACAGAGCTACCCTTGGCAGGAATGTTTTAATCTGTGGGTGGACACCCAGCCATCATTCTGCACACACATCCTGGTTTCAGAGAACTTTTCCCTTAGGTTTCTTTTGCAGTGCAAAGCTTTGGGTTTTAGAAGGAAAAAAAAACCCAAATTGAGACAAGCTACTTAAATGCCAGCAAAACTTCCTGTACTGGGGAGAAAAAGGCAGAGATGAATAATCTGTCTGTAAATATCCACACATAAAATAGAGAACGTGATACTATCACTCATTCCTTGACTGGGACAAATGGAGACTCTCTCCAGCTCCATCCCTGAAGTCCAGGAGATGTTTTGGGTGGCCTAAGATCTGTTTTCCTGGATGCACATTTCCACAGCACCTCTTTCCAGAGGTCCAGAGCAGCTTCTTAATTAGCTGCTCATCAACTGCTAAACCCACGTGCATCACGTGAGGTTTCATTCTGCACTTGCTGCTGAACAGAGCAGGCTCTAAAGGAGGGCAGTTCAGAAAAAGCACAAATTATTTATGAGTATGGATCCTGTGACTTTTGCAGAATGCAACTGTACGGTGAAATATTCCTAAATGATACCCTGAAATGCTCCAGAGAGAATTCAGACACATCCACTGCCCCTTCTCCCCAGTGTCCAAAACAGCTGTAAAAACCCCACAAGTTTTTAGCAGCAGATTTCTGTTTTCTCTGGGGGAAGGGGAAAGATCAGAATTATTTCTCCAAAATCCCCTTCACAGATGAACCCAAACTTACACAGCAAAGTGGCACACTGCTGCCTGCCAAGGTTTAATGCAACATTTTACATCCAGTTTTGAACAACTTCAGAGAAAAACCCCAAAACAGTGACATTTATCCCAAACTGATGGATTCATCCCTGTATCCTTGCACTCTGAATTTCATATCAGGTTATGAAGAGCCAGCAGACAACGTGCCAGGAGCAGGGAGCCTGCACACCAAACACTGTCACAGTTTGCTGCAGGAACAACTTCCAAGGACTGGGAGCTTCCTTGCGGGCCAGTGCTCCCCTTCCCAGCCAGAGCCAGCTCAAATTGCTGCAGCAGCCGCTGCACTTGAGTTCCTATACCCAGGTTAGCCCCAGTAAGCCTAAATTTGCAGCCAAAAGTGCAGCTTGCAGCAGTTTGATTGGCAGCTGATGGATTTCGCTAATTAATGTAAACGGTGCTAACCTGATCCATGGCTCATGGCTGGATTCCCGTTTGGAATATGCCAGGAGTCTCACTCTCAAGAGATGTCTCACCCCAGAGCTGGTATCACCAATAGGTGAAATAAAATCATGTATGACAGACACGTGGTTTGGATTAATGATTTTTGCACAAATGGGGGTGTGTGTGTGTAATTTGATATTTTAGAGTACTACAATGGCCAGGATGTTCCAGCTTTTCTCTCTGCTCACTATGCCCTGAACCTTCCAATGCTAAAACCTGGCACTGCTCAAAGGAGCATTTTCACCACTTTGCACAATCTGTAACAACCATCGTAACGTGCCCAAGATCTATTAAGGGTAAAGAGAAGTCTATGACTTTGGGAGAAACATCAAAAATATGCATTTTGTACTAAAAACACAGCTACAGGCTGATCAAACCACTCAACACCACCAGAAATGTTTCTAGAAACTGAGGAGCCTCTTTTGCAGGGAAATGACAAGTCTGGCTACTCCTCCTCTTCCCATCTCTACTACGAGGAGTTTAAAAGGTTCCTCCTGGATTTCTAAGCATAGACCTGGTGATCAGATTCCACATGATAGGTTTATGAACAGGACAGGATGACTGCAGACTGCAACAGCACAACAAAACACAGGGCAAGTCCCAGCACTCCTCTGAGCCCTCCCTAAGGTCACCACCCATGGGGACACAGCCCAAGAATCCGAGTCATTGAGCCTGAAATGCAACCAGAAGAGAAGCAGCCAGAGCTGCTGTAAACTTGATTATGATGTGGGAAAATAGGAGAAGGGACTTCCAGTTTATAAACCATAACATTACACTTCTGAGGGAATGAGCTGGATGTCAAAAAGTATTCATAAAACCAGCAGTAAAACTATTTTCCTGACCTTTAACAACTAAAATGGACACCCAGCAGGGCAATATCTACCTATCAGCGGGTTTTAGGAAGTTTGCATTTATTAAAACCCCCAAGAAAACAAACCCCCAAAATGCCCAACCCCCAAACTTGATGTACAGGTCTAGCAAGTATGACAGCATATTTCTGTGAACTCCCAGCTCCTGTAACCCTACCACGCTGGTAACTCAATAGTGCCACGCAGTTATTGGTGTCCCAGGAGCCTCTTGCCCGGGGGAACACGTCCGGTGGCTCAATTAAACCAGGATGAGCCTACAGCCACTTGTATTTGTGCTCCTCACCAGCTCTGGGGAGCTTCTGCTGGTGAACCCCAGTCTGAGTCCAGCATCCTGCTAAACTTTTGTTCGTGTCTCTGGGATTCAGTGGAATTCCTGAGCAGAGTCGTTTCCTACCCCTTTGTAACCCCCCATAAACAGTTCAATCATTAACAGCATTAACAACCTGTGTACCACACAACAAACCCTTTATGGCCTCCTTTGGGTCTGCCCTCACTGCCTGGGGCTTTTCACCTTTTCTGCTTCTCTTGGTGTCTTAGTGCACTCCAATTCTTCTTTCACTTGGGGGTGGGGATAGAACTGGAGTATTTTTCAGTCAGGAGATAAAAAGAACAAAAAAAAAACACCCCAAAGAAAAGAAGCCCCAATCCTTTTGTTCTGCTCAGACTGATATTTTGGAATTTCACTCTGCTCTCCCATATTTGTTCTGGCCTTATCATCCAAAATGCTCAGAGAGAAATGTTTCTTCACAAGATGCTCCCAACCCCCTACCAAATATTAGATATCACTTACTTAAAAATAGAAACTAAAGTCTAAATTGGTAAATTGTATCATTGATCCAGGCCCTTTTCTCAGTGCTAGGAAAGCTGTAGAATATATAAATTTAGTGGAAGTCTCAGTGCATAAAAAGTGACTATTCTGAACCCTCTATAGAATGTGTCCAAGGGCACAATTTTACATCCATTTTTTTTTTTTCATTGTTTTAACTATGAACTTACTAGTGGGCAAGAAACCAAAACATTATCCCATGTACTTTTGGTTAGTTTAATGCTTTGTTATTTATTTTTATTTTTAATACAATGTCATTTTAAGTTTTGGAAGCAGAATGAGGGAACTGCACCCATCTCACCTCATTATTGAAGGGTCTCATACCAGCATATAAATTTATAATTTTCCTACTTAGAAATTAAAAATTCCAATCAGAAATTTCCAATTTCTAATACCAGCATGTAAAAAATAAACTTAAGAGGTTACATCCTTGCCACCGCACTGGGTTTTCTCCTTCTGGATCGTCACACAAAGCAAAGGGATGACCCTAAAGCAGCACTCCTTGCCCACCTGGACCTACCCCACCCCATCAGAAGAGTGTCCATGTCCAAAAGCAGCTTCAGATTCATTAAAAAAATTAAAACAATTACATGAAGACGCCTAACCCAGGGAAGACCATGCTCTCCAAAGCCAGCTTTCCCTCAAAATACAATTGTTCTGCTCATCATTTCTCAGCCAACTGCTCAATAAGCTGCATATTGAATGTGAGATGTCTAACGAGCATCTCCATGACTGCAGAAATGACAACTTCCCAAAACAGAAGGTCTGATTCCCCAACTGCTGCAGTCTGGATAATGTTCACCTGCTGTCAGGCTGCTGGAATATTTCTCATTGCCCTGGCTAGACACAGGACAAGTGGAACTCTCCCAGTCAAGTCCCACATAGGACTAACTCTAAAAATTTCTCCAGGATTTTATCTCTCCCATTTCCCCTCATTACCAAGGTGGGTAACAAGCACCAGCCAGGCCAATCCCCTAAAACAAGCAGCAGTTTTCTGTGAGAATGACACTGGAGTGAAGGATTGTGCTCCTGATGCCTCCCACAAGTCCCAACTGGCAGGGACACGACTGCTCCGAGAGCCTCCACGGCTCACCTGGCTCCACCTGCTCCGCTCCCCGCCCACGCCCCGCTGGCTCCGCAGCGCGTTCCAGAGGCATTAGCAGCTCCAGGGATGGGAGGCCAGCCCGTGGACTCTGTCAGGAACCATGCTGTGCTTTGGAACCACATCCAGCTGAGGGGGCTTGGAGCAGAGCACCAGGGCCGCTCACCCAACTCACCTGGCACAAAGAACGGAGCTGACGGATCACGGCACGGACCCTGGGGCCAAACGACCCCAAAATAATTCCATTAATACTGCCCTTTGGAGAGGGGCCAGTGCTCAGCAAAACTCCTGTGGGTGCTCATGAAGAGCAGGATGGGGTGGAAACTCTCCCTCCCCCCAAAAACCCCTGGGTGAAGTGTTAAATTACTCCAATTTATCTGTTATGTTGCAATCGCTTTTCCTTAATGATAAATTCATCCTAAAAAAATGAAACAATCCTATTAAAATCTCTATTTCAAGACACTGAAATTCACTTTTTAACCTGTGTGCTCCAAACTCTCTCACACTGCAGCTCAAGGACTGCAGAGTAAAATGAGATCTAAAGCAAACCCAGTTCTGAACCAGGTTAAATATCTCAATTTCCTTCATGCTGGAAGTTCAGCGTCCCCTTCCCATCCTGTCCTTCTTAACCTGCTGCTGGCTGAAGATAATCTCTGCCAGGCTTCCCAATTGCTGACACAGGAACCTCTGTGAGCACACTGAACTACTTCCTTTTCTCCTTGAAAAGATTTAATAACCTACAACTTTCTTCTCTGCCCTACTTGGAGTCTATCGTTTGCTTCCCTCTCGTATCGAATCTGCTAAAATAAAATTTTATAGAGTGTCAATTCAACAAAGGCAAAACTATAAAGTCCGTTCTGACAGCTTCCTTTCTCCAAAAAATTTAATCAAAAAAGAAAAAAAAATCCTTTGCCCTTGAGAAGATGAATTGAATAGCCTTAGGTATTCTACAGCTGTATTTATGAAAAGCTTTTGGACACTAAAAGTCTCTACAGAAATGGGGAAAGTGTTTTGCTCAGGTCATAAAATTTCTTTTTTCATTGCACAGAGAAAAATATGCTGCACTCCACTACGAGCCACCAGCTGACCTCTGGGAGAGGCACCAGCCCCATCCAGCCCAAAGGAAGTGGTACCTATAGGATAACAACCCCAAAAACCCCACAAACATGCACAGAAAATAGGATTGCTCCCCTAAATCTGAATAGATTTCTCTCCAGAAACACACAGTGCTCTGCCCAGACATTAATTAAAAGTTTTCTTACCCAAATCACGTTATTACCATTTAATATTATTTATGGCAGCACCAAATCACAGGAAATAGTATTAAAAAAATATTTTAAAACGACAGATTGTATCATTTTCTACATAAAAAATTAAAATAAAGAAAAAATCATGTCAAAGTAATGTAAAGCTCCCTGGCTATAAATGAAAACAAAGGCAGCACTTCTAAACATTGAATAACTCCAAGTATTTCCCATTGAATACTTTACACTGTAATGTTGCAGGAATTTATTATTGTCCTCACTTTTCTCCAAAACAGTTAAGTCTGATTTTAAAATTTTGTATTTTAGAGTAGTGAGAAAAACTCGCAACAACCAAGATTCTGAGAGACCAATTTCATGCAGAACAGGTAATTTCACTTGGTTCAAGTCCCTTCCAGTCTGTCTGATGTCAAAGACTCAATTGACTTGTGTATTGCTATATAAAAACCTAAATAAAACCCCAAATCCTCTCAAATCTGGTTTTATAAATTATAACAAATATTAACATATTTTTCATCAGACAGTGAATCATGGGGAAAATGCATAAATAACTCA
The DNA here is from genome assembly GCA_013398055.1 of Ifrita kowaldi. Classification (NCBI taxonomy): domain Eukaryota; kingdom Metazoa; phylum Chordata; class Aves; order Passeriformes; family Cinclosomatidae; genus Ifrita; species Ifrita kowaldi. The sequence goes on along the minus strand of VZRS01005072.1, from coordinate 74,542 downwards.
TTGCTGGTTTGCAGATAATTTCATTTCAGCTGATTGAACAAATCCCTTTTTCTTGCTTGTGACAGAACTATAGGAGAATATTTATTTGAAACAACATTGAACAGCTGTGGTGATTTAGAGAAAAAACCAATACTTTGGGACAGGTTTGGGTTTGAGGATTTTTTTCAGTCTAGAACAGGAGAAAAAAAATTTAATTAAGCTAATTTCTAGTAAGCTCCAGCTAACCAGAAACTAACATGGAATAGTATCATCACTTTGAGTTTATATTACCCAATAGAAATTAAATTCAGAAACCACGTATCTGTACTGATAAGAGTTCTACTCATCCTAAATCATCACTTTTTTTTTTTTATTCTTAATGGAACTATGCAAAATTATCCCCCTGTATTAGGTCCAAAATAATTTTTATGGAAGACAGCGACAAAAAATTAAAATCCCACATTATTCCTGATATTTTATCCATTACAGTAATATCAGGGTTCTGGGTATGATTGGCAAATGCACAGAAAAACACTGTCCAATAGAGAGACACAAAATAATTCAGTCAGTCCTTGAATTCAAAGGGATCAGAGAGTAATTCTTAGAATGCAGATTGTTTAATGTTTACAAAATCAACACATCTGGTTCCTTCTTCTGCTGAGGTTCGTCCAAAAATTTTGTTCCTGTTTTTATTGAAATACTTAGGCACTCAAAAGAAGCTGAGTTATTCAAGAGAAACCCCCTTTCCTCACTAAGGTACACTGAATTTATTTCATTGAAGCCCTGCTTCAAACCATTATCTCAAAGTAGAAAATGCTAAACCATATTAAAGCCCCTGTTCAATAAAGGAACAAACTTTCTGGCTGTATTTAAAGGAAGAATGTTTGTCCCTGTATATAAAAGTCTAGAAATATTTATTCCAAAAAAGAGCAAGATACAAGAAATTTAAAGACTCATTTTCATATTTGTTCTAATTGTAAAACATGCTTCCTTTTTCCTTTTTTTTTTTGCTGGAATAAATTCCTAAGCCTTAAAACTCTGCAGATAAGAGTTAAAATAAAGAAGTTCAATTCTCTACCAGAATGCATTTGCTCGAGTGTAAAGCTAACAAATGCTAAAATTTTTTGGCAACACGTCCGCATTTCTGAATCATTAGGTAGTCAAACTATTTTTTGATTTTGCTTCCATGATGCTGGATTAGAATAATCCATATAAATCAGTGGTTTTCCCTGCCTAGGAATACTGTGTTTACCCCCAGCCAGCTGATGGCAAAAGGAGGCATAAAAACCCAGGGAGGTTCGGCAAGATCCAGCAGAGCTGCCTTGGATGTGCAGCACAGGATTAGGATTGTTTACCCAGGGGATGAGCAAGGAGAATATAGTCAAAGTAAACACAACACAGACAAGGCAGGCCCAGCATTCCAGCCACCCTTTCCAGAGCAGAACGATGGGATGCTTTCCTAGGGAAAGCTCAACCATGGATGGGCTGGCCAGGAGAGCGGGGAGCCGCGTAACGCCGCGGCCACGGCGAGCGGAACCGGGGCGGGACAAAGGAGAACGGGCTGAGCTCGAGTCATGGATTTAATTCCCTGGAGAATTCCCTCGTGGAAACCCAGCCACCCAGGCAAAAGTCCTCCAAAGATGTTAAAACACTGATACAGGTCCTCATGTGAGAGCAGCAGGACTGGGTACCCAGCCAGGCCCGCTGAGCAGGGCTGGAGCTACTTCCAGCTCTTCCAAGTTGAGGCAGCAACAGTGGCAATATTATGGAATTATTTATACACTCACAGGCCTGTTTACTTCCCTTTTCAAATCATTCTGAGGCTGCTGCATGTAAAGGCTGTGATTAAGCAGCACTTTTTGCTTGATACTGTGTGAAAATACTCTTGATACTTGTGGGTTCAGCGAGGCTACCAGGTGGGTTTTCCCAACAAGAGTCATCTCCCTTTCCCATCATATTGTGGATCCCAGGGCTGGAGACCCTCTGTTCTGGGAGAGCTGGGAGTGTTCACCTGGAGAAGAGAAGGCTCCAGGGAGAGCTCAGAGCCCCTTGCAGGGCCCAAAGGGGCTCCAGGAGAGCTGGAGAGGGACTGGGGACAAGGCATGGAGGGACAGGACACAGGGAATGGCTTCCCACTGCCAGAGGGCAGGGAGAGATGGGATATTGGGAAGGAATTCTTGGCTGGGAGGGTGAGGAGGGGCTGGGCTGGAATTCCCAGAGAAGCTGTGGCTGCCCCTGGATCCCTGGAAGTGCCCAAGGCCAGGCTGGATGAGGCTTGGACCACTCTGGGATAGTGGGAGGTGTCCCTGCCCATGGCAGGGGTGGGATGGGATGAGCTTTGAGCTCCCTCCCAACCCAAACCACCCCATGGTTCTCTGATCTGCTCCCCTCTGTCACAGCAAACAATTTACACACACCCACAGGCCCCTGCTCCCCAAATTCCCCCAGTTTTCATCCCAGCCCTGACTACCTGAGCACCAGCCCAGCCTCCAACTCTTCCCCAAACACTGGCATTGCCTCCATCCCCTTCCCTCCCTGCTGCCACCCACATCCCCCCTTCACCGCCCCTGACCACCAACCCCTCTCCCCAGCGTCTGCCTCTTCCTAACGTCTCCCCACTCGCTTCCTTCCTCCTCCCGCCCCCGAGGCCTCTCCAGCAGCTTTCAGTTACCATCCCTTCCCTCCCGGAGAGCCAAAGCCCCTGTTCCCTATCGCTGAAAGCCACAGAGAACCCCAGGAAGGGTTATCCACAGGCTGCACCTTGCAGCTCTGGGGAACTCACCGCTCCTGTGAAGCAGCTTCACCATCCTGTGCACAAAAATCAAAATATTTCTACCAAGTGATGCAGTCCCTGAAGGCTGATGGGTTTTTTGTGGGGTTCCAAACTCACTGCCCCAAAAACCATGCAGGGAAACGCCACCAAGTTGAGCACCAGACAATTGCCAGAGCAACTCAGAGTTAGTAACTTGTCAGGAATGTCTATTGGGGCACAATAAAGTAGGTGAGTAAAGCAAAAGTAAACAACGGGAGAGTCCATGCAAATTGAGGACGGAATAATTACGGATTACACTGGACAGGATTAATGCAGAGATTAAAAAAAACCAGTAATTATTTGCGAATTTTTGATGAACATCCAGGTTCATAGAACCTAATCCTAAAATCCCACCTGTCTGTAAAGACCTCTCGACCACCAACTCCAGGCCCTACAGTGAGACGTTAAATAAAAATCTCTGTAAAGAGCTTTCTGTCAAGACAACAACTGGAGATACCTTAAAATACCCTCAATTTAAGGTTCACCATCAGCAATAATTAAGTTTACATTCACCACCATTATAATGAACATATTCCTCTCTTACACATGCATTTGACTACTATCTACAAACTAAAAAGCATTTAGTTTTTACTGTAATAGCTCAGAAGCATTCTAGACTTATATATACCATCAATAAATTCTACCCAAAGTATTATAATTATTTGCAATAATTAGCAAAAGCTGAATGTTAACACTTTTTTACTGGTTTTTTGAATGAAGTAATGTTAAAAATGGGAATAATACTTCCAAGTGTTCATCTATGGCATAAGCGTGTCTCAGGCTGTTGTATCAAATCCATAACATCAAAAAAACCTGAATAAAGTTAAACTTATCTTTATTTAGCATAGATCAATATTTGGAGAAAGTTGATCAATTCTTTTTGATTTTTTTTTCTTTGAAAATGCAAAAAAATGTTAACAACAGGCTCTACAAAGCTTATATATTCCTTCTCTGACAAAGCAACAGTTATTAGCCTGATAATTATTATTTAAGAAAAATGATGCTGCTCTTACACACGGGAATACCTTTCCTGGCATGTAAGTTCCTTCAACATAAAAATGAAAATTAAAAATATTGTCTAAATTTTCTGTTTATTTTTTAGTTCCAGGGACATGCTCCTAAGTTCTACCTCCCCATGTGCCTGCAGATCTTTAGCAGGACTCTTACCTCAGAGGACGTGAGTTACAAAAGATGATTAAGAAGTGATTCATAACTGTGAAGTTTTTGGGGAAAAGCAGCACGGGGAAAAGCCCAGCAAACTCCAGAATCCCGGGAACAAAGCTCCAGGTGTAAGGTGATCCCCCAGGAATCCACAGAGCAGCTGATTAAGGAGCTGCCCGACTTTGGGGAGCATTACTTTGTTACAAGTTTTGTTCCCCAAGACCTTTGTGAAGTTACAACTCATGCAAAATTCAGATTTAGGGCTTGATCCAGCACCTAAGAAGTTGATAAATATTTTAACAGTGAAAACAGAATAGACCGTGGTTTTTTTCTTGAAAGATTTCATATCTAGATTTTTAATAATAGAGTATCAAGAGTAGAACCATTTGATAGATAACTCCAAAAATGAAAATCACTCACACCATAATTTTTAATACCCCAGCTTAAAGCCTGAATTAACATATTGATCAAAGAAAAGTGGGATACAACAGCTACAAGACATCCTGAGAGTAACACAACTTCCAGCAAAGCCCCAGCAGCACTGCAACGTTAGAGCCAGGGCACCCTGCACAGATGGACAAGTCATTTTTAGAAATGAATCACGCTGCAAATGATTGGACTAATTTTAAAACAGAGGTGAGGAACCAATAGCCTCCAGCCCAGATATGGTTTGCTTCAGCTGGTCTACAGACATGGCCCTGCTTTATTACTTTATAACACCCAGGCTACTTCAAGGGGAACCACGTGTGTTTTAAAAGGCTCCAACAACTCACAGATTTTTAAGGACACGATCCTTAAACTCAAACATCATTCCCAAGTTTCGAGTATTACATGAAATTATTTGGTTTAGTTTTGAGTTCATTTTATTGTCCACTAAATACAGCGTGTTCTTGCTGCCCTGAGCAGGTGGGATTTCACAGCCCTCAGCATTTAAATCATCTTAGCAGGGAAAAGCCAGCGGTGCTTCGAGTTTGGACAACAGAAGGGTTGTGGTAGAAGGATTTTGATACCTGCTCTGGTATCTAGTCCTTATTTAGGACAAAACTTCCACTGCAAACCTCGAAGAGACACAGTCCCAAACACAGATGTCAGTCTTTCCCAGGCTTCCCAAGTGCAAAGCAGATCCGAACCTGAAAGGAACCAGTGAAAGGAATTTCTTGAGGGAATCGCAGGCCACTGCTTGGCTTTGATCCTTTCTGCAGCTCTTTGCAGCTCCCTGATTATGCTGATATTGAGGCAAGTGAAGGTTCAGCTTTAACTGAGGTTTGCCTGCCATAACCAGGGAGCTCCAATGCAATCAGCACAAACAAACCCTTCCACACTGGATTGCAGCTTCCCAAACCCAGGAATCCCTACAGCAGCAACTCCTCTGTGACAAAATGTAGGAGGAAAAGTAGTTTTAAACAGCATCTTTAAAACCCAAACCTTTTCTAGTGTGGTATGAATAGGGAAAATTCATATTTTCTGAGGAAAATGACTGTAAGTTTTCAAAGGGGACTAATCCTTGAGAAACATGGGATGAGCCTTCCAGAAACAAATAAAAAGCCTGAAAACTTTACAATATTTCCCATTCCAGGCAGCCACGTTCAGGAACAACAAGACAACACCACATTGCATCACCAGTCTATGCCAACACATCCACCTCTGAAATCTGATCCAAGCCTCTTCCCCATAAAGATTACAAGGGAACAACTTATCCCTCTCCTGCCCCCAAGCCCCTAAAAAGACAAAAGGAAGTTCTGTTTTAAAAAAACCAGCTCACTACAGATTCCTGACCACTTTGTTTCTTGAATCAATGATCTCATTTGTTCACTTCTGCAATGTTTTCTTCCAAAAATAGCAGATACTAAAAAAATTCTTCTTATCTAGAGTTTGGATGAGAGGATCCAGCAATTTTTTTTTGTGCTTCTCTTCTACACACAGTTAAGATAAATAAAATCTATTTCCTTAAATTGACAGCATGCTTATACAAAAAAATTAAATAGATGCATAAAGCTTCGCTGCATCAGTCTTAAAAGTAAAAAAAATTAAATTAAAGAGATTAGGGACAAACAGTCAAAAATTTAAGGCTATGTTTATTATTTTCAATGCTACAGCTTCAGTCTTACCAAAACACATGAAATTTGTGCTCATTCTAGTGGGGCTAATCACATATATGTCTCTATATATAAATATACATGAGGTAGACAGGTAAAAGCTTAAAGGATGAAGACAAACCCAAACGTTCCACGTATTTTTATCAAGTCTTTAATTTATCACAACAGATAATCCTAAATAACATGTTGGCAATGATCTACCAGAGCTTAAAAATCAAGTCTAAAATTGGCCAAGTGAAATTGAATTTTCATGTTTTTCAACCATTAGGCAGCATGAATGGAAAAATCTGACTATCTGTATTTATGATACGTAGGCCCAGGTTCTATTTGGCCAAATTTTCTCCTAACTTAGGCTGTGTTTGTTTCCTTTGGCAGTGGGGTACAAGGCAACATTATCTTATGCCTTCCTTGATCTAAACGTTGGGAATATCACCATTTGATCCAACAGGATTTGTTGTGCAAACAATTGACAACTGTTCTGTTTCCCTCACTTGGGAATTTTCCTGAGCGAGGCCACGCTACTGATGCTGCAAACCAAGGGCCCTCATATTTCAGATGCTATTTACATTTCAGATTACTCAGACACCAAAATAATTCTGCATTTAATGCCACTGAAAATGTGGACTAAGCAAAAATTATTACAATATATATTTTTTTTATCCCAAGCTTCAATTTTACCTCATATCAGAATAATGAATTAATATACTGCTTCTATAGGTTTTGGTTATCAGATATTGTGGCAGGATAAGAATTTTGAAAATATTGCTCGCTTACTTTAAAACATTTTCTGTAGAATAAAAATATGTAAAATAAACAGCCCATTGAATTTAACCAGCGTAATAAATGAAAGAATAAAGGTTTGCTTAGAAACATAAAAAAGGAATTCTCAAACATTTCACCATTTCATTTTCAAGCATATTTAAAGCTCCTGAAACAGAATATTGCAGAAAAAAAAAACCTCAAACAAACAAGAACTGTATCTTGGACATCTCCAGCTCCCTGTATTGCCCTGAGCTCCAGCCTAAGAACCAACAATTGAACCCACTCCAGGATTTGTTCCTTAGTCATTCCCATGGGAAGGATGGGAGGCGATGGAGATTTTGGGGCTGGGAACACCTGTCAGGCTGCAGATAAACCGAGATGACCAACTCATTTCACAAAGGTCTATGAATAGCCATGGCAGGGCTCTCACTGATTCCTGCTGCCCTGGGCCAGAGCAGAACAACAGCCTGGAGCTGAGGGGCTCACAATACAGATCCTGGGAGCCCCATGCTCACTGGACCCTAAAGCAGCACCAAAAAGTTCAAATTATCTGGTTTTTACACTTCCTGTAGATGCTCATTTCTATATTTATATATATGTGTATTTGTGTATGCAGCTAAACTCATTTGCATATGGACTCAGACACTTTTTAACATTGTAATCCAAGGGATTCTGACAAATTTTACCTCGATTTAAAAATAGTACAAAGTCTGAACTCCTTTCTAGACAATTCATCAGAAAAATAGGTATTGCTGTAATAAAGAACTTGGAATTCAAGAGAGGGAAGGAGTCAGCACTTCTTAATTTCTTAACTGCTGCTTTTTGTTTTATTCCCTCTTCGTTTAGCTCCAGATACACAGAGAAGAATTAAAGCATCCTGAGAGCCATTTCCAATGCTCTCCCAAAATTTCATCCCTAATACCAGCCTTGGTTCCTGTGCAAGCCCATTTGAAACTGATTGAGCAGTATTATTCCACCTAATAGTTCCAAAAATAAATACAAAGAAAAGCCAATGAGAGCCTGTGGTTTCCAATGTTCAAGTAACTCTTTAAAAGAATAAGCAGGTCCTTAATGACATAAGAGCATTAAAAATGAAATAAATGTATCCTGTATCTTTTAATTTTTGAAATCAATGGTAATTCTGATTTCCACTTCCACTGGGACAGAACAAGACCCAACACAGGGACAGCTACACAAAACTAAACCCTCAGATAACCCAATAAGCCTGAAAGAACAAACAGAATTCCCCACTCTTCCAAAGTTTTGACAGGATTTTTTGCAAAAGAAGCTCAGCCACTTTCAAAATGTGTGTCCCTGGCCACGAACAGATGAGACTGAACTGCTTTGTGCACATGGCCTCTTAAGCCCATAGAAAGACACTGGGACATTAGTGGGGCTCCAGATGGGCACGAGAGGCCTCCCACCTGGCCTGCTGCTTTCCACAGGGAACATCCACAGGGAGCACTGGCTGCTGCTCCAGAAACCAGTGCTGGACTTACAGACTGTATCCCAGCCACTGATCTTCCACAGAGAACAAACAACCCTGAGTAACAGTAGGAAAAAAAAAATAAATCTACTGACAAAGCAAATTAAATAACCCAGCTGAAACCCAAGGCATTCCATCTTGGAGAGGACTGTTACTGATGCCAGGATCTCCAGTGTTTTTTAACAAGGAGAAACACTGATCCCTCCACAGCCAAAGAACGAAAGGACTGCAAGTTGTACAAGAAAAGTTCAATTATTGAAGGTATTGCATCATAAAGATTCTCCTCAAACATCCGCCTCCCTAATCCAAATAGAAACCAACTCATTTGTCCACAAAGGAAGGAAGGTACAGCAGCAAACTCTGCAGAAACATTATTAAAGTCAGGCCTAAAAAGCATCTTCATGTTCAGCACAGCCATGGCAAGTCCTTGCTACTTCCAAACTATCTGTCCTTAGAGCCCAGGAAGCCACCGACCCAGAATACAGGAAAATAATTATTAATGTTGTCCCCAAAGATAAAGAAATGGAAAATCCGCACAAAGTTTTCCTAAAAGCAATTAGCACCTGTGAATATTTTGGTAATAGCAGCAAAAAGAGCTTAAGCACCCAAATAAAAGGAAACTGTCTTCCTTTTTAGTTACAGCTGTTCAAAATCCACAATCTTTCCTAGCACAGGTTGAAAGATTCAATTCCTTCAGTTCTTGGAAGGTTGTGACAGCAACCAGAAGCCCCAAATTAGCCTGAGACCCCTCTGTGCTAAGCCTGCAGAAATGCAGGAATTGCCACCCAGAATCCCAGTCCCACCAGTGCATCCTTCAGAGGGCCTTTCCCACCCCAATCCCACCAAATCCACAGCTCTCCTTCCAGCACAGACTTGGCTGCAGGACTGGAGGCCTAGGGAAATAAAGGTTTATCAGTAATTTTATCTCTAGGTTTTAAAGTAAGAGAAGACCCTGAATTATTCTGCCCAGCTTCAGAATTCTGTTCAAAATCTGGGTATTTTACTGCACAACCATAACAAATCAAACCATAGCTATTTTAAAGACTGAAACACAAAGAGATGGTTAAATCCCTGTAATAATTAATGTATCTCATCACTGTAGGCCATGGAAGTTGGGAGCAGAGCTGCAGCTCTACATGCACAGAGAATGTAATCCTGCAGCCACTATAGGTTTCCATGCACAGAGAAAAGCAGATCCATGGGATCTCAGGTTGAGAAAAGAAGCACTGTCATGAAATAAAATAATCAATTATGTTCTTTACTCTTGGACAGGCTTTTGCTGCCAACTCCTACCTGTAGTAAACCAAAAGGAGAGCCACATGTTTAAATAATGGGTGTTTATACACAGATCTGCTGATTTTGGTGGCTGTCGCCAATGAGGTTTTTTCCCCACATGCTTAAACCCAAAGTTATTACAAGCAAAAAGAAAACTAACAGTGAACTATTGGAAAGAACTACAGTTATGGCTGCTACCTCCAATTCTCCATCACAACATTGACAAGTATCAACCCAACTCTGGTTTTCTCCCATTCCTTCCATCCCATCAAATTACGGCTCTCACAAACTCTTCCCAGCCTGATTCCAAAATTGCTGCTTCACGCGAGACACGTGTGTACAAATTAGAAATGGGAGATACTCCAGAATGTCAGGAGAGCTCTTTCTTGTGGGCATCCTTCAGCATGAGGCACAGATGACAAACACTCTCTGCTGACCACCATTTAACTGCGATGCCCCGCTGGAACACACACTCATGGCCTACGCCATGGTTCTGCACTCAGTACTTAATAAACCAAAAATAATAAGCCCAAAATAAACCAAAGCACTCCAACCGTCTTTTGGAAATTACAGAGGACATAATTAAGCTCCAGAAATAAGCAGACAACAGCAATTTCAATATAAACATCCTACTTGTGTAGGGGACTCTCTCATTTCAACTTGGTGTTAATGCCCCAACTCTTACTTCTGGATCCTTACAAACATCTAGAAGGCTTCTCCCAACATTTCCTCGAGTCCAGAATTTAGCTTGACATTTAAACCCATTACATTTTAACCTATTTCAGACGTTTTAACACGTAACTTTCCTCTGAACCAGTAGCAAACATGGTCAGGTCAGTCCACCAGCAGCACCTGACCAACACCGTGAGCAGGGATGGAGCCACTTGGCCTTCCCAGCAGAAAGCCACGGAAAAACACATCCCGACATATATATTTGAACAAACCATTGACCAAATATAGCCGGGCACCACCGATAACCAGGGGCTGCTACCAACCACATCCCAATCCTGCAAACACCAAGTCCAGCTCTTGGACCGTCTATCCCTGGAAGTTCAGCTCGGGAAAGGGTCTTTGTACAAGTGGTCTTTGTACCTTCACCACCGCAGGGGTTTAATAACTCAAACAATAAGTCAAACAACGGCCTGGAACCTGGGGGGCAACGCCGGAGCTCCCTGTTATCCCAGGAAAACAACACTTTCGGGACTCGGCCGGGGCTCAGCACCCACCGCACCACCCCGAACTTTGCCCGGCGCCCCCGCCACCATCACCCCCCTCCCCTCCCGCTCCGGAGGGGCCCGAAGGAGCATCCCCGGAGCATCCCCCGACAACAAAGCTGGGGCGGGGGGCGCCGGGAAGGGGCCCGAAGTGACAGGCGGTGCCCCCCCGGGGTAAACAGGGGGTAAACACGGGGTAAACAAACAACCCCCCCCGCCCCGCCGCTCCCCCCGCACTCACCTCAGGGCCCCCGGGCGCAGGGAGGAAGGCGGAGACGCACACAAAGGGGAATAAAGGGGGAGGA
>VZRS01005072.1:48461-62770 GCA_013398055.1 Ifrita kowaldi | reverse complement strand
CTTATCAGAGCATTCACAGACCCTCCTAGCCCACATAAATTCCCTCCCCCAAACCTTTCCCATCTGGTCGGGACTACCCCCAAGTCCCCCTCAAGACCTACAATTCCCTCCCACATCCCCCTCAGAGCCTCCCTCAGATCCCCTTAATTCCCTCAGGCCCTCTTGAATTCCCCTCAGAACCCGCTCAAACTTCTCAATCCCATCATGATTCCCCTCAAGGCCCCCTAATCCCTTCAAGTTCTCCCCCAAACCCCCTCTGGATCTACCCACATCTTTTCAGAGGCCTGCAATCCCCTTAGAACCCCTTCAAGTCGCCTTCAGAGCCAGCTTATCCAGAGAGATGCTGTGGTTATTGTTATAAACTGCACATTATCAACAAGGATGGCCAGTTATTCCTGGAAAAACGTAATTTTTGTGTCTTAATGTGTTCCTGTGTGCTTGTAGCTTGTTCCAGCTGCAGAAACATAAAGACATTATTTTAAACTCTCTAAAGCATCCTAAAGCCAGTGCTGTTTAGGAGATGTATATAAACATGGGTTTAATGTAATCAGAAATAAATTTAAGATGCTTTCAGTGTTTTGGCTCTTTTTCACTAGGAAGGTGGACTGCTGCATCTTTATTTAAGTTTAGTTAAGAACAGATGTTCATTTCTGTCCTTGAGAATGACCAACATCTAGGTACAGTTTCTGACTAGGATTGTTTGGAAAGCAATGTTATTTAATAAAACGTTTATCTTCTCTCCTTTAAAGATGAAACCTTCTGCAATGAGCAAGCGTAAGTTGAAGGAGAGCAGTGCAGAAAGTGCTGAGTGCATTTCCCAGGTCAGTAACGTCTTTATTGATTACTTTGTTTTCAAGTTATGGAACTTTTCCATCCTCTGCTATCCACATCATTCTATTTTTTTTTTACTAGACCTGTTACAAAGACTGGTACAGATGCTGGATACTATTTTTAGGGCTGTAAATGATTTTTATATTTGTTCTGTATTTCTTTCAGCTTCTCACCTGTTGCTTGCTTCAAGTGTTACAGTAATAATGTAGTAAAAAACTTAAAGGATGGTCTTGTGCTTTTGCAACCATTTGTGGCAACAGATTTGCATAAATCTGTTTCGATCTATTTAGGTTTTTGTCTTCCAGTTTGTAGGGCAAATCAGAACCCAGGTGACTTTTTTAGCAGCAGGACAGCAGCTACCAAATCAGTTTTTAGTTTGTTTGGTTTTTTTAAACCTTTATTCTCCTGTTTTCCCAAAGTTGCTGGTTAAACTGGGTCAGTGATTTCTTGTGTTTTAATCTCCTCTAACTGCTTTTCCTCCTTTGTATAATATTTATGCAATATTCTGCCTCCTGCAACTTTATTCTCATTTTCAAGACCCCTGCGTCATTGATGACAGTAAAGATTTATGTATTACAGAATACTTGTAACACCACAAAAGTGCCTAATTTACTGTTATTTTATTGCTGTAGTTACATTATCGGTAAATTCTGGTGTTTGAAGCCCCAAACATTTTTCCTATCCTGTGTTACATCCATAGGTGCAAAAAATCTTACGTGAAAGATTCTGTCACCATTGTGTTGCTGGAAAGCTGTTTGGGATGGAACAGCAGTACAGGTGAGTGAGCAGGCTCTAGCATTCAGTGATTTCTAATTTAACTACAGACGTAAAATAATCTGGTGAAGTCAGAATTTTCTGATTGTCTGTTTTTCTAAATGATACGGGTTTAAAGGACCTGCAGCCCAGTGCTTCTAAAAATTATTTGCCTCAGATTTGAAGAGTTTTTATACAACTGCTCCCTGCTGGTTTTGTCAGGCTCTGAGTGTCGGATTTCTTGTCCTTGTTTCACATCACTTATTCATGAAGGACTTTTCTTTTTGAGGCTGAAAGATACTTTCAGTGCATGTTCTAAGACTTTGTGTAATGGCCTGGCCGAGCAAGAAGTTAAATTCTCTTGCTGTGATAATTTATTTTTACTTCAGATTTTCTCCTGTTTGTTGGTAAACCGTGTTAGAAGTAAATCTTAAACCTTCTGTGCCAACATCCTGTTTTTTGAAGTAGAGACCTGTATTTAAAGCAAACCTGCTTCTGGAGCCATCCAGATGTGGAGGTTAGAGTTAGGAAGAAGGGACTTATTGGGACAATAACACTGTCCCAGTAGTGATCACTTTACAGACGCAGGTCAAATTCTGCAAGTAACAAAGATGTATTTAAAGAGCTTGTTTTAAACAGTCCTTTTTTTTTGTAAGCGGAATTGCCTGATGTGAGCACAAGTTTTCATTGCGAGAGGGACAAAACCATTTATTAAAACAGTTTACTATATATGCAGAGCTCACATAGGCCTTTTATTACTGTTGTGAGAAAATGTATTTCTATTATGTCTGTTTTACAAAACAAGCCTCCCCTATTTATACTGGAATTCTGAAAAGCAATTTGCTGTGTTCTACTTAATGTGCCACTGGTAGTGAATTATCCTGCAGGGGAAACACAATGAACTGCCCGGCTCTGATTTTTTCCTTCCCAAGATGTACCAGGGCTCTTGGCTGGAGCTGGCTCTCAAATAGTGAACAAACCCACATGTGTTGACTACAGCTGTTCCATGATCAGTCTCTCAGCCCTTCAGAAGCAATTGTGTGATGCCAGTATTCCATATTCCAAAAAGCACATTAATGGTGTGTGAGCATTTGGGAACTGGAGGTGTCAGCAGTTGCTGTAAGCACTTTAAATGTGGTTTGAGGTGATGAGTCTATCTGCAGGTAATTTAGAGCTGGTGAGGTATAGTGGTAGCACAAAAAGCAATCTATTTCTTAAAGAAAGAAATAATTATTGAAGTCTGTCTTTTCATGGCAGAGAATTGCAGAACTTTATGAATTAGTGATATTCTCAACTTCTGCATGTTTTAATATTTTAAAATATTTTAAGAGCTCTGATCACTGAGCCCTTTGTACTTTATTGTATTACATTTTGCATGCCTTGAGTGAGCGTTGGCTCGCAGAGCAAGCCAAAGTGGATCAAGTTTTATTCTTTGAATTTTCCCTGGTTTTGGGGAATGTTGTCAGCTTTGAGGTTTTCAGCCTATTTCTGTTTCCAACACAGACATTTGCTGGAGCTGCTGAAAAGAACCATGGTGCACGGAGAGAGTAATTCCGCCCTCATTATCGGACCCCGGGGATCCGGGAAAACGACGGTAGGAGCAGCTCTTGGAACTTTGTACGGGATGCAACAGAACCTCACTGGAGTTCTGGGAGCTTTTGCGGCTACATGTTCATCTCTGCCTGGTTTTACAGAGAGAATTGCTAATGGTTTGCATGTAAATTCAAAACATTCTAGGACTTTGTGTGGGCTAATTCTGTTCAGGAACAGCATGGAGAAATCTGTTCCTAACACTTGTCTTTGCAATGAAAGCCATGTTCTGATTACTTTTTAATTAACCTGTTATTGTGCCCTCACTGTAAAAATGATGAAAAGGCAGCCAGAGCTCTAAAAGGAGCAGTCTAAGGGGTGGGTTTCTCCATAGCTGTTTATGTGCAGGGAATGGTCAGGTATCTTAATCCTGAAGGAATATTGTACCCTACCAATATTTTTTTGGTGGTTATGGTTTATAAGTGTAGGTTTGTATTTTAAGGGAATTCCCCTTAGCTGAGGGAAGGGATGACCTCTAACTTAAGTATTTAATACTTCAACATTATTCAAACACTCAAGTCTTTAATGTTTACATTAAATGATGTGATGAAAATGTGGTCCTTTAAGCCAGAATATAAGTTAGCAAATCACATCTGCAAAATGAATTATTTCCTTATTATATATCAAGTGAAAGATGCTGGAGTCAAGAAAATCATGTGTATGTATATTTATATATTTATACATTCACATAGGTGAGAGCTACAAATCCTCATCTGAGGAAGCCAAAGCAAATAGTAGCTTTTTAATTTTTTATATTTAACATTTCCACTACTTATAGATATTTTAATACAAGTTCTATGACTTTTGCAGTAAGAAGTTCTTGATGGACTGTAAATTTGGGACTCCTAAATTTTATAAGCAGCAGTTGATTGATCATGTGCAGTTTAATTTTGTCTTCCAGAAGGAAAGAATAAGCAGAGTTTCTTTTAAGATTTAAAGCAAAGACTTTCTTTCTACAGCATCCAGAGAAGCCATGAAGCTGAATATGGCACCAGCTCAAGAGCCAAATCCTCACACATCTCAGATTCATAAAGCTTTTTGATTAAGGCAAAAGCCCCAGATATTACCCCAAAAAATGAGAGACTGAAATAGCAGAGTTATTTTTCTTTCCCTCCCAGTTCAGCAGAATGAGCAAATGTAATTGTCACAGTCATGCTGGTCAATGCAAAGTTGTTATTTTAGTAT
This sequence comes from Ifrita kowaldi, assembly GCA_013398055.1. Taxonomy (NCBI): domain Eukaryota; kingdom Metazoa; phylum Chordata; class Aves; order Passeriformes; family Cinclosomatidae; genus Ifrita; species Ifrita kowaldi. Next base: position 58,411 of record VZRS01005072.1, on the reverse strand, counting down.
TTGGAAATTACTCAAACATGTTACCTAAAGAAACCTCACACACTGTGTCCTATCCTGTAATAGCTGTAATTACACTTTCCTTGCTGTTAAAATGTTAATCTTCTCACAGAAATTCTGTATTTTTTCTTTCCTAGTTATTAAATCATGTCTTAAAAGACCTCAGGGAAATGCAACAAGTTGCAGAGAACCTCCTGGAAGTCCATCTGAATGGCAAGTAAAACATCATTGATCCATTGTTCTGTTATATTCAGTTCTGTATTTTGTATGTACTGAATAACAGCTTTGGTTTCAGCAGTTTGGCCCGGCCTAAATTATGGACATGTTTGTCTGTGAGGTCCAAAATGCCTCTCTTTGTAATTTCTTTATATGGAGGGAACTTCTGTGCTCTTAATGACAGAATTAAGTAACTTATCAGGTACAGAAAACTTCTGCCCAGTCTAATTTTTAGAAAGGCAAAGCTTTGTAAGGCTGGAAAGAGAGAAGCTGCTGGTTAAGTATTTAGTGGGAGTGAACTGCCAATGCTTCATGAAAAATCCTTTTCTTTCAGGACTTTTGCAGACAAATGATAAAGTGGCCCTGAAGGAGATCACCAGGCAGCTGCAACTGGAAAATGTGGTTGGGGACAAAGTTTTTGTGAGTAACTTCACTTACCCCTAAAAACCCTTTCCTGGGAAGCAGGTGTTGTGGGATGGAGCTTGTTGGGAATGAATGGGCTGTGACTGCCAGCAGTTCCACACAAGTGCTGAGGTTACCTCTGCTGGTTGAGCAATATTAGTGCATCCTTATTATTCTTTAAAAATACATCACCTTGTGCCTTACAGAAGGAGGGAAAAAGGGCAGTCTCTCTTAACAAGCCCTAAATAAAATGAACTTACGCATTCCAAAGAAACTTTGTTCAGTGGGCTGGGGAATTTGGAAACATTGTTTTTAACATTTCAAAACAAAGAATTAGCAAGTTAACCAACCAAAAAGCAGGACCTTTAATATATTTGCAACCTTTTTTGTTTCATGGGGAAGTCTATCCAGGCTTCCTAGAGCTCTCATTTTCCATGGAATTTCTGATAAAATATTTGCTGCTATTGCCCTTTTCCCACAGATAAACTGATTTACATTAGTACTGAAGACAGTCCTAAAGAGAATGACCAAAGTGCTTGAAAATAAATTTCCCTCATTTTCTGTAACACACATTCAAAGGGTAAATTTGCTTTTCTGCCCCCTTGATAGGGCTTGTGGTCTTCAGTTAATTATTCCTCATCTCACACCTGGAGTGCTCTAGAGTGGGAGTGTTTGTGTAAGTGGAGCAGGATGGTCACAGCCATTCAATGTTTTCTGTCAGGAGTGATTGATGCTTCCATCTGTTTAATAAAGTCACTAATTAAACCCTGCATCCTGCTCCTTCTCAGTGGAACATGTTAGGTGGCACTTTTTCCATGTGTGTAGCTGGAAAATGAGGATGCAACAGCTATTTAAGGAAAGATAGAGCTGCTTGTGAATTTAGCTTATTGCAGGCATTCTCCTGATCACTAATCTTTGCCTATCTGAGGCAGTTTGGGGATTTCAGACTGGAAAAAAGTGGATGAATGTAGAGTTATCCATCATTTTTCTAATCCTGAGGAGTTTATGATTATACAGCAGGAAGTAACATTGTGCATTTTTGAAAGCATGGTTTGGGAAGGAGATGGCCTTCATTGCATGTCTGAATTTGCTGTAGTTAAACAATTCTGAGAATGACACTGCAAAGCTATTCTGAAACTTATTTATTCTCTGTCTAGGGCAGTTTTGCTGAAAACCTTGCCTTCCTCCTTGAAGCTTTGAGGAAAGGTAAACACGAAAAACCCCTGTTCTGAAACTCTGGGTCACTTGACTGAAAAGTGGAGTTTTTTCTTCTACTTTACAGCTGGAATGAAGAAACTTAGCCCAAGAATGTGTCATGGTTACAAAATAATATAAAAAATAGTTAATACTGGGCAAATACACACCTGATGTAACTGATGCTTGCATGTGATGTCAGCTGTGAAGGACAGGCTCTCTTAGCAGACTGATGCTGTTAAAAATACTGGTTTTTTAAAAAATTGGCCAGAGAAGTCTGTGTTCCTTGTAGCCAGAAACGCTGCTTGGCAGAACACTACAAAACCTTCCCAGTTTTTCAGTGTTATTTTTCTTTTTGCTGTTATACTTTTGGGAAAGGAGGGCTTAGTGAAAAGCTAAAGGAAAATCTGTGAGTTTTTAACCCCATAATTAATGAAAGCTGTAGTGATGGAAGGCTAATCCTGACTGCTAACTGCCCTGCTAACTCTCCAAATTTCTCTCAGGAAACCGAACCAGCAGCTGCCCAATCTTGTTTGTACTGGATGAATTTGATTTGTTTGTCCACCACAAGAATCAGACCCTGCTCTACAACCTCTTTGACATCTCCCAGTCTGCACAGACCCCAGTGACAGTTATTGGCCTCACCTGTAGGCAGGTAAGAAATGGCACTTCCTCATGCTTTTAGTTGTTTTAAAGTGACTTTTAGTGGGAATGTCTTCTCCTCTCTTGGAACTGTACTTAATTTCCTAGGAGACTTTTCTCAATTCTCTGTTTTTCTGACTTTTGAATTGGGAAGGGGGATGTAAAAAAAAAAAAAAAATTTGTGCTGAGAACAAACTTAAAGTGCCCAGAGCCTTCAGCTTTACTGCTGAAGGAGCAAACCAACATTTCTAAGGACAAACATTCCATATTAGACAGTGGATCACTCTTTGGAGGGGCTCCTGAATTTCTTGGTCAGCAGTTGGCAAGGACAGAGTTGTACTAACTGTGTTTAAATCTCTGTTCTGAGGACAAAGGCTTTTTTTTAAGTAACCACTTCAGTAGGGCACTTTTGCTCTAAAATGGGTTTAGGATCCCTGTTCAGTTTCCTGTGATTTTACAGTGGCATGATGTTGAATTGTGGGCAGGTTGTGTGCAACAGTCCTTAATTCCTGTGGAACACTGTGGAAACTTGATAAAACTGATGCTGTTTCCACAGTAAACTGTTAGTGCTGAAGATAGTTGGATTATAACAGGAAAAAGAATAATTAAAATCTCTTATCAAAGCCTGAATCTGGGTTTGACTGGGATTAGGTGATACCCAGCTGGGCAAGTTTCTGGAAGTTAATAGAAAAGTTAATTGTTGATTTAATAAATTACAATCTTTTCTTTTGCATCGTCACTGTCCTGAGCCTGGTGTGCTCCTCACCTGTTATTTAGAACCCTTTATCCCCTGCTTTTGAGTGCAATTAAGGAAGTGTCTCCAGAGCTGACAGCTGTTGTTTCTGAGGGATTTTTTAGTTCTTAAGTATTTTTTGGGAGTTTTGAGTTGTATTCTCTCAGGCTGACCAAAAGCACGTGGCCTGTCAGCTGCCAGCCCCGGTGTGACCACACAACAACTTGTCCAGAGCCCTGATAGGCTGCAAGGTTTGATTCAGGCTTAAGTAGCTGAAATATTTCCATAATCTATGGAGAAATGTTGCTGGGTTTCCTAGCAACAAATGATCCTGTGTGATGTGGTGCATCACGTGGGCTGGGATGGTTGGTAGCATTGCAAGGCACATCAATTAAAATAATCAGCAAAGGGCTTGTTAGAACATTTAACTTATGTTACAACATTTTCAGCCTGAGAATTTAATAATTCTTTCTTTTTTCAGCACACTTTACTTCAGTGATTTGTCTGTGCTGTAGTAAAGAAAACACCAAATTCATCTGCTTTTTTAATTACTGTTTTTCCTTTTTTTCCATCAAGGATATCCTGGAGCTCTTGGAGAAGAGAGTAAAGTCAAGGTTCTCTCACAGACAGATATATTTGATGAATTCCTTTGATTTTAAACAATACATTCAGATATTTAAGAAACAGCTTTCTCTTCCTGCTGAATTTCCTGATGAGTCTTTTGCACAAAAATGGAATAATAATGTTCAGGTAATTAAAGCATCTTATACTTGATTTTAGTTAAAAATTCTGCAGTGAGAGCAGTGTAAAGCTGGTTTACTTGATACACATATCCTTTACCAGTAAAAGTGTGAAGCTTTTACCTAAGATTGGCATTTCCTTTCACTGTCTGAGTGTGATATGGAATGAATTAAATTATGATAGAGAATCTTTGCTTATTGAAGTCTGGAGGTGAAATTGTCACAGGAAAGACCAGAAAGTTGAGGTTAGACATGAAAATTGTATTGTCAAGTGTAAGGTGAGCTCTTTAAAAAAGTTATTAAACTGTCATTTTTCCAGGTGAGTGTGAAATGATTAAAAGTGAGTATGAGATGGTTAAAATATCACTTCATTGTTTCTTGTAGCATCTCTCAGAGGATAAAACTGTGCAGGACGTGCTGCAGAACCTTTTCCACCACACCAAAGATCTGCGCTCGCTGCATTTGCTCCTGGTGTGTATTTGGGTATTTATGAAACACCTCCTTGGTTTGCAGTAATTAATGAGCAACTCTCATGGTTTTCAGGCCATTTAGCTGAGCTTTGCCTGAAACATCATTTTATTGAGCTTTTGCCAGTGCTGGTTCCTTGCAGGCTTTATCACCCTGTGCTGTGATAGTGAGTGTGGGTAACTCCAGTTTCTGGAGTGGTCATCCTGTGAGGATGGACTGTTCAATTCAGATGGGGCTGAGCTTTTGCCATTTGCCTTTCTCCAAGCCTTTCCATTTATAAACAAAAACTGTAGGTGAAACACTTTGAAATTATTTTTTCCTTTCTGAGATTCTTTTTGGTTTCTGGTGAATCCTGAAATCTGCCCATATTGAAACCTACTTTTTCTACTCTTGACAGTGAACTTCCATCACCACACAGGAGCTGCAGCCCTCTTGGAGGGTCTTTTTTAGATTTACCCTGCCTCCCTGAATCCTGTTTTTGAACACAGCTCATATAAATGCACTGACACTTTTACAGAGGATTACACTTATTTAACCATCCTAAAATATCCCTGTGCTTGTGTTGGTGTGAAACCCCCCTGAGTGTACCTGCCCCTGGGCTGTTGTGCCAGCCCCCAGATGTGTGACCTGCTCTGGGTGGGCTGTGCTGGGCTCCAGGGCTGGCAGCTCTGCCCAGCAGTGTTCAGAGCCAGCCTGAGAAGCAGAGCAGAGAAGTTCCAAAGTGCAGAGCCTGAGCAGAGCCCTCTGCTTGGTGCTGCTCTGGTTACAAGATTGCAGATTGTTCCTAGTGCAGGGCACCCAAATCTGTCCCTGTGGCTGCAGTGGAGGCCAGGAAAGGAGCTGATGGCAACCAGCCGCCTCCCTGAGAACAGCTCAGAGCTGAGGCTCCACCTTCCCATTGTTTTCATGCTTTTGGTGGAAAGATGCATTTTTCCTTTGGAAGAAGTCATCTTTCCACCAAAAGCGTATAGTACAGATTCTGGCAGGGATGGGTGAGGTGTTCCTGGACAAATTGTGGAGAGGAGAAAGCTCCAGGGAGACCCCAGAGCCCCTTGCAGGGCCTAAAGGGGCCCCAGGAGAGCTGGAGAGGGACTGGGGACAAGGGCTGGAGGGACAGGACACAGGGAATGGCTTCCCTCTGCCAGAGGGCAGGGATGGATGGGATATTGGGAAGGAATTCCAGCTGGGAGGGTGGGGAGGCCCTGGCACAGCATTCCCAGAGAAGCTGTGGCTGCCCCTGGATCCCTGGGAGTGTCCAAGGCCAGGTTGGAGCAGCCTGGGACAGTGGGAGGTGTCAGTGGGTACAAAAGCAGGTGCAAACCAGCTGTAAGTCATTCCTACAGCAGCCTCTGAGGTGCTGATCCATGGACATGGATATGAACAGGTTCATGAGGATTTATCTCCTGGAATCAAGAGGCTTTACAGTTTTAAGCCTGGAAAACCTTCCTGGCTAAAAGCAGTTTAAGTGGCAGCTATTTGCAAGGTGTTCAGTATGAACCCTGCTGTATGTGGAGGGTTTATCCATTAATGTTTCCAGTAGGTGACTCCAGGGGAATTGTGTTCCTGTGCATTCCCAGCAGGAATTGTGTGGTGGTTGGGAAGGGAGCCAGCGCTGTGTTCTGCTCTGTTGCAGATGCTGGCTGTCAGTGCTGTGACTGTGCACCACCCCCTGCTCACGGCTGCAGACCTGCAGGAGGCCAGCAGGCAGCACAGGACCGACTCCAAGGCAAACATTGTCCATGGTAAAGCTCAGCTTCTCCCCAAAATTGTTCCTAGAAGCAAAGGAAGTGTCAAATCCCTCCCTGGAATTCTGGGATGAGCTGCACAGGGATTGCCTGTGCCCATGGAGTCAGCTCTGAGCTCACACATGGCTGTGGATACAACAGTGCCAGCTTGGATACTGACAGGTCTTGCTTTTTGGTGGGAACAGCCCATTGCTGATCATTTCTGCTTCAAATACAAGGCAAACAAATGTTCTCTTATCAAGCCTCTCCAGTTCTGGAATTTCTTTACATAATAAAGATACAGAACACCAGTGGGTGAGGCCCAGAGCATATACAAATAGAGGCATAAACAGAGTGGGTGAACTGCCTGTGTTCCTGATGTGCTCAAGGGAAATACTTGGGATTCTTGTCTTTCCCTGCAGGTTTGTCTGTCCTGGAAATCTGCCTCATCATAGCCATGAAACACCTGAATGATGTCTATGATGGAGAACCATTCAACTTCCAGATGGTTTACAATGGTGAGAGCAATGCCTGAACTTCACAAACCCTACAGCACTCCCTTCCTCTTAACTGCCCCTTTTCTCTTCCTCTGACTGCCACAGAATTCCAGAAGTTCATCCAGAGGAAGGCACATTCTATGTACAACTTTGAGAAGCCAGTTGTCATGAAGGTGAGCCTGAAATGCTTTTTTTTTTTTGAATTGTAAAGTATTTCGGTTTTATTTTCCAGAGCACAGACTGGGGTGCTCAAACGCAGCCCTAGAAGGGAGCAGGGTGTTTTGGGGCAGGAATGATGTTGCCTTGCACTTCCCCACTCCCTCTCTTGCTGTTCTTAGGCCTTTGAACACTTACTGCAGCTGGAGCTGGTGAAGCCCCTGGAGCGGCCGTCGGTGCGGGCGCAGCGGGAATATCTCCTGATGAAGCTGCTGCTGGACAGCAGCCAGATCATGGACGCCCTGCAGGTGTATCCCAACTGCCCCACGGATGTGAAGCAGTGGGCAGCCTCCTCCCTCAGCTGGCTCTGAGCACTGCCCCTGCTCCATCACAGCTTCTGGAGTGCTGTGAGCTCCAGAAGAGGGAATGTTTACCCACAGGAAGGTGCTCAGATCAATAAATCTTTGGAAGCAGCTTTCTTTGCTGATCCATTTAGGATTTTCTAAGGAGCTGTGCTGTTGTTCCCTTCCAGCAGCCAGAAATGTGCCTCACTCACACCCCCAGGTGCTTTAGCTCAGCTCAGTGCCAGCTCCCACTTGGAGAAATCCAGGCTCTGGAGTTTCTCCCTGTGGCTGAGTGCTCTGGATCCTGGCTCCATTCGGCAGCACGGCCCCATCAGGTCAAAGCTCACACTGCACTTTTCCTTCTCAAATCTGACTTGACATGGAAAATTTACTCAATTAAATCTTTAATCACAACTGCATTTGCTTCATTAAATGTTTAATCCCAACAGGCTTCAGCTGCAAGGGCTGTTTTGTGCCAAGTACAAGGTAACATCTTTCCATACCCAATTTTTGTAACAAAACTCAGGAGTTTGGCTCAAGAACTGCTCTAGGAACGGCCCCACATGTTTAAAGTAAGTTTCCAAAGAAACATTTGCAAGTCAGAGTAGTCACATTTTTTATTTTCCCGCTGGGGAAGAGGGCAGAGTATACATTTGTATTTGTACAATATTTAACAATCACTTTATTGAGGGCGAGGGGGGGTTGGTTGGTTTTTTGGCACTTGCAGAAAAGCAGCAAGTGCCTTTTGACAGTAGTACAACAACCTGTGCCCAAAACACTGACAAATACAAAGAGGAAAGTTAAAGTAATCGCTCACCAGACTCGAGAGGTAACGAAGAGGAGATGGACTGGAAAAAAACGAAACTGAGGGAGAAAGCAAAGCAGTCCTGCTGGTTGAGTATCTGAGGTAACAGATGTTCCATCAAGGATGCTACTGGAGTCGTTTTGCCCAGGGATGTGTATTGCAGCTTCCTGTGTTTTGTACCAAGTGTTCCTGATAAACAGAAATGTCTTAAAAAAAGGTTAAAAAAGCTGGAAAAGGGGAGAGGGGGTGACCTGACTGATTGTGTCGATGCTGATGGGAGCAGGACAGGTATCAGCACTGATTGCACTGGAGATTTGAGAACTACACCCCTGTGGGTTCTGGGTGATTTCCATGTTCACGGGGCAGTTTGGGAATACCCCAGGAATGGCAGCACTGGCTCAACCCCCTCCAGCAGCTGGGACAGGAACTTCTCACCCTCTCACACATAAAAATCACACCTGGTGAGGCCAGGCAGGGGCTCACACACCAGTCCAGGGCCATCCTTGGGCTGGGAGCTCACAGCTGCTGCCCCTCAGGAGCCCAGGACAGGAAGGGCCAATGGGCACTGCCAGAACAATGCCAAAATCCTCCCTAGCACCACGTTCCCTGGATCCTGCCCTTGCTGCTCCAGCAGCTCAACTCACTGAATGCTCTGAAGTGAAACAGGAATTCATTCCCAAGGCCCTGGGGGCTACAGCTGGAGCAGAGCAGCTCGGGGAGACCATTCTGCCCAGTTAAAAAGCGTTGGGAAGGAGCAGCCTTTTCTCAGTGACGCTACATGATGCTGGTAAATCCCAGGAAGCTGGGAGTGGAACAGGAACTGAGGGATATCCCAAAGGTAGGAGCCAGCCCTGAGCCCGCGGCAGCTCCGTGGGAAGGGTCACACACACAGGAGGGACTTGGGTACAGCTTCAATTTTGGCATCAGATTTCCAACAGCACGGAATGAAACCATCCCTTGGCTCCGTTTCTGCCAGGGAAGGGTTAAAAGCCCCGAGGTGTCTGTGGAGAAGGACTGGGTTGGGCTTTGTTCAGAATTCCACAGCTCCGGTCCTGTCCTGCTCAGTGTGGAGTTTAATTAAAAGTGGAGCAAAAATGGAAGCCAAAGGGAAGTGTCCGGCCAAGAGGACCCCACAAACCGGATTTCTTCCCCTTTCCAACGGCCCCTTGGAGCAGGATCCTGGGCACAGCCGTGACCAGCAGTGCCACCGCCCTGGGTGGAACATCAGCCCTTCCTCCCTCCCTGCCCAGAGCCGGCCCAGCTCTGCTTTACCCATCAATCCCACTGTTCCCAGGGATGAAGTCCACAGATCCAGGTTCCAGCCAGCCTTCAGCGAGCTCCCTCCTGCTGCTTTGCAGAGACACTGCGTGCGGGCACACGGAGACAAGGACACACAGCACACCACGGCCGCTGCCGGCTCTGCGCTCCAGGGCCTTACAACATTTATTTTCCTTGGAATTTGGCATGGAGGATCCAATCAATGTAGTGAGACAGGATTTGGGAGAAGCACTTTGGCACCCAGCTACCAGTCACTGTAATTCCAGCATAAGGCTTGACATCCTGAACTCCAGTCTTGGAGTTGTGAAGCCATTTCCATGTTTTTCATTGTTTTTTGTGAGTCTGTGCTCTAGACATTGAAATTCCTTTCGTTACCTCGGAATGGTCGTTGCATACTGTGAGCAGAACTAGGTTATCCCTGAAATTTGTAACATTTAGGATCTGCAATCTGTGGCTAGAACTTTGTGTGTGACTCCAGGCTCAACCTGTGGCTCACAGGGAGTGAGCTGCACTCCCCTCCAATGGCACCAAGCTTTGAGTGGAGGGAAGTTGCAAATCTCCAAGCAGAGGGTGAGGAATTGGGGGAACTGAGCTTCCTGAGGTGATCCTGAAACAGTGACACAGCCCCCACTGCCTGGCGGGACAGGGAACACGCGGCGACCTCGGCACAAACATAAATAGGAAAAAGACTCTTTTTCAAAAAAACAACAAGAATTCAGAGCTTTCCAGTGTCACAGCTCAGAGAAAATTAAAA